>CM062806.1:859266350-859604926 GCA_031772625.1 Pinus tabuliformis
TTGGGTGTCAAAGTGACCGACACCAAGCCCTAGTTTATCTTTCCTTGTATTAGGGCTGTATGTAAGGGCCATGATCCCTGGTATGAGAGCCCTAATACTGTTGCATTCTAGATTGTAATATGACAAGTAGTGGGTTTGAAAAAGTTAAAAAATTTCATGTGCACTATTTGATTCATTGATGTTGTATATTCCGCTCTACAAAGTATACGTGTTGTGCATTTGAGTATGTTTGTGTTAGATATTTTATGACCTAAACAAGATTCTTGAGTGTCGTAGAAATTCAACAAGTTCTGGTGGATTGGTGGAGTACTTGGTGCACAACAGTATGTTGTGTAGCAGGTTGCTGGTGATGGACTTCTGTTGACTTGTCAAAGTATGTTGAGACAATTCACGTGCTTTGGCTTGGACGAGATAGATTCATGTGGATGGCAAGATGATTTCTTCATTGGGTTGCAAAGTTGCACATCCAACAATAGAGCCATGTGCATATCAGGTGTTTGACCCATGATGATGAGGACACTTGCAAAGTTGAGTTGCGTTGACCTAGAGTAGACTAGGCCTAGTGTTCAATTGTAGCTCAGGATTGACCTTGAAAGGACACAAGTTCAGTTGCAACAATTCCTAGGAGGGAAAGCAATGTGTGCCAAGGGACGATTGTGTAGGCTCAAAGGGAGTTTGGCTTCAGAGGGAGACGACAAAGGAGAGGTTGCCACCCAGTGGAAGTCTAACCTTCAAGTTCAAGCAAGAGAGTAGAGTCTTCTAGGTCATGCAAGGAAAGTCATGAACCATGCAAGGACAATTGTGGTACGTGCAAAGGAAAGTCGTAGACCATGCAAGGATAGTCATGGTGCAAGCAAGGAAAGTCATGGTACATGCAAGGATAGTCATGAACCATGTAAGGAAAGTCATGATCATGCAAAGAGAAGACGTGGCACATGTAAGGAAAGTCATGGCCATGCAAGGAAAAGTCATGGGGTTGGAGATTTCTAGGAGTATGTGATCATGCAAAGAGAAGACGTGGCACATATAAGGAAAGTCATGGCCATGCAAGGAAAAGTCATGGAGTTGGAGATTTCTAGGAGTATGGTATCTTCGAAGATTTTGGTCTTCCAAAAGAACGTGGTTACGGATCAGATTCAAAGGCAAGGCCACTTCTAGCTAGTGGTGGAAACACTTCCCTCACTAAGAGGGAGTGTTGAAATTTGGGTAGCTTGGAAGGTATCTCTGAGTAGAGAAAACCCACAATAAGAGTGTTGAAGTTTGGGTAGCTTGGAAGGTATTTCTAAGTAGAGAAAACCCACAAAAAGAATGCTTTTGGGCAAGACACGCAAAGTTTGGGGTTTTGACCCAAAGGAATGGGCTTGGAACCCATGAAAAGTAATTTTATATTCTAATTTGTTGTTGAGTGGTGAAGTGGGATCCTTGAAGGACAAAGAGGGCTCGTAAGTCACATATGGGAAAAATATAAATATAAGCCAATGGAGAGGCTTGGTATCACAAGTGAGAAGGATTTCACTTGTAAGAGAGGAAGCTAGAAGGACTTGGCGCAGGCAAGCAAAGGAGCCATAGGTAGCCCTAGAGAAGAAGCAACAAGCATAGGAGAAGGCCGAGTTTGTGTTTTGGTTAGTGAAGGAGTAAGCCACAGTGGGAGCAAGTGATTCGAGGTTTGTCCTAGCTAGATCAGGAGGACCGATCCACCCTCACCATATGATGGATGAGCGAGGAATCCCTTCGAATGCCGAAAATGATCCACCCTCACCATATGATGGATGAGCGAGAAATCCCTTCGAATGCCGAAAATGCGGCCATTCATTCATTATATATGTAATTACGGTGAATGAATGAGATATGTAATGACGATTAACTGAATGATCCAATCATGAATGAGATATGTGTGTCCGGTCTGTTATGAATTATATATGTAATTGCGCATTTCTGCCGTAATTATGCTTTCCTAGTTTGAGGGCTGATATATCATATCTGAGGCAGGCCAAAGTCTGATCAAGAGAGCCATGCTTTGTTCTTGGCCTGGACAACAAGAAGAGGGCCGCAGACTTAGAACTGAGGGCTAAAAACTGTGAAAGAAGGCCGCAGGAAGGGCTGAGTGTTTAGGAAGAAGGCCAAGACTGAGGTTGATGCAGGCCACAGCTGATAAGGCAGGCCGAGTTGAAAAGGAGGCTGAAGACTCAGGTTGATGCAGGCCACAGCTAATAAGGCAGGCCGAGTTGAAAAGGAGGCTAGTTAGTGTTGCTGTAGCAACCGTGAAGGCTAAGGGAGGCCTATTAGGGTAGGCCATAGGCTAGAACTAGCTGGCTTAACCTCACTGGTTCCAATGAAGCTAAGGGAGGTCTATTAGGGTAGGCCATAGCTGGTTTGATGTTTGGAGTCACTGGGTAACTTAAACCAACTAAGCCTGAGAGACACTGGGTAACGTAAACCAACTAAAGCCTAAAACCAGAGAGGGCCTCTAAGTAGATAGGGAGGAGATGAAAGTGAGCCTCAAAAGAAACAAATATTTTAGAAGATTGAAGCCATAGCTTTATCTCTATTCTAACACCTTATTTATTTGCACTGGGTATGATTCTTCTATCCTGCTACCGTATTCAATAATGTGATTTCTAGCCTTCATTTCTGGTAGAGGGTGAAACAATTTGTTTCAGATCCTTCTCTTAGGGTTAAGTTCTATCCTTGTCATATCATATATCATGAGGGTGCATGCTCGTTAATCTTGTTCCGTCATGCTAGTTTGGTGTGGTGTTCCCACACATATTTTCCCTATTATACAATGACGGGTGACCACTTTTGGAAGCCACTCGTGCATCCTTGTTTATAAGGTTCTTGTTACCGTGGACGCTGGCATTAACATCGATATATATGAGCAAAAACCTAGCAACACAAACCAACTAAAACTTAACTAGACAACGAGGAGATTAAAGCAGGCAACAAAACCAACAAATGCATGATAAGAGCGAAGTTATTGCGTATCCCCGTTCTCAACACCTTATACACATGCACTTGCTACGATTCTTCCATCCGGCTCCCCTACACCACAATGTGATTTAATAATGGTAGGGGGGAACAACCTGCTTCTGATCCTTCTCTTGGGGTTACTATAACCTTCATATCATGAAAGTGCATGGTCCTTCCCCTTGATCATGTTGGATTGAGGTCAAGTGACCACATTTATTTACCATCGTGAACCTATGACAGCTTCCAGTGACCACTTGTGCAAGCCTCCCTTCTTTATATTGTTGTCAACAACATGTTACATCTTGATCAATCTCACGAGTGAACCAATAGATCGTTGGCTTGACTATCCATGATATATACTGAAGAAGGGGGATGGCTGCACTTTGAAGAAGGGGGATGGCTGCACTTTGAAATTGCTGCAAAATTTTGGGTGTTTTCCAAAGATGTTGTTTTCCTTATTAATAGGATATGATGGTTAGGCTGACGTGCATTAGTAGGTGCACTGACTATTTAGCTTGGCGTTGGAATAGCACTTGGGGGTTTGTATTTTGCTCTATTTTGCTTTGCTTAAGATTAATACTTGGTGGTCTGTATATGGCTCTATTCTGTTTATGATAAAGCACAGTTCCAATATTAACATTAACTGTGTTCTATTTCGCCAGTGATTTGCACCGCATCAATCCAAAGGAGCTAGACAACGAGGTTCTTGCTTTATCTCCTTTATCACCTTGAGGCTCGTACGGTGTTACCTCTGTTGGGATCCATGCTTGCGAAGATCTATCACAATCCTCAAAAAGATGCAAACCAATCTCGTTTGCAAAAGATATTACAGTTTTGGGCTTTCAATAAAGCTTATGACAATAAAACTATGTATAGTTTAGCTGGAGCTGGATTGCAAAAATAATCCTCCATGTAACAGCCATCTATTGGTCTAATAGGTATTTCTTTTGATTGTAGCAACTTGTTGCATTTTTGGTTTTCCATTAATATATATCAATTAGTTTTCAACATATTCCTCATGTTTTTCATCTTCTAACAGATAGATTGAAGAATGTCGTTTTTAGAAAACAAATTTTGGGGCCATGAAGATGTGGTTTTTAGAAAACCCTCTAGGCATGATTTCAAATGGCTAAATTCTTCCAATTGTCCAGTGCTTTGGCAGCTTGAATCTGCAGCAGTGAAGGAATATTGTTCCTCATGTTTTTCATCATCTAACAAATAGATTCTTCCAATTGTCCAGTGCTTTGGCAGCTTGAATCTGCAGCAGTGAAGGAATATTGTTCCTCATGTTTTTCATCTTCTAACAAATAGATTGAAGAATTTTGGCAAAGCTACAGTCGATGATTTTGGCAGCTTGAATCTGCAGCAGTGAAGGAATATTGTTCCTCATGTTTTTCATCTTCTAACAAATAGATTGAAGAATTTTGGCTTTGGCAGCTTGAATCTGCAGCAGTGAAGGAATATTGTTCCTCATGTTTTTCATCTTCTAACAAATAGATTGAAGAATTTTGGCAAAGCTACAGTCGATGATTTTGGCAACTTGAATCTGCAGCAGTGAAGGAATATTGTTCCTCATGTTTTTCATCTTCTAACAAATAGATTGAAGAATTTTGGCAAAGCTACAGGCGATGATTTTGGCAGCTTGAATCTGCAGCAGTGAAGGGATATTGTTCCTCATGTTTTTCATCTTCTAACAAATAGATTCTTCCGATTGTCCAGTGCTTTGGCAGCTTGAATCTGCAGCAGTGAAGGAATATTGTTCCTCATGTTTTTCATCTTCTAACAAATAGATTGAAGAATTTTGGCAAAGCTACAGTCGATGATTTCAAATGGCTAAATTCTTCCTATTGTCCAGTTCTTTGGCAGCTTGAATCTGTAACAATGAAGGAATATTATTTTAAAATAGATCATAGTTGCCAGCAGCCTGGCAGCAGGCTTCCAATCTATAGCAGTGAAGGATTATTATTTTAAGGCAAATCATCCATGCTTCCAATCTGTAGCCGTGAAAGAATATGATTTCAAATGGCTAAATTCTTCCTATTGTCCAGTTCTTTGGCAGCTTGAATCTGTAGCAATGAAGGGATATTATTTTAAAGTAGATCATCCTAGTTGGCAGCAGGCTTCCAATCTATAGCAGTGAAGGATTATTATTTTAAGGCAAATCATCCATGCTTCCAATCTGTAGCCGTGAAATAATATTATTTTAAGGTAGATCATCCAACTAATTTGGCAGCAGGCTTGCAGGCTTCCAATATGTAGCCGTGAAGGAATATTATTTGAAGGTAGATCATGCAACTAATTTGGCCGCAGGCTTTAAATCTGTAGCCGTGAAGGAATATTATTGGAATATTATTATTTAAAAATAGATCATCCAAATTGGATTCCAATTTGAGGTATTAGAACTCAAAATAATTCTCTGTTAAATTATTTTCACTTGTATTTACCTAAGTTTACCTTAAGCTGGACAAGATCCTTTTTTTGGATGGACAAGATACTCTTTTTTGGATTTTGGATGATGATATGGTATTACACAGAGATTTGAGATTTGGCTGCACTTTGGTCTGTCAACTTCCAAGGAATTTTTTTGGATGGACAAGATATTCTTTTTGGATTTTGGATGATGATATGGTATTACACAGAGATTTGAGATTTGGCTGCACTTTGGTCTGTCAACTTCCAAGGAATCTTTTTTGGATGGATAAGATATTCTTTTTGGATTTTGGATGATGATATGGTATTACACAGAGATTTGAGATTTGGCTGCACTTTGGTCTGTCAACTTGACAAGGAAATTTAAATGGTGCAATGGTGGTGAGAGTTTCCATCATTTCGGCAAATATCTGCACTTTTCTAATCCTCACATAGCCCAGAACTTCGATCCGAATTCTTGTGGTTGGGTATGTGGATGAATGTTTTTCTTAAAAAAACGAAAACTAAGAATCTGATATAACTAACCAGGATTTACCACAAGTCGCAAAGTGGGTTAGTTCTGTACCAATCTTTGTATCTCATTGGTGTGATATAGAATGTTTTTTAATTAAAAAAATCTCATTTTAAAGAGCTTTCCTAATTGCAATTTTGTATCCTGACATATCTACAACAATACAATATCAATTATCAATCAATTGATCGCTGGAATTGCATTTATATCATTATTTTCGTTTCTATTGATTTTGATTC
The DNA here is from genome assembly GCA_031772625.1 of Pinus tabuliformis. Classification (NCBI taxonomy): domain Eukaryota; kingdom Viridiplantae; phylum Streptophyta; class Pinopsida; order Pinales; family Pinaceae; genus Pinus; species Pinus tabuliformis. The sequence continues at coordinate 859,272,501 of CM062806.1, forward strand.
ATCCATGGAGTTCAGGATGACATATCTACACTACAATATCAATTAATTGAACGCTGCATTTGCATTGATATCATTATTTCCGTTTCTATCCATTTGTCAATGGAAATGGAACTAAGATTGAAGCAAATTTTTTTTAATTCCGGAAGGCATTCACAATTGGCAACCTGCTTCATAATTTTGTGGCTTTACTATAATAAATTGAGATTTTATGATTGTTTTTTTTTTATTTTTATCAAATAATATTGTTCTTTCTACAAAGCATTAAGTAAGTCCAGGCTGATGGTTCAATGCTCAAGGGTCTTTCTACAAAGCATTAAGTAAGTCCAGGCTGATGTTCAATGCTCAAGGGTCTTTCTACAAAGCATTAAGTAAGTCCAGGCTGATGGTTCAATGCTCAAGGGTCAAGGCTCAAGGATCAAGGGTTCAAGGGTCAAGGATGGGGCATCTGAGACATAGAAACAAGTACAAAGCATTAAGTCCATCTTTTAGAAAAGGTTTTAGAAAAGGTGTCAGAATCAGGGAGAGCAATGTGGAGGGGGGAATGTGGAGGGGTGAAGGAAGGAGGTGTCAGAATCAGGGAGAGCATTTCAGGAATGTGGAGGGGTGAAGGAAGGAGGATGGAGGGGGAATGTGGAGGGGTGAAGGAAGGAGGTGTCAGAATCAGGGAGAGCATTTCAGGAATGTGGGAGAGCATTTCAGGAATGTGGAGGGGTGAAGGAAGGAGGATGGAGGTACTGTCAGAGTTGGAGGTGCTTTTAAATTATATTTGGGAATTAATTTGGCATACCTTATGGATATGCCTGAATTTGTTCTCCTGAATTTGTTCTTTCTATAAATAATGAATATGAATATCCCTGAGTTTTTTTTTCAAGATGTTATCAGTTATTACACTGAATATCCATGAAAGTTTTTTTGATTTTTTTTTTCAAAATGTCATTTGTTATTTGTTATTACCCTGACTGCTTTGCCCAGATTGAGACGACTGCTTTGCATAGATCCAATTAAGTTTTTCCTTCTAATTAACTTCTTTAGAAGTTCTTCCTTAGATTGCTTTGCATAGATCCACATAAAATGTTAATTAAGTCCCACATAAAATGCTAATTAAGTTCTTCCTTTCCATGAAAATGATAAATGAATTAAGTTCTTCCTTGACTGCATTGCATAGATCTCGATACCTGTGATAAGTTCTTCCTTTCCATGAAAATGATAAATGAATTAAGTTCTTCCTTGACTGCATTGCATAGATCTCGATACCTCCAGGGGTCACAGGCCGACCATATACCCACAGTGGAGAACGCATTAGCTGTCCGCTCCAGTTGGACAGGAAGACGTAACCAAATGTACAGGCATCTGTTCTGGAGCGCCTGATTCCTTACTTATTCAACCTGACTGCTATGCCAGTGTAGACAGACTGCTATGCCTGGGGATAACCTTGGGTAATATACTATGCAATGGAATCCCTTTCCTTTGGGTGAGCTAGCGTAAAATGTTAATTAAGTTCGTGATAAATGAATATGCATGGAAGAAAAATGATAAATCGAGGATAGATTATGAATGTGTATGAATATGAGAGGATAAATGTTTTATCTCAAATGAATATGCAGAGAGGATAAAAATGATAAATGAATGATAAATGAATATGGATAGAGGATAAAAATAATAAATGAATATTGATAGAGGATAAATTATGAATGTGTATGAATATGAAAAGATGTATGAATAATGTGTATGAATATGAAAAGATCTATGAATTAGATAAAATGTTAATTAAGTTCGTGATAAATGAATATATATGAAAAGATCTATGAATTAGATAAAATGTTAATTAAGTTCGTGATAAATGAATATGCATAGAGGATAAAAATGATAAATGAATATGCATAGAGGATAAAAATGATAAATGAATATTCATAGAGGATAAATTATGAATATGTGTAAGAATATGAGAGGATATATGAATTACATTGCTTATAAAAGGTCTTTTCCATCAAAATCGATTAAGTTTTTTTTACTCCTTTGCATAGATCTGGATAAAATGTTAAGTTCTTTCTTTCCATCAAATTAATAAATGAATATGCATAAATGATTCTTCATTTTCATCAAAATGATAAATGATAAATGAATTTGGAAAATTTTTAATAAATGAATATGCATAAATGATTCTTCATTTTCATCAAATGATAAATGAATATGAATAAATGATAAATGAATTTGGAAAAAATGATAATGAATATGCATATAAATGAATATGCATAAATGATTCTTCATTTCATCAAAATGATAAATGAATATGCATAAATGATTTATGAATTTGGAAAATGATAAATGAATATGAATATAAATGAATATGCATAAATGATTCTTCATTTTTCATCAAAATGATAAATGAATATGCATAAATGATAAATGAATTTGGAAAATGATAAATGAATATGCATATAAATTATGAATATGTGTATGAATGAGGATAAATGTTCTTTCCTTCCATCAAATTAATAAATGAATATGCATAAATGATTCTTCATTTTCAATGAATATGATAAATGATTCTTCATTTTCATCAAAATGATAAATGAATATGCATAAATGATTAATGAATTTGGAAAATGTTAATGTTCTTTCCTTCCATCAAATTAATAAATGAATATGCATAAATGATTCTTCATTTTCATCAAAATGATAAATGAATATGCATAAATGATAAATGAATTTGGAAAATGATAAATAAATGATAAATGAATATGCATATAATATGTGTATGAATGAGGATAAATGTTCTTTCCTTCCATCAAATTAATAAATGAATATGCATAAATGATTCTTCATTTTCATCAAAATGATAATGAATATGCATAAATGATTAATGAATTTGCATAAATGATAAATGAATTTGGAAAATGATAATTAATGATAAATGAATATGAATATAATATGTGTATGAATGAGGATAAATGTTCTTTCATTTCAAATTAATAAATGATTATGCATAATGATTCTTCATTTCATCAAATGATAAATGAATATGCATAAATGATAAATGAATTTGGAAAATGATAAATAATGATAAATGATTTGGAAATGATAAATGAATATCATATAAATTATGAATATGTGTATGAATGAGGATAAATTATGAATATGTATATGAATGAGGATAAATTATGAATATGTGTATGAAAATGAGAAGATGTATGAATTAAATTTGATATAAGAAGTCTTTTCTATCAGAATGACACAAGGGTCTTCACCTTAATGGAAATGCCTCCCAGGGTCTTCCCCTTAATGGAAATGCCTTATCTTGGTACACTTGTTTTCTCACAAGGGTCTTCACCTTAATGGAAATGCCTCCCCTTAGCGGCAAAACCAAGTGAAGAGAGGATATTTAAATTTGGTTAAAATTTATTACATTGAAACCCTAAAACCCTATTTATTTTTATGTTAATAGTTCGTATGTATGAATTAAAACCCTATTTATTTTTATTTTAATAGTTCGTATATATGAATTAAAACTCCTATTTATTTTTATTTTAATAGTTTGTATATATGAATTAAAACTCCTATTTATTAAAGGTATCATGTGTATTAATAGTTCGTATGAATTAATTAATTAAATTTGGATTAAAAATAAACGGTAAGAAAATAAAAAATAGAATCAAAATACAGTAGAAGATTGATGAGAAACATATTATAAGAATTACATCATAAGATAAGATTTGTGAAAAATTTATGAGAATCACATAAATTAACATATTATAAGAATTAAATCATAAGATAAGATTTGTGAAAGATTTATGAGAATCACATAAAATAAAATTTATGAAAGATTGATGAGAAACATTTGATTAATAATCACATAAAATAAGATAGATCATAAAAATCACATAAGATAAGATTTGTGAAAGATTGATGAGAATCACATAAGATAAAATTTGTGAAAAATTGATGAGAAACATTTGATTAAGAATCACATAAAATAAGATAGATCATAAAAATCACATAAGATAAGATTTGTGAAAGATTGATGATAAACTTATCGTAAAAATAAATTAATAAATTAAGATTAAATTAAGATTAAGAGGACTATTCTAGAATTTAGATTTTGTGGAAGATTGATGAGAAACATATCATAAAAAATAAGATGACTAATTTAGAATTTAGATTTGGTGATTTAGGATTAAATTAAGATTAAGAGAATTATTCTAGAATTTAGATTTAACAGATTAAAAGGAGGACTATTCTAGAATTTAGATTTAACAGATTAAAAGGAGGACTATTCTAGAATTTAGATTTTGTGGAAGATTGATGAGAAACATATCATAAAAAATAAGATGACTAATTTAGAATTTAGATTTGGTGAAAGATTGATGAGAAACCTATCATAAAAATTAAGAGATTAAGAGAGGATTATTCTAGAATTTAGATTTAAGAGATTAAGAGGGGACTTATTCTAGAATTTAGATTCGTGGAAGATTGATGAGAAACATATCATAAAAAAAATGACTATTCTAGAATTTAGATTTAAGAGATTAAGAGAACTATTCTAGGATTTAGATTTTGTGGAAGATTGATGAGAAATATAACTATAAATAATTTAAAAGGACACTTGTCAAAGAATGATGAAAGCAAACTATAAGCTAGAAGATTGATGAGAAATATAAGTAACTATAAGTAGTTTAAAAAGACATTTGTGAAAGAATGATAAAAACAAACTATAAGTGGATAAGAGTATGATACCTAATTTATTCAAAATATCAAAATATATTTTAAGGAAAGCATGGTATATATGAATAAGAGTATTACAAAATATTAAAAAATTCTTCTAATGATAAAAAAGCATGGTATATATGAATAAGTAGAATACCAGTATGATAGCTAATTTATTCAAAATAGTCTTTGATATTTTAAAGGAAAAAATATTTTAAGGAAAGCATGGCATATGTGAATAAGAGTATTAAAAAAAATTTCAAGGATAAAAAAGCATGGTATATAAAAATAAGTAGATAAAATTATGATACAAAATTATAAAAAAAAGCATGGTATATATAAATAAGTAAATAAAAGTATGATACAAAATTATATAAGTAGATAAGAACATGATACATAATTTATTGAAAATATCAAAAAACAAAATATAAAAAAAACTTTTAAATAAAAATTCAAAATATCAAAAAACTTTTAAGGAAAATATGGTATATGTGAAATAATAAAAAAAATGGTATATTTGAATGAGAAAGTATGATATATTTGAAAACGAGTCTGATAAAAAAACATTTTAAGGAACACATGGTATATTTGAGTAAGAGTATTATGCATAATTTATTCAAATTATAAAAAAATATCAAAATAATATTTTAGGAAAGCATGGTATATATAGAAGATTGAATAAAACAAACCGAAGTATATAGTTCTCTTAGTATCAAACTATAAACAAACTGAAGTATATGGTTATCTTAGTATCAAACTATGTACTTTATTGTGGTTAATCATTAAACAAAGTTTTAATGACAACAAAGCAAAGTACTTTAATTAGATAACTAAAGTTTTGTTGAAGGCAGATCAAAGTATTTTAAATTGATGAAAACAAACCAAAGTAATATATATATATGTGTGTGTGTGTGTGTGATATTTTTAAAATATAAATAGATATGGGCGTGATATTTTTCAAAAAAAAAAAAAAAGTGAATTCTCAGTTTGTAGAATTGTTCCAAAGAGCATGGAATGAGCTATGTCCATTCTATTTCTTCATTTTCAAATGTGCAATCGTTGATGATGCATTAATGAACTTTCATTTGGTGGGTTGCATCTATGAATTGTTTTGTTGTTTTTGCAAATAGGATTGGACTTCTCACATTTGTTCTTGTTGCTAGGAATCTTCAACCTCCTCAAGAGAATGTGTGTAGTATTTCCTTTTTCACCCATTTAACCAAGGGAGAACTTCCTATCAAAGCATACACAGTGTAGGAGCTTGCAGAGATGGCAATTAGGTTCATTCCCTTCTTATCTGTGTTGCTAAGAATCTTCAACCTCCTCAAGAGAGTGTGTGTAGTATTTCCTTTTTCACTCATTTATACAAGGGAGAACTTCCCATCAAAGCATATATAGTATGAGAGTTCGTAGAGGTGGAAATTAAGTTCATTTGTTTTTCTTTTCGAAACCTTAAATAATATTTTCAAATTGTCATATCAATCAAACTTTTTATAACATTTTTTTTAAATGGTATTTAATATCCATATTGTTTAATATTTGTATGATAATAACTTATATTACATTCTTTACGATCAATTTATTATAATAATAACTCAAAGAGAATATTATATCATGTTTCATAACTCTCTCCTTTCTTATCACACTTATGTATAAGATATTATAACAAGTTTTGTTATGTAAGTATTTTTAAAATGCAAATTTAATCTTTGGCCAACAATGTACAATCATCCCCCGAAACAACAAAGACTGGAATGCTCTGCCCACGCCATTGACTTCACTTTGTATAACCTGAATGGTAGATCTTTGAAGGCCCCATGTTGACTTTCTTTTGAATACATCATTTTTTCCCTGGAATGAACGAATGAATGAGGGGCAATGGCGAAGATGATTTGTAGCTCCAACAACATCATCAATCAGTGAACCAACTGAGCATTCATTCAGTCACTACGGCGAGACACGTTTCTTCTCGTTTGGCTCATTTTTCATGGTCCCAACCAATCGACACAGTTTATTTAAGAGTTGCATTTCAATAGTTCCCGTAGCTTGTGAGTTTGTGAAAATAACAGTGAGGTTAGCGATAACAGTCGTTGGTAGGTCAAGTGATAACAGTGTGGCAACGTTGCTTTTGCGTCATTTCCTTTGATTGCTAGTCATCTCCCTTGATAGGGCACTGGTTCTCAGCGTCCCTGATAATGCACTCATTGGTGGATCTTCTCTCCGCACCTGCATTCCATTGATTTCAGCTGCGGGATGTGTACCAAATGGCCAACACCAAGACTAATATCCAACAATTAGTAAACTAGACATACCAAAACTTTACGATTTTAAAAGAGTTGAGACTCCACTCCACTCCTACTACTCGACCCTCATCACAATGAGCCAAATGTGTGCCATAGGATCGCTACTCATACCTACCTAGAGGTATTGTTTCGTGGCTGGCTTAGCGTTTCTTTTGCGTCATTTCCTTTGATTGCTAGTCATCTCCCCCACTAGGGCACTACTTCTCAACTTCCCCGATAGGGCACTCATCGTTGTATCTCCTCTCTGCGCTTGCAGCCACTTGATTTTCGCTACGAGATGTGTACCAAATGGCGCCTCGCAACCGCCAATTAGTGGCCCCATTTCATCCAATGGATATGTGTCAATTAGCACGCCTTGGGTGGCCTTGTTTCAGCCAATGGCCCTGTGCCAAGTGGCATGTCCTCAATGGTGCAATTTTATCCAATGGGTATGTTCCAAGTGTCACATCCTCCGTGGCCAGGTTTTAGCCAACGGGTATGTGCCAAGTGTCAACCTATGGTTGGGCGGCTCTGCAAATTTATATTAATAATTTACATTGATGAAAGATAATAATAAAATTATAAAGTAACACTATGGTATAAAAATATCCATATAAATATAATATTGCGTATATTTTGTAAAAAAAAAAATAATAAAATATTATATATTGCTTAAACATATAAATATTAATAAAATATTATATATTATGTGAAAATATATATATAATTAAATTTAAAGGTCCATTACAAGTTGGTTATTTATTGTGACTATCCATCATCCAAATTAGCTCATACATAATAAATGTCCAATTGTATTAACTCGTTTTACTACGTATATAAACTATTCACTAAACATAAATTGGGTTTTATATTTATGTTCAATGGTTTGTGCGGAAAGAATCATGTTGTGAAATTATATTTTCATGCTACATTTATACAATCACATGTATTATTAACAATATAAACAAGATTTTAGTTAAGAATTGATTTTATTATACGTTTTTGTATATTTAAAGATTTTATAATAACTTTTTTTAAGCATATTATTATCAAAAACACATTTACATAAAATATATTTATTTTTAATTATAATTTATTTATAAATTATAATTAATGATTATTTAAATTATAAATAATAAAATTTTATCAAAATTATAATATTTTTAAAAATATTTATTTAATTTTTTTTTAATAAATTAAACATATTTATGAAATAAAAGCTAATTAATGCAAGTAGGATTTATTTTTTATTGGATTTCAAATCCAACTCCTATAAAAATAAAATAAAAATAAAAACATCTCAGAACTATCCCTCCAGACAAAATAAATTAAGCTATCTCAAAAAGTCTCCCTAACCTGGATCAAAGCTATCTCAAAAAGTCTCCCTAACCTGGATCAAACCTGTGGAGAAATCCAAATTTAAATGATTTTCCCCATTAAACAGAAAATTCCAACCCAAACTTTACATAATAAACAATTAAAAATCCATCACCACCACTATCAATGTGAAATGTTTTCGTTCACCTTAACTTTTTCTGTTTGTTGTTTGTTTCATGCCAAACAAACAACGAACAAAAAGACAGATTCCATCCCAGCAATTTATCTGCCTATGTGCCAATTCTCAGCTATGGATAGGTAAGGCAGGCCTCCATTATTGTTTGCTTGGCAACTAATACTAAATACCGTAATGGTAAAATTTTCATATTATTTTCTGTTTCAAACGAGTCCGGGGATTACATTTTCCTTATGGTTATATATTTACATTTAAGCGTATAATTTAATGTCAAAGGTAACTAATGTTGATTGAGATTGAACCATGGGTAAGGTGGATAATAATTTGGTTCTTGCCAAATACCCATGAAATCTTTTTATCTTGTTTTTGCAAACATGGAGAATGTGGAGATTTCACTCGATCCCAATTTGATGTCATGTTTTTCTTTGGGAGAATATGTGTTCCTCTGCACCCAATGAAATCAATGCCTCGCCAGTCGCACTCAATGGACAAAGTGGAATACAGATGCAATTATGCTCTTCGTCCGGAAAATCCTGAGCAAGTGTCTCAAAAATTGCTCCTTCAAGTAGAGCGGTGCTTGCAGCCATGGCAGCCCAATTGCTGTCCTAAATCGTCTGAGCAGGCCGACCTGCAGGCTCCCTGATACCCCAATTTTGCTGAGTTCCGGAAATCCCTGTGTGATGAATGCATTGAAATGCAGGCCGACCCACAGGCTCCCTGATACCCCAATTTCGCTGAGTTCCGGCAATCCCTGTGTGATGAATACATTGAAACGCTGGCAATCAGGAGCGTTTTGAAAATAGCAAACAACGTGTTTATATTTGATGGCTCCTCCAGGATTGGCAGAGCGTTCAAATTCCAGAAATTCTCCCCACAGGAATCGAACCTGCGTTTATGGTTTCCAGCAGGCGTACCACCAATAGACTGCGTTTATAGGGGGTTCGAAAGCGAGCGGTGTTCTTCATGTGGGATATTTCCTTATGTACATTTCATGTTGAGCTCCGGTTACTATCACTCAATGCAATTTACGGGTGCAACATATATAATAATTTCTTTCTTCTATATAATAGTTTAATGTACCATTGTGTAAATGGTGCAGTCTGTCCGCAGGCGAAAGCCCCGTGAATTTGGCGTAATCTCATGCCATATAATGCGATTCGCCGACCATTCCCACTCTGCGAGCACAGCTATATACAATACTGTTCTGGATATATATTAACAAATATCTGTCCGCAGGCGAAAGCCCGTGAATTTGGCGTAATCTCATGCCATATAATGCGATTCGCCGACCATTCCCACTCTGCGAGCACAGCTATATACAATACTGTTCTGGATATATATTAACAAATATTTCGTTGAAACTGTGAAACTAATTTTTAATGTTAGCTGGAAGTTATATCTTTTACTGAGGTTGCTGCTATTCATCCAAAAATGGGATTTTTAATTATGAATGTCGTTGACATCCTTACTTAAATTTAGGGATTTCTAAATATGAACGACTTTGGCATCCATAGTTAAATTTCGGGATTTCTAAATATGAATGGTGTTGGTCGGCATAATTCAATTTAACTTAATTGTGGAGTTCAGAGATATATTTCAATGAGTAATTCAATTTAACTTAATTGTGGAGTTCAGAGATATATTTCAATTGTGAAGTCATGCCGACTTGGGACAACTGTAGGACCGGGCAGGCATACATAGCTAAGAGAATTGACAGAGTCATTATACATGCTAGCATGATTGGAATTCTGGGTATGCCTGTATTATCAATCGGGAAAGATCATTCATCCGATCACAGGCCTATCTTTCTTTCCTGGCATGGGAACATAAACAGAGCCGGATACCCTTTTAAATTCAATAGAATACTCTTGGAGGACCAGTCCTTTAATGAAGTCATATCAGGGAATTGGAACCACATACAGGAGTCTGAAATGGCTCCTTTCATGCCATTCCGCGAAAAGTTAAAGAGATTGAAAGCAGTCTCGAAAGAGTGGCAAAAAAATAAAAAGAAGATGGATAAAGAGGAATTAAACTGCATCCGCAAGGAACTGGACTCCCTCTGTGAGTTGTCCGATCCCAATTACCTTTCCTTTGATATGAAGAACATGATTAGAAAGCTGGAAAAAAGGAAAAATATGATCCTTCTAAAAGAGGAGGAATCATGGCGTCTCAAGAGCAGAGCCATCTGGCTAAAAGCAGGAGACAGAAATACTAAGTTCTTCCACAAATTCGCAAGCGCAAGAAGGGAAAAAAATTCTATCTGGAGCATAAGAGATGATCAGGGGAACATACTCATATCTCAGGATCAGATCACGGCGGAGGCAGTGCGGTATTTTCAAAATCAATACAGAAGAAGGGAGGTTATCTTCCAAGACGCCCTTTGGGGTGTTGAGCTTGTGCCTGAAATGTTTAATGATGCTGCAAATGAAGACTTCATAAAGCCTATCTCTGAAGATGAACTTCTAAAGGCCATGAAATCCTTCAAAAAGGATAAAAGCCCGGGGCCTGATGGTTGGCCAATAGAATTTTTCCTTCATTTCTTTGATCTCTTCAAATCGGATCTGCTGCGCATGGTTGATGCTTCCCGGATGGCTGGAAACATTCACTCAGCAACCACCTCAACTTTCATCGCGCTTATTCCAAAGAAGCATAGGACTGAATCCTTTCAGGATTTTCGGCCAATCTCTTTATGTAACATCATGTTCAAAATTATATCAAAAATTGTTGCGGAGAGAATGAAGCCTCTACTAAACTTCTATATCACCAGAGACCAACATGCCTTTTTAAAGGGCAGATTCATCTTGGACGCGGTCGCCATGACCCAAGAAAGTCTTTTTAAAATGATATCAAAGAATTTGGATGCAGCAATCCTCAAGATTGACTTGCAAAAAGCTTATGATTGTGTCGATTGGGGCTTTCTGAGAATCCTGTTGGCAAAGATTGGACTTAAATCCCAAGGTGTTAATTGGGTCATGTCTTGTGTGGAGAATGTAAAATATTCGGTGATCGTGAATGGAATCCCCTCGGTCTTTTTTCAAGCTGAGAGGGGACTTCGACAGGGATGTCCCCTTTCTCCATTGCTATTCATACTGGTGATGAACTCTCTTAGTCTCCATATTAACAAAGCCGTCGCGGATAAGAGATGTCTTCCGGTTAAGATCTGTAAGAACATCTCCATCTCACATAATCTTTTTGTTGATGATGTTCTCATCTTTGCTATGCTTTGCAGGGCCTCCTGGGCTTGCATAAATGACATTCTCTCAAGATTCTAGAAGGCTTTAGGTCTGTTTATAAATAAAATCCTTCTTGTTCCACAATGATGTAAAGCTGGATATTGTTCAGTGTATTTCAGACCTGATGGGTATTGCTCCATACTCAATACATCACGGATTCAAATACCTGGGCTTCTCTTTAAAGGCAAAAGGATATACTATTAGGGATTGGCAATGGCTACTGGATAGGTTTTACAAGAAGATTGCACGATGGGAATATAAATTCCTCTCACTTGCTGGCAGACTTATATTAGCTCAGTCTATCCTCTGTCAACTATCAGTCTATTGGGCTCACATTTTCTATCTTCCCAGCAGTATTATAAAGCAGATGAACAGGTTGATTGCTAACTTTCTTTGGGGAGGTCATGCATATCAGTGTAAAATTCATCTCGTCAAGATGGCCTCCATCTCTGTTCCAAAAAGTATGGGTGGATGGGGCTTGAAAAACATTTGCACCTTTGGTCAAGTGACTAGGCAGGGTCAAGGATGGTCAACAACAAACCACAAATGGACAAGTGGCACCATTTCATTGGGTTACACAGGTTATGTGCTTGCATAGTTTGATTGGTTTATTTTGGACCAATGAAAGAATGCCAAGTGGCAATCCCGGAGGCCACCACGTGGCACCTCCCAATGACCTAAGTAGAGTGCAGTTCAACAAAATTTGGTGGAAGTCGGGGTCGAACCCACAACCTCCGGCACACAGTCCACATGCCTTAACCGCCTCCACTATCGGGTGATGCTTACCCCATTATTTCACCAATTTTATTTAAATTTTAACGTGTTTTGGATGGGTGGTTAGGAGGGCCAACACACAGGCTAGCCCTCCGCATGTGATCGCAACAACAAACATCACTGGCTAGCCCTCCCATGTGAACGCAAGGAGTGCTACCACAATGGTTGGGCAGGTGGTTATGTTAATCTTGCCCCAAAAAAACTTGTGACGGTTAATACAATGTTAAATCCACATGTGAACACCACAACGCATTCAAGGTTACAGTTTATCTAATGGTTCTGATAAACTCAAAAAAACCGCAGCATGTGTCCAGTTTTACGGGTGGTAAGTTTACGGTTAGCCTAATCCGCGTGATTACACTAAACCATAAATTAAAATTGATTTAACACCAATTAACTACAATTTAAAATGGCAGAAGTTTTGGCAGTGCCACGAATTTCGGACCTGCCTCCACATTTAGCAGGGCTAACTAGAGTCATTCCAAATTTAGAGGAGTTTTTCTAGGAAAAAACTAAGTCATAGAGAAGGCATTTTTTTACCAAATGGAGCTCAGGAAGACTTGTTCTTGGGTAATTTGGAATTTTGAACACATTGGTGAAGGTATCAGAAGCCATAAAGCTTTGTAAAACAACAGTTTTTCCATATTGAGATAATATAGAGGCCCAAGCCATGGAAGCTGGACCAACGAGATGTAGCCCAGGAGGGGTGAACTCCTTCATCAAAACATTGTGTTAAAGTGTCTCTTTGATGGTTTTTGTACTTTGAATGTCTGTTGTTCAGTATTTTTTTCGAGCTATTTTGCTCATGAATGTCATATTCAACTTAAGGAAATTTACTTGTTTACATACACAAACAACTAAGGAAACCACAGTACAAGAAGCAATAAGAAAGCACATGTTTAGAAATATGTAATTGATATTAGCACAACATAAACTAACAACAAAAAATAGATCAAGTTGGTATCATAGCAAGGTTAAATTGCTTGATTGCTTGAGTTTGTGCAATTAGGGTTTTAATGGTTGCAAAATTGTGATGCTTACAAGGTTAAAGTTGCAGAAAGGAGAAGGGAAGCTATTGGTTGCAACTCCTGAGGTAATTTCCAGAAGGAGGAGAGCCACAAGGCCAAAATCGCCACCACCCAAAGTTCCAATTCCAGTTTCACCTAAAACTCCTCAAGTTTTGCCTTCAACTGAGATTGAAGAGGTACAAACAGTACCAGTTTCTGAGCCTGAATCCATAGCCATTATGTCTAGAGAAAGAGAGCCTGAAGGTCCTTCTTCAGAAGATGAATAATTCAAGAAAGATTTCTTGACTTTAATTGAGATAGTTAAAGTCCTCTATGAAGAGAGGAACACTAGAATGGTTGGAAAGAGTTCTAAATCTCCACATGGATAAGGAAGCTCAGAGGATAAAAAAGATGAGAAGGATTAAAAAAGGAATGATGGAAAGCCACCTCCATCTCCACCATCCTCATCGTCTTCATCAACTCACACAACACCATCTTCCACTACCACCACTAAAACTGCCCATGCTCATTCAAAAACCCCAAAAGGAAAGACTCCCTTACTTAAATTGGACATAAGTTTGAACTTCCCATGTAAAATGGAGAGGTGAATGCATAAAAGTTTGAAAATTGGATTTGACAGTTGGAGTTATACTACAGAATTCAGAACCTTCAAGAAGACGACATAAAAATCTAGTTGGCTTCATTGAGGCTAGAAGGAGCAACATCAGTTTGGTGGGAAGAAAAGACTCAAGAGGAAATGTGAATCCATGGTAAGATATCCATTACTTGGGGTGAATTTGTTTCTGCAATTAAAAGAAAGTTTTATCCTTTACCCTATATGCAAAAATCCATTATGAGTTGGCAGAATCTTAGGCAACTCAAAGGCCAAACAATCAAAGATTATACACATGAGTTTAGGAAAAGGGCTTTATTGTTAGGAGTAAATTTGAATTCCCAAGATACACTGCTAAAATATATTGGGGGTTTACATTCCTATTTGAAACATATTATCCTTATGGTCAATCCAAACAATTTAGATGAGGTATGTGTGCAAGCCATGCACCTTGAATCTAGAGGAAAGAACATTCAGGAAGAGGGTAGTAAGAGGAATCCATTCAAGGGCAAGGAGAAAGAGAAGGGTGGAAAATGGAAGGGAAATAAGAATGCAAGTGTGAAGAAAGAAGGGGAGAAAATCACATGCAAACATTGTTCCAAAGAGGGGCATGATGAAGCCCACTGCTGGAAATTGCATCCTGAATTAAGGCCTAAGAAACAAAACAATAATGGAAAAAAAAAAAGACGATCGCTACCACACAACATGACCTTGGTTCAGATTCTGGTGATGAGACCAAGATTTCAGCCATGGTTACAAAAGGAAAATAAATTATTGCAAGCACTAGTTGATCACATAGTCAAAACAACACTCCGAAAGAAGAATCAAGAATAGAGTTATTTCATGTAAGAGTGATTTCAAATCATACAAAGATTGATGCATTATTTGATAGTGGGTCACAATCAAACTTGATTTCAAAAGACTTGGTAAAAGAACTAAAACTTGAAGTTGTACCTCATCATACGCCATACCCATTGGGTTGGATAGTTAACAATGCAAACTTACAAGTTACAAGGAAGTGTTTATTCAAGTTCACCATTACTGAAAAGTTTATTGATGAAGTTGAGTTAGATGTAGTTCCACTTGACATCTCAGGAATCATTTTGGGTAGTCCTTATTTGTATGATAGGAAAGCAGTATATTATCGCCAAGACAACAAATACATATTGCTCAAGAACGGGGTGGAGTACATAGTGAGAGCCCATCGCAAAAAGCTGAACATTTCTTTAGTTAATGTAGGGCAGATGAAGAGACTAGTAAATGCAAGTAAAAATGTTGTGCTTCTCATGATCAAGAAAAAGAACGATATTGATTATGAATATTTTGAAGGTTGTGATGATAAATTGAAATCTGATTTGTTTGATGTGGTAATCAAGCATGGCGAGATGTTTCAGGAACCAAAGAGGTTACCTCCCAAGGCATGTATCGCATGTCAATCATGGAGAGCATGGAAATAAAAAATCAAATTCAAGAATTGTTGAACAAAGGTATAATACACCCATCTACTTCGCTATGTGGTCCGCCCATTGTCTTGGTGCCAAAGAAGAATGGAACTTGGCGCATGTGTGTGGATTTCCGTGCACTAAACAAAATCACGGTAAAGAATCGTTATCCACTCCCAAGAATTGATAATTTGCTTGATCAGGTGAGGTATGCAAAGTATTTCACTAAGTTAGACTTACGAAGTGGTTATACTCAAGTTAGGATAGCTGAAGAAGACATTTGGAAAACCACATTTAAAATTAAACAAGGATTGTTTGAGTGGCTTGTTATGCCTTTCAGTCTTACAAATGCTCCAACTACTTTCATGAGGGTAATGAATGATATATTGAGACCGTTTCCAGATGAATTTTTCATTGTCTACTTAGATGATATTCTCATATTTAGCAAGTCAAGAGATGAACATGTCATGCATGTAAACAAAGTATTAGATGTCTTGAGAAAAGAACAGTTGTTTTTAAAGATGTCGAAATGTGAATTTGGCAAGACTTCTTTAGTGTATTTGGGACACATTGTTGGAGGCGGTGAGTTGAAGATAGACCCCTCTAAGGTTGACATCATTCTAAATTGGCCCAAACCCAGTACAGTTACAGAGGTAAGAAGCTTTTTAGGAGCAGCACAATATTGGAGAAATTTTATTGCTAATTTTCCTTCCATTGCATCTCCATTACATGCATTGACAAGTGTCAAGAAATTCTTCCATTGGGGAGATGTATAGCAGAAAGCATTTGATGCTTTGAAGCAAAAGATAAGTTTAGCACCGGTATTGGCTCTTCCGGATCTTAGACATCCATTCAAGATTCAAACACATGCAAGCGATTATGCCATGGGAGCAATTCTATTGGAGCATGGTAAGCCCATTTCATTTCATTTTGAAATTTTTAATGGAGTTGTAACTAACTATCCCACCTATGTTAAAGAACTTTATGCATTTGTACAAAGCATTAAGAAATGTAAGCACTATTTGATGGGGAAGGAGACTCTCATCCATACCGACCATAAACCATTGCAGTATTTACAATCACAGTCAAAGATGCAACGGTCACGACATTTTAGATGGATGGGTTTTCTACAACAATTTCATTTGGTTATTAGGTATAAAAAGGGAATCTACAATAAGGTAGTTGATATGCTTTCAAGGCCTATTGTAAATTCATTTGTTATACTCAAGCATGATTCTGTTTTGCATGAAAGTTACATAAAACAAAATGCAAATGATAGTGACTTTCAAGAAGTATATGCAAGCTTGAGTCAAGGAAATCAAATTGAAGAGTTGGATTATTATGTACATAACAATTTGTTGTATCACTTGGGAAAGTTGTGCATTCCACAGGCAAAAAGAAACAATATCATAAGGGAGGCGCACACTTCATTGATTGATGGACGCTTTGGTGTAGGCAAGACAATAGTGAATCTTCAAAGGTATTGTTATTGGCCACGCATGTTGGATAATGTTTCTCGATTCATAAGAGGATGTTCTTTATGTGCTACAAGTAAGCCTAGCAATAGGAAAATTGGTTTATACACTCCACTTCTAGTACCTTCACGTCCATGGGAGAGTATCTCAATGGATTTTGTAGGAGGTCTTCCATTGTCAAGGAGAGGTCATGATTACTTGTATGTAGTTGTAGACAGGGTCAGCAAGATGTGCATACTAACACCATGTAAAAAGAAAATTACAGCTAAACAAGCATCTCACCTTTTCTTCCAAAACATTTGGGTTCATTTTGCTCTTCCTACTTCTATTGTAAGTGATCAAGATTCTAGATTTGTTGGGAATTTTTGGTCAAATTCGTGGTACATGATGGACACAAAATTGAAGAAGAGTACACCCTTTCATCCACAAACAGATGGACAAACCAAGGTGGTCAACAGAACAATCATTCATCTTTTGAGAAGATATTGCAACAAACATCCCAAGTTTTGGGATGAACAATTGCATTACATACATCATGCATACAACAGGGCAAAGCATTATTTCACGAACACATCGCCATTTGAGGCATGTTATGGGTACTTGCCAAGATCACCATTGGAATTCATCTTTGAGAAATATGTCTCCATTGATGGTCACAGTGACATCGATAAGGCAAGGAATTTCATAGAGAAAATTCAGTTAATACACCACACAATACAAGAACAACTTGAGAAAAGTCAAAGCAGCTACAAGGCAAGGCATGACAAACATCGGGTTGATCACAAATTTCAATTTTTCGACAAAGTTTGGTTATATATTATCAAAGAGAGACTTCAAGGGGAAGGTAAAAATCTTAAGCCAATCGTTATGGTCATTTTAAAATTCTGGAAAAGATTGGTAACAATGCATTTAAGCTTGATTTGCCTCCTTATATGAAAATATACTCTATTGTTAATGTTGGGAATTTGAGATTATTTGAGCCTCCTGTGATTGATGATTAAGGAAAGCATGTTCAGCTTCCATCAATAGATGATTTCTCGCCAGAATACCTAAATGAACTTCAGCAAGATCTCATACTTGATAGAAGAATTAGGACTTCGAAGAGAGGGGATGTCGAATACCTTAGAGTGGGGCTCAAGGGAAAAAAGTCTTCTCAAGCCAAATGGTTGTAGATTGAGAAGGTGAGGGAGTTTTACCCTCACATGTTGAACAATTGATAGCATCTTTTAGGGTCCAAAAGGCTTCTAGTGGAGAGGAATGATCAGGTGCTCAGTATTTAGCTCAAAAATTGAAGTTCTCATAATGGCTTGAAACTTGAATGACCACGTCCTTCTCGGAAAAATTATCCTAACTTAACTCATTTAGCCGAAAATCGAGTTCGTATGAGAAATTTATTGTGTTATTGTCGCTTTGCTAAAGATGTGAAAGTTGCAAAAAAAAAACCCAGTCACTGCACAGTCAGTAGTATGTATTGTTGACGTGGCAAGTGACTAGGTAGGGTCAATGATGGTCAACAACGAATCACAGATGGACAAGTGGCATCATTTCATTGGGTTACACAGGTGGTGTGTTGGCACAATTTGATTGGTTTATTTTTGGACCAATGAAAGAATGCCACGTGGAAAGCCCGGAGGCCGCCACGTGGCACCTCCCAACAGCCTAAGCAGAGTGTAGTTCAACAAAAATTTGGTGGAAGTTGGGGTCTAACCCACGACCTCTGGCACACAGTCCACACGCCTTAACTGCCTCCACTACCAGGTGATGCTTACCCCATTAGCTCACCGATTGTATTTAAAGTTTAATGTGTTTTGAATGGGAAGTTAGGAGGGTCAGATTGCAAGCCATCCCTTCGCATGTGATCATAATAACAAACATGGAAATCATGGTTAGTGTTAACCTGACGGAAAGTTCACCAACACCACAACACTCTCCCATGTGAACGCAAAGAGTGTTACTGCAACGGTTAGGCAGGCTGTTATGTTAATTGTGCCCCAAACAAACCTGCGATGGTTAATACGATGTTAACTCCACATGTGAACACCACAACGCAGTCAAGGTTACGGTTTATCCGACGGTTCCGATAAACTCCAAAAAACTACAACATGTGTCCAGTTTTCCGGGCAGTTAAGTTTACGGTTAGCCTAATCCGTGTGATTAGCGCTAAACCATAAATTAAACTCGACTTAACACTAATTAACTGCAGTTTAGAATGACGGAATTTTTGGCGGTGCCACGAATTTCAGGCCCGCCTCCACATTTAGCGGGGCTAACTGGAGTCATTCCAAATTTAGAGGAGTGTTTCTAGGAAAATACTGTCTGAGTCATAGAGAAGGCAATTTTTTACCAAATGGAGCTCAGGAAGAGGTGTTCTTAGCTAATTTGGACATTTTGAACACATGGTGTAGGTATTAAGAGCCATAGAGCTTTGTAAAACAAAATTTTTCCATATTGAGCTAATACAGAGGCCCAAGCCATGGAAGCTGGACCCAAGAGATGTAGCCCAGGAGGGGTGAACTCTTTCATCAAAACACTGTGTTAAAGTGTCTCTTTGATGGTTTGTTGTACTTTGAATGTCTGTTGTTCAATATTTGTTTTTGGAGCTATTTTTCTCATGAATGTCATATTCAAATTAAGGAAATTTACATGTTTACATACACAAACAACTAAGGAAACCACAGTACAAGAAGCAATAAGCAAGCACATGTTTAGAAATTTGTAATTGATATTAGCACAACATAAACTAACAATAAAAAATAGATCATGGGCTACCTTTGAATTGTGTTGAAAAGTGAAATATTTCCACTATAATTTAACATTTTAGATTCAACGGCCTCTCAGCCGTAGGATCTGTCCCTCCAATCCACGACACGTGGTGGAATCTTAGGTGCTAGATATGTACCTTGGATTGCAACACGTGGCTACCTCTCGACTTCCAGATCTAGCCATCAGACTTGGGACACGTGGCAGCATCTCAACTGCCAGATCTGGCCGTCAGATTTGGGACACATGGAAGCATCTCAACCACCATATATGGCCCTCGGATTGGCGACATGTGTCAGTCTCATAGCTGCCAGATCTGGCCATCATATTCATGACATGTGGTAAATTTTTAGCCACTAGATCTGGCCATGCATATTCATGACACATGGCACAATCTCAGTCGTTAGATATGGCATCATGGTAGCAACACTTGGCGCCCTTTCATACACAAAATTTGTCCCTCTGATTTGTGACACATGGTGGAATGTTGAACACCAGATCTGGCCTTCAGATTGGCGACACGTGGCGGTCTCTCACTAGCCAAACCTGGCCCTCAGATTTGCGACACGTGGTGACATCTCAGCCGCCATATCTAGCCCTAGGATTCGCGACACATGGTGTCATCTCAACTACCAAATTTGGCCCTTGGATTGGAAAAATGTGGTAGAATCTCAGCTGCCAGATCTAATCCACGGATTGGAGACACGTGGCAACATCACAACCGCTAGATCTGGTTGTCAAATTCACGACATGTGGCACCATCTCAGTCATTAGATCTCATATCATATTCACGACATGTGGTAGCCTCTGAGCCACAAGATCTATCCCTCTAATTGTGTGACACATGGCAGAATCTCAACCACTAGATCTGGCCCTTGAATTTCTGACACATGGCGGAATCTCAGCCGCAAGATCTAGCCCGTCTGATTCATGAAACATGGCAGCATCACAACTGCTAGATATGGACATCAGATTCACAACATGTGGAAGCATCAAAACCGCTAGATCTAGTCGTCAGATTCACGACATGTGGCAGCATCACAACCGCTAGATCTGGTCGTCAGATTCACGACACATGGAACCATCTCAGCTGTTAGATCTCATATCATATTTGTGACATGTGGCAACCTCTAAGCCGCAATATTTTCCCCTCTTATTGTGCGACACGTGGTAGAATATCAACCACCAGATCTGGCCCTCGGATGGGAGACACATGGCAGAATCTCAGTCGCCAGACCTAGAACTTGGATTGGAAACACGTGGCAACATCACAACAACTAGATCTGGTTGTCAGATTCACAACACGTGGTGCCATCCCAACTGTTAGACCTGGTATCATATTCGTGACACGTGGCAGTGTTTCAGCTGAAGGATTTGTCCCGTTGATTTTGCGACACATGGCAGAATCTCAACCACGAGATCTGGCCCTCAGATTGGTGACACATGGCATCCTCTAGATCGCCAAATCTGACCACAGATTTACGACACATGGCAGCATCTCAATCACCTGATCTGGCCCTTGTATGGACGACACATGGCATCCTCTCAACCACTAGATCTGACCATCAGATTTATGACACGTGAGGGCTTATGAGCTGCTAGATCTTACTGTTAGATTCATGACACATGGCACTAACTCAGTGGTTAGATTTGGTCATCAAATTCATGACACATAGCACCAAATCTATTATGACATAAACCTTTGAAGTTTTGTAATGATATCTAAAAAAGTTAAAACATTTAAAATATAAATACATTTTCAATCCTTTTTTGACATAAATATTTAAAATTTTGTAACAATATTTACAAATTCTTGAATATTAAAAAAAATACATATATTTTTAATTTTTAAAAGACGTCATTTTATTTCTTAAAAAATAAGGACATTTTATCCATTACACATTATATTAACATATTTGTCATTACCAATATACAATATTTATAACTAATATTAATATACAATATTCACTAGCTACCCCTAAAGCTGGGAAGGGAACTCGGAATTGAATCAACATGGTTTTTCAAAGATAAAAAAAACATGTTGGATGGTTCATATATAACTAATAGAGAATCCATTTAATAGAGTCCATGAATAATGTGTCTAATAATATTTTAGATCATTAAGCATTGTCATAGTTGAATCAGTATACTAAAGGTTTTTTTAAGAGAAACCACATTTTCATTTGCAATTAATATTAATTAAAGGTTAAATATTGATGATAGTCATGTGCAAGTAGTTCTTATATGAGAAAATGGCTAAGAACTTGGTGTGGGTCTTCCAAATGGACATATGGCCATAAAGAATATTCACCCCTATGAGCATCACTTGATGCAATGAGTGCTAAGTGGACTATTCAAAAATCATGAGAAATTAGCCAGTTACGACTACCTCTCATGGAAATGGTCATAGATGAATGATTTACTTAATGCAGTTGAATCCCAAAAATTGATATCTAATATTACACATGTTGATCATTTTATTAAAAACAATTTTCCAAGAGAATAATGATTCCTTGATCACCATTGGATTACTTGACAATGTATGATAAATTTCAAAAAAAAAAAAAGAGTAGCCTTCACCAAGTTTCCATTTAATTTTTCTACATTCTAGTAGTTCGAGGAGATGGAGAAATTGATCAGTGTTGGATTAGGAATAAATAGGTAGTGATGATACTTTGTGATGAACATAAATGAATACTTGTGTTTACCATATATGTGATGCCTATGTTTTTTCCATATGGGTCTACCATGAGAAGTCCATGTCACCTTGTAGTCCACATTATAGACATGTGTGGGCTAGAAGGAACCTATCTACTTCAATTTTCATTAGTTTGGGAAAATGAATTGTCTTCTCTCTATGTATAATTGATAGATTTGAAATATAGAATGCAGACCCTTGATCATATTTCACATCAATATTGCTTATGTGGGAAATTACTATGCTACTTAACCTATTACATATGCAAGAAAAGTTGGGCAAGGTCAAGTTTAAACTTGTCATAAGATGGCATGAGATCATACATCGAGATAGTGTGAATCCTCAAACAACTTGAAACATGCTAGAAAATGCATAAAATAACTAAAACTAAAAAAAAAACAAGACATATCTATATGAAATGTGAAATATTGAGGAGGGCATTGATTACTATGTTGAAAAATGCATGAAATTTATTGTTTGTGATGGACAACAAAGTAATTTTTTGTGTAACCCTTCTTCGAGGACTTGTGCCAACATATCAAGATAAACTACTACTGGATGTTCCTCCTTTCTTCTATTATATTTGATATTTTAGCTATTAAAATTTCCCTAGCCTACATAATTACATACCCAAAATAATTTACTTGGCTATATTAAGGTTTTAGTGCTTAAAAATATACTCTTCACATTACTATGGAAGAGATCATTTACATCATTATGTTACATGTAGGAATGACATAATATATGGTTCTAATAATAAAATATGTAATCTACAATATATAACTCAAATGTTTTTAAATTTTGGATATTATAAACCATTGAAAAAATTAATATTTATATGACCTCACAAGATGGGAAAAGTCTTATATGATCCTTTGTGTGGTTGGTACCAAGGATCTTTGTAGGAATGACAATGAATGCTTAGATCAATTCAATGAACAAATTTTGAATTTCATTAGTCTTTTGGGAAGGAGATAAATTCAACAATTGTTTATCTATAAACTTTGTCTTCCCTATATAGAACATGTGTCTTTTTAGAAATGCAAATATTAAAATGTTTGTTTTTCAATTTACAAATGTTAACTTAGGTTTTGTCATTTTTTGTTTATGATAAACTCTCTATTATAACATACTTTAAAGTAATAAAAATTCCATTTTTTACAATTTAGTATAAAAAATATATGTGATTTTAAAAATGCAAATATTAAAATATGAGTTATTTAATTTATAAATGAGAAATAAAGTTTTATGTCATTTTTTTCTTTCTACCAAAATTCTAATTATACTTAAAATAGAAAAAATAAAAATAAAATTTTTTATTTAATTTAAATTTTCAAATATCTAATAAAAAAAAAATTACATGTAAAAATTTAAATATAAACATATTAAAAGGACATACAAATAAAAACATTAAAATATATTTTGAATTAATAAATTATAAATAAATTGAGAGTAAATTTTGTGGGAGCCATATACTTCAAAATATAAATCTTTTCAAAATTTTATCCGGTTAAAAAACAAATTTCCCTTCAAAAATTTTAATCCGGGCCATAATAAATATAAAATTAAAAAAACATTCATAATAATTATTTTTTTTATTTTAAAATATTCATATGATTTAATTTCTTTTTTTTAACTGCTTCATCGACAATGTTGTGTATTAATCAAGCAAAACTTCAATCTTTATCGCTTTCACCGGTCGCTCCATTGACGACATTGCGTGCATTTTGCAAACCAATAATTTTATTACTCACATGATCGATTAACAATAGTTTATATTTATGTACATTCATCATACACCATATTCTTCATTCCATCTTCATTGATATCCATGCCAAACATTTTCACAGCAGCCGTTGACGTTTACAGTGGGAGTATGGACCGGTAACTTGGAATTGTAGTTCAAATTTGCGAGAAGAGTAATGCATTAAAACACATGAAAACAAGCAGAAAAACAATTAGCGCACCCAATCAGAGTTCCAGTTGCTGCAGACTGCCATTAACTGAGTTCATGATCTCTGAAGAAACATCTACTTCACATGAAAACCATGTACAGGTAACCTCCCAAACTTAGTCGCCATTGTAAATCTCGCATCAATTTACCTGTGATCACTGTGCACCTGCGACACAGCAAAAATATTACGAACAATGATGTAAAACTTTTGCATGTTGCCGGGGTTTGAGCCCAGGCGTCACATGGATTACCAGAAGGGATGGAAGGTGAAAACGATCAGGTCTGAGTCTGTCATTGGCTTGTCATACTTTTCGAATCGAACAGGCTACTTCTTCGCATAAAATATATCCCACATTCAACTAACTCAACTCTCAAAATTAATATATATTTGGAAAAAGCTACAACATCAACAGATCGGGGCCGCCTTGACTGTGCCACGTGTCGTCCATCAGGCGGTTAGAATTCGGTCCTCCAAGAAAAGCCACGTGTCGTCCATTTGGCGGACAG
Source organism: Pinus tabuliformis (assembly GCA_031772625.1). Lineage (NCBI taxonomy): Eukaryota > Viridiplantae > Streptophyta > Pinopsida > Pinales > Pinaceae > Pinus > Pinus tabuliformis. The sequence continues at coordinate 859,297,463 of CM062806.1, forward strand.
ATCTCGACCCTCTAAGGAGCGCCACGTGTCATCGGAGCGCAGATAGGCGCAGATAGATTTGGGTACTCCAAGGAATGCCACGTGTCCTCAATCCGGCAGGCTGTCCTCGGCCATCCTGGGACCAGCACGTGTCCTACATCTGGCGGCCAGATCTCGGCCGTCCTGGGACCAGCACGTGTCCTACATCCGGCGGCCAGATCTCGGCCGTCCTGGGACCGCCACCTCCACCGCCACGTGTCCTACATCCGGCGGCCAGATCTCGGCCGTCCTGTGACTGCCAAGTGCCCTCCATCCCGGCCAGATCTCGGCCGTCCTGGGACTGCCAAGTGCCCTCCATCCCGCGGCCAGATCTCTACCATTGTGAGACAGCCACGTGTCGCCCATCGGGCGGCGAAATCTCGGCCGTCCTGGGACTGCCAAGTGTCCTCCATCCGGCGGCCAGATCTCCGCCGTCCTCAGTCCGCCACGTGTCGTCCATCCGGCGGCCAGATCTCCGCCGTCCTCAGTCCGCCACGTGTCGTCCATCCGGCGGCCAGATCTCGGCCGTTCTGAGACCGCCACGTGTCCTCCATCCCGAGGCCAGATCTTGGCCGTTCTGAGACCGCCAAGTATCTTCCATCCCGCGGCCAGATCTCAGCCGTCCAGGCACTGCCAAGTGTCTTCCATCCGGTGGCCAGATCTCAGCGGTCCAGGCACTGCCAAGTGTCTTCCATCCGGTGGCCAGATCTCAGCCGTCCAAAAACCGCCACGTGTCATCCATCCGGCGGCCAGATCTCAGCCGTCCTGAAACCGCCACGTGTCGGCCGTCCTGGGACTGCCAAGTGTCCTCCATCCGACGGCCAGATCTCGGCCGTCCTGGGACTGCCAAGTGTCCTCCATCCGACGGCCAGATCTCGGCCGTCCTGGGACTGCCAAGTGTCCTCCATCCGGCGGCCAGATCTCGGCCGTCCTGGGACTGCCAAGTGTCCTCCATCCGGCGGCCAGATCTCGGCCGTCCTCAATCCGCCACGTGTCATCCATCAGGCGGCCAGATCTCGGCCGTCCTCAGTCCGCCACGTGTCATCCATCCGGCGGCCAGATCTCGGCCGTTCTGAGACCGCCACGTGTCCTCCATCCCGAGGCCAGATCTTGGCCGTTCTGAGACCGCCACGTGTCCTCCATCCCGAGGCCAGATCTTGGCCGTCCAGGCACTGCCAAGTGTCTTCCATCCCGGTGGCCAGATCTCAGCCGTCCAAAAACCGCCACGTGTCATCCATCCGGCGGCCAGATCTCAGCCGTCCTGAAACCGCCACGTGTCGGCCGTCATGGGACTGCCAAGTGTCCTCCATCCGGCGGCCAGATCTCAGCCGTCCTGAAACCGCCACGTGTCGGCCGTCCTGGGACTGCCAAGTGTCCTCCATCCGGCGGCCAGATCTCGGCCGTCCTGGGACTGCCAAGTGTCCTCCATCCGGCGGCCAGATCTCGGCCGTCCTCAGTCCGCCACGTGTCATCCATCAGGCGGCCAGATCTCGGCCGTCCTCAGTCCGCCACGTGTCATCCATCCGGCGGCCAGATCTCGGCCGTTCTGAGACCGCCACGTGTCCTCCATCCCGAGGCCAGATCTTGGCCGTTCTGAGACCGCCACGTGTCCTCCATCCCGAGGCCAGATCTTGGCCGTCCAGGCACTGCCAAGTGTCTTCCATCCCGCGGCGAGATCTCAGCCGTCCTGGGACTGCCAAGTGTCTTCCATCCAGTGGCCAGATCTCAGCCGTCCAAAAACCGCCACGTGTCATCCATCCGGCGGCCAGATCTCAGCCGTCCTGAAACCGCCACGTGTCCTCCATCCCGTGGCCAGATCTCGCCCCTCTGAGATCGCCACGTGTCATACATCCAGCGGCCAAATCTCGGCCGTCCTGGGACCGCCACGTGTCCTCCATCCCGCGGCCAGATCTTGGCCGTCCTTAGATCGCTACGTGTCCTCCATCTGGCAGCCCGATCTCGACCGTCATGAGACCGCCACGTGTTCTCCATCCGGCGGCCAGATCTCTACCGTCCTAAGATTGCCACGTGTCATCCATCTGACGGCTAGACCTTGGCCGTCTTGAGACTGCCACGTGTCCTCCAGCCGCCAGATCTCGGCCATCCTGAGACTGCCACATGTCATCCATCCAGCGGCCAGATCTTGGCCGTCTTGAGGCTGCCACATTTCATCCATCCAGCGACCAGATCTTGGCCGTCTTGAGAACGCCACGTGTCCTCCATCCGGCGGCTAAATCTCGGCTGTCATGAGACTGCCACATGTTGTCCATCCGGCGGCCAAATCTTGGCCGTCCTGAGTCCACCACGTGTCCTCATCCGGCGGCCAGATCTCGGCCGTCCTGAAACCGCCACGTGTCATCTATCCGGTGGCCAGATCTCGGCCATCCTGAGACCGCCACGTGTCATCGATCTACTTCCTGAGAAAGTGACGTGTCATCCTTCCGCCGGCCGAGATTCGTTCGCTGTTTCAATGTGGGATATATTATTTCATACGCGGAATTCAACTTCCCTTGTTCCCTGGTTGCAGTGCGCGTGAGCAGTTCTCTTCCCCTCGACAAATTCAACTCGTTGCCGGGGAGGAAATTCCTTTCAATTCGACTTTGAATTCACTGTTATGGAGCAAAACTTGCCAACAGATTTCAAGGAACGGAATATGGATTTGTGGTATTCTTTGTTTGATGAAAAAGCCTGCATGATTTTATTTGATGGAAATTGCCATCATTTGATGTGGCATCGTGTGTTTAACAAAATCCGATCGCAACAACTCCAGCCATGATGACTATTGAACCTCCAACTTCCACATCCACGTCAGTTTCTTTTGGGTTTCAGTGGTTCACCTGTTCCTCTCTGGTTCATTGCTAGTAATTTTTCGCGGTATTGTAAAAAATAAAGTGGCCGACAAAACTTCTGTAGCAATAAAATCCACTTCCAAAACGGACAGCATGTAAATATATATTGTGTGTTTGAATTCTTCATGTACCACGCTGTTATTACAGCTTTTAAGTTAAGTTATAATTAGAGGCGCCGTATTATGTGAAAAAAGGGGGGTGTCCTAAAACTGAATGGCTGAACAAATAGTTAGTGGTTGAATAGATATAAAGGATAATTGTTGTACTTTTTTCCAGCTATAATAACCTCCTCTGTCACGTCAATGAATTCCGAAGCACAGCGTATGGCATCAATGATGGGTGGTTACCTGAGGATTATAGAGCATGGCAGAGAACCGGCATAATGTTAATAAAAAAAAATGGAAGAAATTTAAATAAATAAAATAAAGTCTAATTTGAAACAATGTTTATTCATAATTTAAAATTTAAATATTAATTATATTATATCAACTCAATGCTTTCAAATTTTTCATTTTTAAAGTATATAATTTTCGATGTCAATTATCTGTTTGGAGAATTTTTTCAAAGTACTTTTTACATTTATTAATCTCAATATTATTATATTAAAAATTTTGATAATGAAAAATAATATTATAATAATAAAAAATATACTCTTAAAAAAATATATAATAAACACTCTTAAAAACAATATAATGATAAAAAATAAATAAAATAAAAAACAAAACAAATATTATAAACACCTTTGAAAAGAACATAAGTAAACCAGTGAAATCATTGTTTGTTCCGTTTCATTTTCATAGTTTCAATGCCTAATAAATGTTAATTAAAATAAACATTAAACATTTTCTATATTTAATTTTTTACTGCAATCCAACACACTCAAAGGAAGCATTAGGGATATTTTTGAAAATAGTATAAATATATATACGATGTATATACACAAAACCTTTGTTCATAATGCTTGTGAGCAGAATTTGTGTGAAATAGGAAAACAAAACAAAAAATGAATTTTTAGCGGATAAGTAAAAATCTCAAGAGGCTTCAGAGCCTCAACATTTCCACAGCGACGTCTCTGTAGACTTGTCCAACAACACGATCTCGAGTTTGATTCCCTTGGGGTTCTCTAAGCTCAAGAATTTGAAACTTTTGAGCCTGCTGTATACTAATCTGAGCGGCGGCAGCATACCTCACAGCTAGGCGATTTGCCCCACCTGGAGATTGTCCAGATTTGAAAGAATTCTTTGAGCGGAATTCTCCCTCCGACCCTCAACAAAAACCGTAAGCTCAAACAGCTTGATGTTTCCGCGAATAAATTCAAGGTCGCCGGATCATCTTCTCCAACACATTGTCATTATTCAATAGAGTAGATAATTTATCGGAAGATAAGGACAAGTTCTTTGCCGATAAGTCCTCATTCCTTATTTTTTATAACTTATTGATATTAGTGAATAAGTTATAAGCATATAAGTTATGTTTTTATAACTTATCAATAGGTTGCGATGATAACTTGTCCACTGATAAGTAATTTATTATAAGTTATCTACTATAAGCTATCATGATAACCTATCTGGTGATAAGTAATTTATTATAAGTCATTTCCTATAAGCTATCATGATAATCTATCTACTGATAAGTAATTTATTATAAGTTATCTACTATAAGCTATCATGATAACCTATCTGCGGATAAGTTATTAAATATAACTTATTACAATAACTTATCTATCAAAATGTTTTATACAGATAACTTATCCAAAGATAAGTTATTGGAATATAATTTATCGACAGAGAGCTTATCTACTATAAGTTATTAAGTTATAAGTGTTAGGTGCATACGCTATCAGTGTATACGTTATATTTAATGAACTTATCTTGTGATAAGTTTTCGTGGATAAACAACGATAACTTATAAGTGGATAAGTTCTCTTCCAATAAGTTATCTTCCCATATGCTATGTGCGTATAGGTTATTGTGATAAGTGTCAACAACTAGGCTATCAATTTATATATAATCAGAATAGGAGTTATGAATAGATAAGTTATTAGGGAAATAAGTTATCGAATATCTTATCCGCTGAAAGGAAAACCAGTTATTCGTTGATCTCCGGGCTGTGGCTTCTCGTACAATGATATGGTTTTGGACAACAATGACATTCCCTGCTCTGATCGATTGATTAATTGCCCAACTAATTAAATTGCTATGTTGCCATGCCAACGCTTCTGAGTATTTTTAATCCCAGATTTTGTGTTCATGCATGCATAGAATCAACTGAAAACTCTTCAGAAGCCATAGCAATATAACAGACTCGTGAAAGTACAGGCACTGAGATATACTATTCGAGGCTCTACATGCTCTCTTGAGAGCTTCTGATATCCGAGCATATAGGAAATCAATTCGAGATCATCCACCTAAAGCCTCCATTCCCAGAAGACTCTAAGAACCCTAAATTTCGAAACCCTTAATTTCTAAATAAAATGAAAAATAGCATGAATAAAGACATTATAATTTGCTAAAACTACTTTCTCCTCCTTTATTGTGTTGTTTTCATGAATAAAGACATTATAATTTGCTAAAACTACTTTCTCCTCCTTTATTGTGTTGTTTTCATAAACACTTCTAATAGAAATTTGCATTTTTTCTTATTTTCTACGAAATTTGCACTTTTTCCTATTTTCTGTGTTTTTATTATTTGTTCAAAATATCCTAAATTTTTTTGCATTTTTCCTTCTTTTCCATATTTTATTATTGGTCCAAAATATCCTAAAAACATAAGAACGCCTTTCTGTCTACAAATCGAACTAATGAGAGCATGAGCCAAAACAGGCTCTTCATACAACTATACACATCTCTTGAAGAGTGTTAAACATAGGAAGACATCAAAGACCCTATGATAATTCGCCAAAACTACTTCATCTTTTATAATGCAGGTTTTAGATATGTTAAAAATGTAACTAGTTTTGGTCTTCATAATTGTCATTATACTCATGTCATTATGTATATCTTATGTTACAAGAAAAATATTATTTTAGCCATGGGTTTTATACTTCATTTTGTTGATCAACTAAGACAAGCATGTTCTTCATGCTTCTAGGATTTGTAAATTCAGGACATTTTTCTTGAGTCAAGAGAGTCTTTATCATTTGTATAAGACCCTACTGGACAAGTTGTATATTAATTTTAGTCTAAGAAGTCCATATGAGCCATCAAGCAAGTCGGCACTGCAAGAAGAAGTTGGCCCTATTTGACGCTATTCGACCTCACAAAGAGGTATATATAAGAAGAAATCGACCTCATTTGAGACACACTTCCATAGTTCAATCTCAAACAAGAAAGGAAGAGGAGCAAAGACCTAGAAAAAGAAAAGCATCTCAAGGAGAAAAAGAAAAGCATCTCAAGGAGAAACTGAAATCTGATTGTACCATCTTTCTGTCATACATGCGAAGGATCTAAGGTGGTTATTACTACTAGGCCAAAATTACAAACCTAATTGCAAGTCCAAAACTTTGTTGCAAGAAGGTCAAGACTTGAAGTCAAAAAGTTTAGAAGCAAAGGAGCAAGCTAAAATTAAGTAAAGGATACCTAAATTTGACTTGTTCTACTCACATGTGTGGTGCTAGGGGTTCTACAGAAGGGTCGAGAGTTGCAAGATCATATTACAGATCCAAGCTAGGGGTTGAAGTTAAAATTGGAAGTAGGTTAAAGCAGTTTTGACTCTTGTTGACTTAGTTAATCTTTGACCTAATAGGAAGAGATTCTTGGAGGGTTGACTTGGTGCTTGCAAGACGACTTGGTATAAGATTTTGGGTCTTGGTTTTCTCATTTGAAACAAATTCTATAAGAGGAGATTTTTTTCTCGGTTTTCCACTTGGAGGGATTTTGCACTGGCTTGGAGCCTATTTCTTGTGTCATTTGTCTTTATTGTTCTTGCTCTTGAAAATTGTTTAATGAAAAGATCTAATAAAAAGCAATAAGAGAAATGAAACAATAACTGACCTACTACATTCTCCAACAAGATATACATACATTTAAGTCATTTTCATTTTTCTCGATTTCCTATGCTAGCATAATTAATCCAAAATCTCCTTAAAAAACATCCTATCTGCAAATACACTAATATGCATGTACACAAAATAAGCCTTTTGCTATTAGACAAGATTCATATACAAAATTGAGCACCCAAAAAATGTCTCTCTTGCTATTAGACAAGATTCATATACAAAATTAAATCAAACAGACGATAGTATACAACTACAACAATAAAAAGTATGTATATATATCGATTCCCAAATTAAAATATGCATTTCAATAACTACAACTAAAAAATGTGTGTATATATATATATATATATATATATATTCCCAAATTAAAATATGCATTTCAATAAAATCCATATGTATATAGAACCACAATTATAAAAATTATGTATATTGAAATCCATATGTATATAGAACCACAATTATAAAAATTATGTATATATATCGATTCCCAAATTAAAATATGCATTTCAATAAATAAAGTCTATGTATATCAATAATATTGATTCCCAAATTTAATGTCACAACAATCTTTTATAATACACAACATTCATACACAATTTCTTTTGTGTTAAACAACATCCATACACAAAAATACAAAATTGCATTAATCGACATTCATACACAAAAATACAAAATTGCAATACAGCACACAACATTCATACACAAAAATGAATAATATCTGTGCCCTCCCAGTTATGATAGGCAAAAGAATTCATCCCAGAATATCGCTTCTCGTATAAATGTTAGAAAGTAATATGTTAGGAATGTATCAAACTGATATAATCAATATTTGTGCTCTCCCAGTTATGGTAGGTAAAAGAATTCATCCCAGGATTCTAGTATAAAAGTTAGAAAGTAAGAAGGCAAAAGAATTCATCCCAGAATATCGATTCTTGTATAAAAGTTAGAAAGTAAGATCCCAGAATATCGATTCTTGTATAAAAGTTAGAAAGTAAGAACTGATATAATCAATATCTGTGCCCTCCGAGTGATGATAGGCAAAAGAATTCATCCCAGAATATCATTTCTTGTATCTGTGCCCTCCCAGTGATGATAGGCAAAAAGAATTCATCCCAGAATATCATTTCTTGTATCTGTGCCCTCCCAGTGATGATAGGCAAAAGAATTCATCCCAGAATATCATTTCTTGTATAAATGTTAGAAAGTAATATGTTGGAATGTAATCACATTTAGACCAGAACCAATCAAATAAACAAATGCAACCCAAACAAACAATGATTTTGATCAACTGAAAGACTAAGATAAAAATTCCAATAACAGTCTTACAAAAATGCACCTCAATCATTATAAATTAGAAATGACTCGTTGATAGGTCGACAGATCTTCAAAAATGGGAATATGTGGCTGTAATTATGCACCTCAATCATTATAAATTAGAAATGACTCGTTGATAGCTCGACAGATCTTCAAAAATGGGAAAATGTGACTGTTAATAATGTATTTATAAGATATAAATAACACTAAATATATGACTTGCACATTAGCAACTGTCTTTCGTGCAGTTAACCAGATGCAAAATTTGCATCGTTCATTACAAAACATGAACCAGTACTCTACACCAAAAAAAAAGGGAAAGCCTTGATCTTATTATGTAAATATATGACTTGCACATTAGCAAAAACATGAACCAGTACTCTACACCAAAAAAAAGGGGAAAGCCTTGATCTTATTATGTAAATATATGACTTGCACATTAGCAACTGTCTTTTGTGCATTTAACCAGGTGTTCAAATTTTGCATCGTTCATTACAAAACATGAACCAGTACTCTACACAAAAAAAGGGGGAAAGCCTTGATCTTATTATGTAGCTTTGTGGCAATCTTCACAGGCCCAGCCAGTCTGATTCTTGGTATTGCCATAAACAATCAGGTGTCCTTGCAAAAAGATATCTCCAATTAAGATATCTCCAATTATATTTACGGCACCATTGTTCACTGCCATTGAGGACTCCCAGACAAACATTGCCTTCAGAGTCTTCAGAACTGATGACCAAGTAAACTTCTGGGGGAATGTCAAACTGTCTGGTCTTAATAAGCCATGGGTTGCCCCCAAAACCCAGGGTTAATTGTTCACATCTGCTATAGGCCTGATATTATGTCTCGCCCGCCAACACAACGGTAAAGTTTTATCTGGCATATCCTATACTAACCCCCTCCAAAATGGTTCTCTTTAACTGCTGAGACAAAAGCGAAGCAAGCTATGTGTGAGATATGTAAAAGAGCTATCACTAGCAAAAACCACCCTCCTAGGTTGTTTTTTAGGTCATTAGAACCAAGAGGTCTGTTTCTGAGTTTCATATTTGCATTGCCCACGTGATGTAATTTCATTTCAGGCTTGCCAAGCATGGGAGCCCATGTCATTCCCCACCAAGTACAAGATCATTGCCAAAGAACATATAACCCCCACCTCTTTCATCTCCAGTAATGAAACGACGAATTTCATTCTTATTCAGACTTTGATTAGCTAATTGTGATGGCAGACTAACCTGAGCACTGCTAAAGCCCAATAGTCCATCTGTCACTGCAGATAAAACTGCAAAAGAACCCTGCTGGTCATATGCACATCCAAACAAAAAAATTGTTCGAGCTATAGAGCCATTTGTCAGTAAAACTCTAATATTGTCTCATTCTTAGTCAGACTTTGATTAGCCAATTGTGATGGCAGACAAACCTGAGCACTGCTAAAGCCCAATACTCCATCTGTCACTGCACGCGAAACTGCAAAAGAACCCTGCTGGTCATATGCACATCCAAAAACAAAATTTGTTCGAACTCTAGAGGATCCATGATCAGCATACTCTATCTCACACACATCGACTCCCTGCAGGATACAAGTTGGCTTTTCAGGGTTTGCACAGAGGTTGTGGTCCCTTGGCACTTCTGCAAGGAGCATCACACTGGATCCAAGTCAAATCACTCTCTGTGTCAACATCAAGGTAATAGGCCTTTGGTGGTTCCCAATGAGCATTGACACATAATAAAGTCCATCTGGATATGGCATTGTCTTGAATTGTAAAAGCAGTAGAAGAACTAGTAGAAGTTGTAGGTGACACATTATTTCTGATGGTGTCTCTCTCTACAAACGCCCCCAAATTTCAGATACAGAGTATACAAGCCAACTTTACTATCATCCTCGTTGGGACTGATATCAAATCCAGAGTAAGGCGTCCAATGCCAGATAGCCAGGGCCAGTGCAGCCACAAACAAGATATCAGCGGCCTTAATCAAACGCGCCCTCTCCTCTTGCTGAGAAAGGGCCTCCTGGGATTTGGATTGCGTATCTGCTGCTGAACTGAGTCTCCTCCTCCTCTGACCATGAAAGCTGCACACAGTTTTTCCCTCATTTGGGTTGCCCGCCCTCTGGGATTTGGATTGGGTATCTGCTGCAGCTGCTGAACTGAACCTCCTCCTCCTCTAACCATGAAAGCTGCACACACAGTTTTTCCTTCATTTGGGTTGTGTCTGGGGGTGGGGAGCGAGCGCCAAGGAAATTATGACCATGCATTTCAATTCAGGCTGCATGGATGCAGTACCCATGGAGACCTGATACCAACTCGAGAATTTCTAGGTGTCCCATATGAAACAGGAGGAATTTGCAGTTCGTTTCTTTCAGAATTTGTTAAAGAAAAATGAAGAAACAATGCTGGATCTCCACAAGTTAGGCACATTTAGAAACTTGTTAAAACCATTTCCTCCCATGGAAGCCGGGCTGTTGTAAACCTGCCACGCGACTCCTTCACCCAACCACTCATAACAGCGTTAATGTAACTGAAATACTCATCATGTTCATAATCCATATCAAATTAAAATGGTTCGGGCAAATGCTCCTCTTCTGAAGAAAGTTCTGAACTTCTGAACGATTATCGTCTCCCTCAGATTTAATGACACATTTCTTGATCAACCTCCAACTTTACTTGACTAACAACAGTCATGTAAATCTCTTCAAGCTCACTAGATTCCTCCTCTACTCCATGAAACTCGTGACTCATCATTGCATTGATTTCTGCAAGACAAAGACCCGCTTCAACAGCCTTTTCTAGGATAATAGTGCACAGCATCAAAACCCTTAAGCCTCTCGTACCATGGATTGTTGTGCTTTAGTTGGCAGAGTTTTGTAATGTCAACAGTGTTACAGATAACTCAAGATGGATAAAACTAGAAAGACACTCCGCCAATACGATCCTGAGTCTTGGCCAACTACAAAGAAAGTTCCCTCAGGTCTATGAAAGTGTAATTTTCGACGAAAAGAAGTTGGTTAAAAGCTGAGGCAAAAGCAAATGGCAAAAAGGACAAGCAACCATATTAACACAATAGCTTATGCACAAATACTCCCATATCACAAACGAAACGAGAAGCCCCTGCAAAAAAGTTGGCCATGCTATGAAGAATCGAAGATAGATAAAAAAAATACTTCGACAGTCCAGCATTTCCCTTCCACCGTTATGAAGGGCAACTATTACACCGGTGTAGTTCCATTTCTATATAGTATATAGAAATTGTCGATCTGTACAGTGTATCCTCTTATTAATCAGAAGAATGATAGTATTATGCCCTTGTCCAAGCATGGTAAACACATCATGTGCTGTGACCTGCATTTGGAGATAAAACTGAGCTGTGACCTGCATAAGGAAGACTGTATCTGGAGATAAAACTGGCTAATTTCTGAACAAAAATGATAATTCCAAGGAATTAAATATTTCAAAATCTCATACAAGCCTCTCGTACTATGGGTAACTCCCGTCTCAACATTTCTGCATCCTTGATGGCATACTTGATGGCATATAAATATATTCCAATTCACCCTCTGAGAAGGGTATAGAAGCTTGAGGCCAATGTTGCCAGTCGAAGTGAGGATCCTACAGATTTTCTGGGGGCAGAGACCACGATATATGTGTATTATCAATGAATTCTCCTCCAACTCAGGGATATCTTCCTATTCTTCACAAGAAGATTCTGCATGTCTGTCAGTATTAAGTATCCTATTATCTCATATTTCAATCCTATGTACCGCAACCACTCGGAAACTATTCCAATCCTATGTACACCAGCCACTGGGAAACTAGATGTTCCATGGTCATTGGCATCACAATCATGTGGGACAAACTGCTGAAAATACGCAATTTTACTGATAGTTCGTCTCTTATTTCCTTTCTTACTTGTAGTCACTTTACATCAAAAATTGAATGCGTTAGTTTGGCAAGCACAGTGGGGGAAACATTTGCAAAACGATCATGATTTAGAAGATACGCTGCAACTTCTCTGATACCTGTTTCTCCAACTCTAACCCATCTCTTTAAACCAGGTTACCCCAGAACTTTGCCAACAAAGGCTTTTGGATTGTTGGAAGCAAAGGGATCCTCATCTGTCGGTTTTATGATAGCAACACTTCCACCTCTGTAATTTCTGAAATAGTAAGCCCCACACAGCCCACCTCGAATATGGATTGGATCTTCACTACGGTACTCAAATCATTCTTCAACACTGTCTCCAAATGTGATAGAACTTTCTTCAGTGGGTACATTCAAGCTTCAAGGCCATCTGCATCTTCTTTTTAAGAGTGTGCACATTGTCTTCTTTGTCCAGTGCACTGTTGAATACACTGCCCCACAGGCACGACCTAGAACAACAACAGCCATTTGTGTTTATATCGGACTATCCTTGATGGAAGGCATAAATTATAATCTGCTTTCTTTAGAAAACCAAAATTTATCAACAGTGGATATCAACACCAAATTCCATCCTTCGGCATAAAACAGACCAGGAAATTATGCAACGAAGAACTATGAAAATCAATCAAACTTCACAACAAACATGGCTGTAAATTCTGTTGCACATGTTCTCTCAAAGCCTTTACATTTGTAAACTACGTCAAACAACCAGGCTCACAGAAAACAACCTATACATATGTTGTAGCTGCATACAAGAAAAAATTGCAATTAATAAACAGATTACAAACCAAAAAATTGTTAAAATTATCAATAACATGCGTATTGATAATTTATCAAGTGACGCTTTATCCTCTCCTCACATGTTTGGCTTTCGTGAATCACATGTACCTTTTGATCTGTTTCTTCAATTGTTGACTCACAAACTTCACAACAAACATGTATTTCTGTTGCACATGTTCTCTCAAAGCCTTTACATTTGTAAAGTACTTCAAACAGCCAGGCTCACAACAAACAACCTGTACATATGTTGTAGCTGCAGACAAGAAACATTTGCAATTAATAAACAGATTCACCTATTTTAGCTAGGAGAACAACGCTTCAAACATTTCAAGTAACCCTACAGCACAAGAATTACTAGTGCAAAAAAAGCTTGGTTAAGTACATATATGTATCATCGATGCAAAGGTGAAAACATTATGACTACAATGATAGTGTTTTGAAACAAACCTTGGACACAGTTTACGTAACAACAGGTATATTGTAAATGACATATTTCATTTAGTAATAGATTTCACCGAGTATAGCCAGGGTTGTTGAACCACAATGCACAACCTCAGGTTTCAGATTTTACATCTTCAGATTGCTTCAAATAAAGTTGATCTTTCTTGTACATTTAATGATAAAATCATAGACACTAGAAACATACTTATTTCGTTCAAGAGATTATTTCCTTGCCATCATTAATTTCAATAAATATTGAAGTGAGAATACCTGCAACAAAGCCTCACCCAAGGAAAGGAATTTCCTTGTCCAACTTTCATTAAACCACGATGGTTTAAACAGTCAAATGCAAATTTCAATGAAAAAAATTGAGCAAGTGATTTAATCTGGCACATTTGAAAATTTGAGAAAGCTTTTTAATCTAGCACAATGAAAAATTTGAGAAAGTAATTTAATCTGGCAAATTGGTAAGGGTAAGGGTAATGAGAACATTATAAACCAGGGTGGGTTGGACAAGTGGCCATCAGTAAGTGGTCACACCTATTATGGATATGGGAGGGTAAATATGTTTGGGACTTCCACCTCAACCAAGATGACCAATTAGGGTGAAAAAACATGCACTTGACAATGATGAATCTTAACCAGTAAAGAAAGATCAGAAATTGTTTCACCCTCAGAAGCCAGAATGAGCTGCTAGAAGTCCCATTATTGTGTGGAGTGGCAAGATGGAAGAACCATAGCAAGTTCCAGCTAAATAAGGTGTTGAGAATGAAGAGAAAGCCATGGGTTCAATCTTCTAATGCATTTGTTTCTTTGGAGATTCACTTTCATCTGTTAGAGACATTGTCTTGGTTTTATCTAGTTTGTGTTCCTAGGTTTTTTGACGCTTGGTCACAAGAAAACTTAATTGGTGGACTAAGGCCTAACTGAAGTTGAATGAAAAATGGAAAAAAAACGTATGTAGGATGTGGTCCGAGGCCTTGTCCCAAGACAGGACCTTTGTGTGTGAAATAAGGTGAATTAAGGCCCTACTGAAGTTGATTGAAGAATTGAAGAATAACATTGATTGAAGAATAACAAAAAGATATATACCTCTAAAGGAAGTTATTGGAATGAGGTTGAAGTCCATGCTTGTCTCTAACCAAAGTTGGACACAATCTTTCCAAGAATTCTAGGGAGGAAAAATTTCTTCTGCTCATTTTATTGCCTTAGAGGGTAAGTTCTTGTCGAACATACTTTGTTGTAGCAACATTTCCTACCTAGGAAGGAGTGTTGGGCTATTTGAGGACTTTACATGATGCTTGACACTCGGAGGAGCGGACCCAGGATGCCCCAGGTTGACCTTGACACTATTTTGATGGGCATCACTTGATTCAGAGCCTAGATGATGATGGTCATCCTTGAGATGACAAAGAAGGGCTTGTACATCACCTTGGAGCCCTAATGCTTTGCGATATTTTGATGTCACATCACTTCTTTTCGTCTTGTGAGGGTGACATAGGGCACTTTTGGGCATGACATGTCACGTCACTTCTTTTCGTCTTGTGAGGGTGACATAGGGCACTTTTGGGCATGACATAAACTTTTAATCGCTTGCACATGATTTGTGAAGGCACTTCATAAAGTATGAAGCACTCCTTATCCCTTGCCTCACACTTTAGGGTTTACTAAGCTCATTTGGAGGGTGACATCACACTATTAGAGCATTTATTCCCACCGTGTGGGATTTTATGGCTCATTTGTCTTGTTTTTTAGCAATGAGGTTGGCATGTAACCTCATTGGACGGGATTTTATGGCTCATTTGTCTTGTTTTTTAGCAATGAGGTTGGCATGTAACCTCATTGGACGGTGACCTCACACTGTGTGGACTTTTATGGCTCATTTGTCTTGTTTTTTAGCAATGAGGTTGGCATGTAACCTCTTTGGACGGTGACCTCACACTGTGTGGGCTTTTATGGCTCATTTGTCTTGTTTTTTAGCAATGAGGTTGGCATGTAACCTCTTTCTTGTAGAACGCTCAAAAGTGAACTTGTCATTAGTAATTTTAGTGAGCGAAGGAAGGCTCATATAAATAAAGCCTTCCTCTCACTTATATTTTCATCATCACACATGTAAATCCGGCCTATCTAAAAAGAGAGTGACTTGTTTTTTTATTCGCTACCTAGGCATTTTATGGATGTGATTTTTGTTTGGAGACACTATTTTGTGATTGAAAGAAGAGCTATTGTGGAATATTTTGTAAGTTTATTACTGATTATTGAAATTTTGCATGCTTTAAATGCTTTAAATAGGGGACCCTGCACACCAAAAATAAATAAATATTAAATATAGACTAGTAAATATTCTAAAAGTATTAAATACACATGAAATATTATGAGAAATATGTAACAAAAATAAAAATATCTTATGAGAATCGCAACTGCATAGTGGAAATATTATGAGTAATCTCATGCACTAAAAAGTACATCGTACACCAAAAATCGTAAATCCTAGATGAGGGGTTAGAAAATAATAGTATTTGCAACAAGAAATATTACATAGCATATCATACATGAATTTCGAAACAAAAGAAGATTGACCTCCACCTTTGCTTTTGCACTCTCCTACAATGTGTCTCTCATGAATATATTTTAGTAGTTTCTTCAATGATACCATGTGTTCCTTTACCTACATCACATTGAATTCAATAATCAAACAAATGGCTAATAATGTAAGGCATGTCAAATTTAAATAAAAACAGATATCTTATATCTTAAATAAGCAATATTAAGAAAAAATACATCTTATGCAATCACCAAAACTCAAAATTCTTCAATAAAAAATGAGTTGTATTGAAATGAGAAGATATCCTTGAATTTGCTTTATGGCTCTACACTCTCCTACAAATCTGCAATTTTCTCCCAAAAATATATTTCTATAGTTTCATCAATGCTCCTCCACCTTTCTTTTCCTACATTTGCATAGCCTTCATTATAAAAATAAATCCCCAATAATATAATATGCATTCAGTTATACCTTCGCCATTAAATCTAAATATTTAGGTTCAAGAGAGATACGAGTTTTTAGCCCTCAAATCTTTAGGTTCAAGAGAGAGACAAGTTTTTAGCCCCCATGCAAGGACAGTCACTATCCAAACATTCACAGTGGTGCAAGGAGAATACATGTTGCATGTGAGGACAATCATGCACCATGCAAGGCAAAGCTTAATCAAGTACAAAAAATGATGTGGCACATGGGAGGACATATATGGATATGGAAAGGATGTCATGAAACATGCGAGGATGGTCATGGGCATGCAAGGATAGTCATGGAGCTGAAAACGTGAAGGAAATACCTTCCTCACTAAGAGGGAGTGTTGGAATTTGGGTAGCTTGGAAAGTATTTCCGAGAGAAGGAAACCCACCAAAAATGAGTTGGTTAGGCAATTTACCCAAAGTTGGGGTTTTGGACCCAAAGTAGTGGATTTGGGACCTAAAGAAACAAATTGTTTATTCTAAAGAGTAAACAGAGCAAACACCCTAAGGATCTAGAGTTTCCAAAATGAAAGCAAGAGAAAAGTATAAATAAAGAGCCTAAGAAGAGGCTCAATGTACACACTTGAGATGTGCCCTCATGTGTGGAGCAAGATAGACTTAAGGAGGTCACAGATCTTAGAGAGAGACACATATCCGAAGAAGATGAGGAGTCTAGTCTAAGGAAGTTGATTGGGTTGTTTTGCAGAGAAGAGGTCGCAGTCATGGGGCATGGGTAGAGATCCTTTTGTGGGTGGAAAGAGGTACTCGCATGAAGCACCAAGGACATCGAGAAAGGGTTGCAGACCAGGCAAAAGGTTGGCCGCAAGCCCTGAGTGAGATTGCAATTGGTTGAGGGAAGACATGGGGCATTAGAATCGTTTAGTGTCTACCTAGAGTAGCTACAAACCTAGATCAGAGAATTGCGGGTCTGTTCTACTACAAACCATTCTTGAGTTAATATAAGCCAAAGAAGGAGAGTCACAGATCCTTAAGGGTAGTCACAGCTGGAAGGAGAGGAAGATTATTATCTATTTCTAATTTGAATTTGTGCCCTAGGGAGGTCGAGTTTCTGTCTTCTGGACGTAACAATTAAAGGGTTGTCAAATTAAGCTTTGTCTACTATTTTGAAGAGGTTGAGCTTTATTTGTTTGTACCAGGAGGGGGTTGAAGCCCTAGAGTTTGTTATAGGCAGGTTGAAAAGGCCTCAAGGTGTTGGACAATGTCTTAAAATAGGTCGCAACCATTCCATACTAGGCCACAGATTAAAGGAAACAAGTCGAGAGGCCTCAGAAACTTGAAGAGGGTGAGCAAATGTATCTCAGCGTGAAGAAGAGGCTGAAGAGGGTTGTATTCATTGTTGGATGGTTGTTGAGAAGCATATCAAAGTTTGCTCATAAAAGGAGCTTTAAGCAGCATTGTTATGGCGAAGTATACAGTGATTTGATGGGAAAATCCATTGTGAGTAGTTGTTTGGGGTTGATAAATGTAGTGTATTTTAAGAGTTAAATGCACTGTGAGTAGCTCGTTGGACAAAGATTTGAAAGGTGCCAAATCATTGTGTGAAGGAGGCAAACGACAAACGGGTACATCAAGGGCAATAAGCCTTGAAAGGGTTGGTTACATCAATAAGTCATGTATTTTGTTTCTGTTGTTTTTGGCACCTCGAAGTTCAAAAAGGATCTGACCTAAAGCCCTAATATCGTATACTATGTATACTAGTTGTACAAGTGATCCGAAGGGTGATGATCCCTGGTACGAGACCCCTAATGATTCTTTTATTAATGGACAAATAAAGATCGAGCTTTGCACTCAATATATATGTATCCTTTATTGATTTCACCGAGGTAGATTCCATTGTGCAGAGTGCCTGTAAGTTGGGGGTTCCTAGTGTGCTTGTGTGCTTGGTAAGCTATAGACTAGATATAGGGCGTAAGGATATTTCAACAACATGGGGCTGCCTATTTTGACATTTCCAGTTAGCACATTGTATTTAGTTACAACCTTTTATAGTGCTTCATTTACTACATATTACTCATAGGAAAAGTATTATTTGCACATAATCCCATGTAGTCAATGGAAGATTTTAAAAGGTTGAAAGACTCGCATATCCATGCATATGAGGGGCCTTGACTTAATATATCCATGCACTCAATATATCTGTATCCTTCATTGATTTCACTGAGGTAGATTTCCGTTGTGCAAAGTGCCTATAAGTTGGGGGTTCCTAGTGTGTTTGTGTGCTTGGTAAGCTCTAGACCAGATCTAGGGCATAAGGATATTTCAACATGGGACTGCCTATTTTGGAATTTCCATTTAGCACATTGTATTTTTACAACCTTTTATAGTGTTGCATTTACTGCATATTATTCACAGGAAAATTATTATTTGCACATAATCCCATGCATTCAATTGAAGATTTTAAAAGGTTGAAAGACTCACATATCCATGCATATAAGGGGGCTTGACTAAATAATTTTCTCATGTTGGTGAGTTGTCCACATATGTTATCTATCTTGATTAACTATTCTAGAAGGGCACATTTTAAGGTGGGGTTGTTGCTACTATTTTGGATATTTTACTTGGTTTAGGAAGCCATGCTCACAAATGCAAACAAATAAGAGAAATGTTATTGGAAAAACATAACAAGAAAAAAAGGGCACCCTCTATCCCAAAACACAACTTACCCTCTATGCCATGGTTGCTACCTTTATGGTTTCCCACATCTTTCTCACACAAAGATATTCAATGGCTTCATCAATGCTTTTGCACCTTCCTTAACCTACACTACGTTTAATTTAAACAAATAATATAATTATGAAGCAACAAATGAGTTCAATTAAATCAAGCTTAGAACCATATAATTATTTACTAGCAAACAAGTAAATTCCTCAATATGGTTTTCCACATCTCTCTCACACAAAGATATTCAATGGCTTCATCAATGCTTTTGCACATTCCTTAACCTACATTGCATTTAATTTAAACAAATGATATAATTATGAAGCAACAAATGAGTTTAAATAAATCAAACTTAGAACCATATAATTATATACTAGCAAACAAGTAAATTCCTCAACACATACCTCCATCGTCTTCGCTCGCTACACCTTTAGAATTAGGCCCACAATATAGGTTGTAGAGACCTATTTAATTTCCTGAACCACTCAACCCCAAAAAAAACGAACAAAAATAAGAAAAATAGATAAAAGAGCACATAAGAAAAATAAAATATCAATTCACAAATTAGCATGGCCATGCTAAAATACCAAAAAACATAAAAGTTGGACCAAGAAACACAAGAAAAACACAACAATAACAAAAAATGCAACCAATAATAACAAAAAAACAAGCAAAAAAAAAAAACAATAGATGGGGACATTGATCTGCAAGCCCAACATGCGTTGATGGCCAACATGAACACCCTGCACACCAAAAAAAACATTACATTATATTAAATATTCAAAATATTATAAGAAATGTGAAACAAATATCAAAATATCTTATAAGAAATCTTAATTAGAGACCAACGATACTACAAGTAGTCTTATACACTAGAGTGTACATGTTAAGTAAACATAAAAATCAACCATAAATAGATAAAGAGGAAGTAATGTTGCATTTGAAATGAAAAGAATTACGTGTCAAATCATATATGGATTTTGCACCAAAAGAAACTCACCTCGACCTTTGTACTCTTTGCACTCTACTACAATATATATCTCATAAAGATATTTCGGTAGTTTCATTTTTGGTCCTCCACATTCCATTATTTGTACTGCATTAAATACACACATAATGTTGTGAAGTATTATGAATAAGCACTAGAAAGTACATCTTATGCCAATACTAAAAAACCATAAACCTTAAATAAATAAGGAGGCGAGATCATAGATAGATATTTACAACAAAAGAGAAATCTCCTCTACTTCTATATTTACCTTTACAATCTCTCCCTCCCAAGATCTCTCCCTCCCAAGTACATTTCAGTAGTTTAGCTGGTGATTCCACATTATATCACTTACATTACATTGTAGTTAATTATTTAATAAATGGCAAATAATGTAAGATGTCTAGAATTTAAATGCACACATGTAGCCATACATATCACCTCAACCATTTCCTTAACCCACTACATCTTTGGAATTATGTATTGTTAGGATCTATCCTTTTTTCCCACTCAATGTACCAAATAGAAAAATTAAATTGACACTTATGAGAATATCATAAATGAAAACAAAATGTCTTCTAAGCAATATTATGCAAAAGCATATCTTATGTAATCACTAAAAAACATAATTTCTCAACAACAATAAAGAAAGCAAAACCACTATATTGAAATCAAAAGATATCCATGAACTTGCTTTATGGCTCTACATTCTCCTACATATTTGCAAGTCTCTCACACAAATATTTACGTAGTTTCATCAATGTTCTTCCACCTTCTTTTACCTGCATTTGCATAGCATTCATTATATAAATAAATCACAAATAATATAATATGCATTCAATGCTCCTCCACCTTCCTTTACCTACATTTGCATAGTACTCGTTATATAAATAAATCCCAAATAAATATAATATGCATTCAATTATACCTTCGCTATAGTGCTTCACATCACGGAAAGATATTCAATAGTTTCACAAGTGGTCCTTCACATTTCTTGATTTGCATCGCATCTAAATTTCAACAAACAAACATGATATAATAATGAACAAACAAATGAATTGAAGTAAAATGTGCATTACAATCATATAATTTAGTAACAAACAAGTTCATGCGTACATACCTCTTTTGCGTTTGCCCAAAAACAAGTAAATTTCCGATACATACCTCATTCGTCTTTGTCTGCTACATTTGTAGACTCTTACATATCTCCAAGTCTCTCACACAAAAATATTTATGTAGTTTTATCAATGCTCCTCCACCTTTCTTAACCTACATTTGCATAGCACTCATTACATAAATAAATCTCAAATAATATAATATGCATTCAAATATAGCTTTGCTATGGTGTCTCGCATCACACAAATATATTTGGTAGTTTCACTAGTGGTCCTTCACCTTTCTTGATTTGTATTGCACTAAATTTCAACAAACATACATGATATAATGATGAAACAACAAATGAGTTCAATTAAAATGTGCATGAAACCAAATAATTTAGTAACAAACAAGTAAGTTCCCCCATACATACCTCTTTCACCTTTCCCCATAAACAAGTAAATTCCTCCATACATACCTCATTCGTCTTTGCCTGCTACTTTTGTAGACTCTATATCAGCCCTAAACCCACGCTATGCGTTGTGTAGGTCTTCCTTAATTTCCCCACCCATTCAATCCAAGAAAAAATATGAACAAAAGATAATAAGCTTAAAAAACATACAAATAAAACAAAATACCAAACCATAAGTTAGCATGGCCATGCTCACAAATACAAAAGATATAAGAGCCGAAACATTAAAAAAACAACAATAAAAACAAAAATGACCAACAATAGAAAAATACAACAAAAATACAAAGATATAAGAGCCACAACCTTATAAGAACAAAAAAAAACAATAGAAACAAAAATGACTAACAGTGGAAAAATACAATGAAAATAATAAAAACACAAATAGTAGATAGACTCTGCATTGCAATTGCAAAAAAGCATCCATGGCCAACCAAGGGAACCCTGCACAACAAAAATAAATAAATATTAAATATAGACTAGTAAATATTCTAAAAATATTAAATAGACATAAATATTATGAGAAATATGTAACATAAATCAAAATATCTTATGAGAACCTCAAATGCAAACTAGACTAGAAATATTATGGGTAATCTCATGCACTAAAAAGTACATCTTATGAAAGCACCAAAAATCATAAATCCTAGATGAAGAGGTGAGAAATAATAGTATTTGCAACAAGAAATATTACATAGCATATCATATATGAATTTCGAAACAAAAGAAAACCGACATCCACCTTTGTCACCTTTGCTTCTGCACTCTACTACAATGTGTCTCTCATGAATATATTTTAGTAGTATCATCAGTGATCCCCTGCGTTCCTTTACCTACATCGCATCGCTTCAATAATCAAACAAATGTCTAATAATGTATGCCATGTCAAATTTAAATAATAGCAGAGATCTTATATCTTATATCTTAAATATGCAATATTACAAAAAAATACATCTTACGCAATCACCAAAAATCACATTTCTTCAACAAAAAATGAGTTGTATTGAAATGAGAAGATATCCTTGAACTCGCTTTCTGGCTCTCCCAAAAATATATTTATATAGTTTCATCAATGCTCCTCCACCTTTTTTTTCCTACATTTGCATAGCCTTAATTATAAAAATAAATCCCCAATAATATAATATGCATTCAGTTATACCTTCGCCATTAAATCTAAATATTTAAGTTCAAGAGAGATACGAGTTTTTAGCCCTCAAATCTTTAGGTTCAAGAGAGAGACAAGTTTTTAGCCCCCATGCAAGGACAGTCACTATCCAAACATTCACAGTGGTGCAAGGAGAATACATGTTGCATGTGAGGACGATCATGCACCATGCAAAACAAAGCTTGATCAGGTACAAAAAATCGATGCGGCACATGGGAGGACAAATATGCCTATGCAAAGGAATGTCATGAAACATGCAAGGATGGTCCTGGGCATGCAAGGATAGTCATGGAGCTGCAAGCATTAGGGAAATACCTTCCTCACTAAGAGGGAGTGTTGGAATTTGGGTAGCTCGAAAGGTATTTTCGAGAGAAGGAAACCCACCAAAAATGAGTTGGTTGGGCAATTTACCCACAGTTGGAGTTTTGGACCCAAAGTAGTGGATTTGGGACCTAAAGAAACTAGTTGTTTATTCTAAAGGATAACGGAGCGAACACCCTGAGGACCTAGAGTTTCCTAAATGAAACCAAGAGAAAAGTACAAAAAAAGAGCCTAAGAAGAGGCTCAATGTACACACTTGAGATGTGACCTCATGTGTGGAGCAAGATAGCCTTAAGGAGGTCACAGATCTTAGAGAGATAAACACATATTCGAAGAAGATGGAGGATTCTGGTCTAAGGAAGTTGAGTGGGTTGTCTTGCAGAGAAGAGGTCGCAGTCATGGGGCATGGGTAGAGATCATTCTGTGGTTGGAAAGAGGTCCAAGAGTATTGCACCAAATTTTGTAGTAGTCGCATGAAGCACCAAGGACACCGACAAAGGGTTGCAGACCAAGCAAAAGGTTGGCTGCAAGCCCTAAGTGAGATCGCAGTTGATTGAGGGAAGCCATAGGGCATTTGACTCGTTTATGTTTACCTGGAGTAGCTGCGAACCTATATCAGAGAATTGTGGCTATGTTCTACTACAAACCATTCTTGTGTTAATATAAGCCAAGGAGAGTCACAGATCCTCAAGGGTAACCACAGCTGGAAGGAGAGGACGATTATTATCTATTTCTAATTTGGATTTATGCCCTAGGGAGGCCGAGTTTTTTTCTTCCAGACGTGGCAGTTAAAGGGTGTCAAATTAAGTTTTGTCTACTATTTTGAAAAGGTCGAGCTTATTTGTTGGTCCCAAGAGGGGGTTGAAGCCCGAAAGTTTGTTACAGGCAGGTTGAAAAGGCCTCAGTATGTTGGACAATGCCTTAGAATAGGTCACAACCTTTCCATAGTAGGCCACGAGCTGAAGGAAACAAGTCAAGAGACCTCAGAAACTTGAAGAGGATGAGCAAATGTGTCTCAACCTCACGAAGAGGTTGGTGAGGGTTGTATTCTATGTTGGATGGTTTTTGAGAAGCATATCAAAAAATTTCTCATTAAAGGAGCTTTGGACAGCAAGGTTATGGCCAAGTATACATCGATTTGAAGGGGAAATCCATTGTGAGCAGTTGTTTGGGGCTGCTAAGTGTAGTGTATTTGAAGAATTAAATGCACTATGAGTATCTTGTTGGACAAAGATCTTAAAGGAGCTAGATCATTGTGTGAAAGACGCAAACAACAAACAGGTACATCAATTGCAATAAGCCTTAAAAGGGTTGGTTACATCAGTAAGTCATGTATTTTGTTTCTGTTGCTTTTGGCAGTTCAAAGTTCAAAAAGGATTTGATCTCAAGCCCTAATATTGTATACTATGTATACTGGTGGTACAAGTGATCTGAAGGGTGATGATCCCTAGTACAAGACCCCTAATGATTCTTTTATTAATGAACAAATAAAGATCAAGCTTTGCACTCAATATATCTGTATCATTTATTGGTTTCTTTAGGTAGATTTCTGTCGTGCAGAGTGCCTATAAGTTGGGGGTTCCTAGTGTGTTTGTGTGCTTGGTAAGCTATAGACCAGATCTAGGGCATAAGGATAATTCAACATGAGGCTGCCTATTTTGGCATTTCTAGTTAACACATTGTATTTAGTTACAACCTTTTATAGTGTTGCATTTACTGCATATTATTCATAGGAAAATTATTATTTCCACATAATCTTATGCATTCAATTGAAGATTTTAAAAGGTTGAAAGACTCACATATCCATGCATATAAGGGGGCTTCACTCAAGCATTTTCTCATGTTGGTGAGTTGTCCACATATCTTATCTATCTTGATTCATTTTAAGGTGGGGTTGTTACTACTATTTTGGATATTTGACTTGGTTTAGGAAGCCATGCTCACAAATGCAAACAAATAAGAGCAATGTTATTAGAAAAACATAACAAGAAAAGAAGGGCACCCTCTATCACAAAAGATGACTTACCCTCTATGCCATGGTCGCTACATTTATGGTTTCCCACATCTTCTCACACAAAGATATTCAATGGCTTCATCAATGCTTTTGCACCTTCCTTAACCTACATTGCATTTAATTTAAACAAGTGATATAATTATGAAGCAACAAATGAGTTCAATTAAATCAAGCTTAGAACCATATAATTGTGTACTAGCAAACAAGTAAATTCCTCAATACATACCTCCAT
The DNA here is from genome assembly GCA_031772625.1 of Pinus tabuliformis. Lineage (NCBI taxonomy): Eukaryota > Viridiplantae > Streptophyta > Pinopsida > Pinales > Pinaceae > Pinus > Pinus tabuliformis. The sequence goes on from CM062806.1 coordinate 859,322,754, forward strand.
CATCTTTGCTCGCCACACCTTTAGAATTAGACCCACAATACAGGTTGTAAAAGCCTATTTAATTTCCCGACCCACTCAACCCCCCAAAGAAACAAACAAAAATAAGAAAAATAGATAAAAAAGAACATAAGAAAAATAAAATATCAAATCACAAATTAGCATGGCCATGCTAAAACAAAAGACAAAAAACATAAAAGTTAAACCAAAAAACACAACAACCAAAAATGCAACCAATAATAACAAGAAAACGAGAAAACTAGCCCAAAAAGCCAACACACAAAAAAAAGAAACAATACATGGGGACATTGATCTGCAATCCCAACATGTGTCGATCGCCAACCATGAACACCCTGCACGTCAAAAAAAAATTAAATTATATTAAATATTCAAAATATTGTAAGAAACATGAAACAAATATCAAAATATCTTATGACAAATTTTAATTAGAGACCAACAATACTACAAGTAGTCTTATGCACTAGAGAGTACATGTTATGTAAACACTAAAAATCAACCCCAAATAGATAAAGAGGAAGTAGTGTTGTATTTGAAATGAAAAAGACTACTTATCAAATCATATATGGATTTTGCACCAAAAAGAAACTCACCTCTACCTTTGTATTCTTTGCACTCTACTACATTATCTATCTCATAAAGATATTTCGACAATTTCATTTGTGGTCCTTGACATTCCATAATGTGTACTGCATTAAATACACACATAATGTTGTGAAATATTATGAATAAGCACTAGAAAGTACATCTTATGCAAATACTAAAAACCATAAACCTTAAATAGACAAGGAGGTAAGATCATAGATGGATATTTACAGCAAAAGTGAAATCCCTTCTCCCTCTATGTATTTACCTTTGCAATTTACTGCAATCTCTCCCTTCCAAGTACATTTTAGTAGTTTAGCTGGTGATTTCTCCACATTATATCACCTACATTACATTGTAGTTAATAATTAGATAAATGGCAAATAATGTAAGATGTCTCGAATTTAAATGCACACATGTAACCATACATATCACCTCAATTGTTTCCTTAACCCACTACATCTTTGGAATTATGTATTGTTAGGATCTACTCTTTTTTCCCACACAATGTACCAAATAGAAATCAAAATAGAGACTTATGGGAATATCATAAATGGAAACAAAATGTCTTCTAAGCAATATTATGCAAAAGCACATTTTATGTAATCACTAAAAATTATAATTTCTCAACAACAATAGAGAAAGTAGAACCATTGTATTGAAATCAGAAGATATCATTGAACTTGTTTTATGGGTCTACATTCTTCTACACATTTGCAAGTCTCTCACACCGAAATATTTATGTAGTTTCATCAATGCTCCTCCACCTTCTTTTATCTGCATTTGCATAGCATTCATTATATAGATAAATCACAAATAATATAATATGCATCCAAAGCTCCTCCACCTTCCTTTACCTTCATTTGCATAGCACTCATTATATACATAAATCCCAAATAAATATAATATGCATTCAATTATACCTTTGCTATAGTGCCTCACATCACGGAAAGATATTCAATAGTTTCACTAGTGGTCCTTCACATTTCTTAATCTGTATTACATCTAAATTTCAACAAATAGACATGATATAATAATGAACCAACAAATGGGTTGAAGTAAAATGGGCATCACAAACATATAATTTAGTAACAAACAAGTAACTTCACGCATACATACATCTTCGGCCTTTGCTCATAAACAAGTAAATTTCCCCATACATACCTCATTCATCTTTGTCTACTACATTTGTGGACCCTTACACGTATGCAAGTCTCTAATACAAAAATATTTATGTACTTTTATCAATGCTCCTCCACGTTTCTTAACCTACATTTGCATAGCACTCATTATATAAATAAATCTGAAATCATATAATATGCATTCAAATATAGCTTTTCTACGGTGTCTCACATCACACAAATATATTTGGTAGTTTTACTAGTGGTCCTTCACCTTACTTGATTTGTATTGCAATAAATTTCAACAAACCTACATGATATAATGATGAAACAACAAACGAGTTCAATTAAAATGGGCATGAAACGAAATAATTTAGTAACAAACGAGTAACTTCCCCCATACGTACCTCTTTCACCTTTCCCCATAAATAAGTAAATTCTTCCATACATACCTCATTTGTCTTTGCCCACTACTCTTCTAGACTCTATATCAGCCCTAAACCCACGTTATGCGTTGTTAAGGTCCTCTTTAATTTCCCCACCCATTCAATCCAAGAAAAAGATATCAACAAAAGATAATAAGTTTAAAAGACATATAAGTTAAACAAAATACCAAACCATAAGTTAGCATGGCCATGCTCACAAATACAAAGATATAAAAGCCACAACAATAAAAACAAAAATGACAAACAATAGAAAAATACAACAAAAATACAAAGATATAAGAGCCACAACCTTACAATAACAAAATAAAACAATAGAAACAAAAATTACCAACAATGGAAAAATACAATGAAAATAATAAAAACACAAATAGTAGATAGACTCTACATTGCAATTACAAAAAGTATCCATGGCCAACCAAGGGGACCCTGCACACCAAAAATAAATAAATATTAAATATAGACTAGTAAATATTCTAAAAATGTTAGATACACATTAAATATTATGAGAAATATGTAAAAGAAATCAAAATATCTTATGAGAACCTCAAATGCACACTAGAAATATTATGGGTAATTTCAAGCACTAAAAAGTACATCTTATGCAAACACCAAAAATCGTAAATCCTAGATGAGGAGGTGAGAACTAATAGTATTTGCAACAAGAAATATTACATAGCATATCATATATGAATTTCGAAACAAAAGAAAACTGACCTCCACCTTTGCTTCTGCACTCTACTACAATGTGTCTCTCATAAATATATTTTAGTAGTTTCATCAATGATCCGCTGCATTCCTTTACCTACAGCGTATCGCTTCAATAATCAAACAAATGGCTAATAATGTAAGCCATGTCAAATTTAAATAAATACATATATCTTAAATAAGCAATATTACGAAAAATACATCTTATGCAATCACCAAAAATCACAATTCTTCAATAAAAAAATGAGTTGTATTGAAATGAGAAGATATCCTTGAATTCGCTTTCTGGCTCTACACTCTTCTACACATTTGCAACTTTCTCCCAAAAAAAGATTTCTATAGTTTCATCAATGCTCATCCACCTTCCTTTTCCTACATTTGCATAATATTCATTATATAAATAAATTTCAAATAATATAATATGCATTCAATCATACATTCGTCATTAATTCTATATATTTAGGTTCAAGAGAGAGATGAGTTTTTAACCCATTCAAGGACAGTCATGATCCATGAGAAAACATTCACAGTGGTGTAACGAAAATACATGTGGTATACGAGGACGGTCATGCACCATGCAAGACAAAGCTTGATCAAATACAAAAAATCGATGTGGCAGATGGAAGGACAAATATGGCTATGCAAAGGAATGTCATGAAAAATGCGAGGATGGTCATGAGCATGCAAGGATAGTCATGGCGCTGCAAGCATTAAGGAAATACCTTCCTCACTAAGAGGGAGTGTTGGAATTTGGGTAGCTCGAAAGGTATTTCCAAGAGAAGGAAACACCAAAAATGAGTTGGTTGGGCAATTTACCCACACTTGGGGTTTTGGACACAAAGTAGTGGATTTGGGACCTAAAGAAACTAATTGTTTATTCTAAAGGATAAACGAGCGAACACCCTAAGGATCTAGAGTTTCCTAAATGAAACCAAGAGAAAAGTATAAAAAAAGAGCCTAAGAAGAGGCACAATTTACACACTTGAAATGTGACCTCATGTGTGGAGCAAGATAGCCTTAAGGAGGTGGCAGATCTTAGAGAGAGAGACACATATTCGAAGGAGATGAGAGTCTGGTCTAAGAAGGTCGAGTGGGTTGTCTTGCAGAGAAGAGGTCGCAGTCATGGGGCATGGGTAGAGATCCTTCTGTCGGTCGAAAGAGGTCCAAGAATATTGGACCGAATTTTGTAGTAGTCGCATGAAGCACCAAGGACACCGACAAAGGGTTGCAAACTAGGCAAAAGGTTGGCCGCAAGCCCTGAGTGAGATCACAGTTGGTTGAAGAAAGCCATAGGACATCTGACTCGTTTAGTGTTACCTCGAGTAGTTGCAAACCTAGATCAGAGAAGTGTGGCTTTGTTCTACTGTAAACCATTATTGTGTTAATATAAGCCAAGGAGAGTCACAGATCCTCAAGGGTAGCCATAGCTGGAAGGAAAAGATTATTGTCTATTTCTAATTGGATTTGTGCCCTAGGGAGGCCAAGTTTCTGTCTTCTAGACGTGGTAATTAAAGGGTGTCGAATTAAGCTTTGTCTACTATTTTGAAGAGGTCGAGCTTTATTTGTTTGTCCCAGGAGGGGATTGAAGCCCTAGAGTTTGTTATAGGCAGGTTGAAAAGGCCTTAATATGTTGGACAATGCCTTAGAATAGGCCGCAACCTTTCCATACTAGGCCATGGGCTGAAGGAAAGAAGTCGAGAGGCCTCAGAAACTTGAATAGGATGAGCAAATGTATCTCAACCTCAGGAAGAGGTTGGCAAGGGTTGTATTCTATGTTGGACAGTTGTTGAGAAGCATATCAAAAGTTTGCTCATTAAAAGAGCTTTGGACAACAAGGTTATGGCCAAGTATACATCGATTTGAAGGGAAAATCCATTGTGAGTAGTTGTTTGGGGCTGATAAATATAGTGTATTTAAAAAATTAAATGCACAGTATCTCGTTGGACAAAGATCTGAAAGGAGCTAGATCATTGTGTGAAAGACGCAAAGAACAAACAAGTACATCAAGTGCAATAAGCATTAAAAGGGTTGGTTACATTAGTAAGTCATGTATTTTGTTTCTATTGATTTTTGCAATTCAAAGTTCAACAAGGATCTGACCTCAAGCCCTGATATTGTACAATGTATACTATGTATACTAGTTGTACAAGTGATTTGAAAGGTGATGATCCCTGGCACAAGACCCCGAATGATTCTTTTATTAATGGACAAATAAAGATCAAGCTTTGCACTCAATATATCTGTATCCTTCATTGATTTCACTGAGGTAGATTTCCGTTGTGCAGAGTGCCTATAAGTTGGGGGTTCCTAGTGTGTTTGTGTGCTTGGTAAGCTCTAGACCAGATCTAGGGCATAAGGATATTTCAACATGGGACTGCCTATTTTGGAATTTCCATTTAGCACATTGTATTTAGTTACAACCTTTTATAGTGTTGCATTTACTGCATATTATTCACAGGAAAATTATTATTTGCACATAATCCCATGCATTCAATTGAAGATTTTAAAAGGTTGAAAGACTCACATATCCATGCATATAAGGGGGCTTGACTTAAGCATTTTCTCATGTTGGTGAGTTTTCCACATATCTTATCTATCTTGATTAACTATACTAGAAGGGCACATTTTAAGGTGGAGTTGCTACTACTATTTTGGATATTTGACTTGGTTTAGAAAGCCAAGCTCCCAAATGAAAACGATAAGCCATGCTCACAAATGCAAACAAATAAGGGCAATGTTATTGGAAAAACATAACAAGAAAAAAAGGGCACCATCTATCCCAAAAGATGACTTACCCTCTATTGCATTGTCGCTACTTTTATGGTTTCCCACATCTCTCTCGCACAAAGATATTCAATGGCTTCATCAATGCATTTGCACCTTCCTTAACCTACATTGCATTTAATTTAAACAAATGATATAATTATGAAGCAACAAATGAGTTCAATTAAATCTAGCTTGGAACCATATAATTATGTACTAACAAACAAGTAAATTCCTCAATACATACCTCCATCATCTTTGCTCGCCACACCCTTAGAATTAGACCCCAATAAAGGTTGTAAAGACCTATTTAATTTCCCGACCCCCTCAACCCCCAAAAAAAACGAACAAAAATAAGAAAAATAGATAAAAGAGCACATAAGAAAAAAAAATCAAATCACAAATTAGCATGGCCATGCTAATAAAACAAAAAACATAAAAGTTAAACCAAAAAACACAACAACAACAAAAAATGCAACCAATAATAACAAGAAAACTAGCCCAAAAAAAAAGAAGCAATAGATGGGGACATTGATCTGCAATCCCAACATGCGTTGATGGCCAACCATGAACACCCTGCACAGCGAAAAAGATATTACATTATATTAAATATACAAAATCTTGTAAGAAACATGAAACAAATATCAAAATATCTTATGAGAAATCTTAATTAGAGACGAACAATACTACAAGTAATCTTATGCACTAGCGAGTACATGTTATGTAAACACTAAAAATAAATCCTAAATAGATAAAGAAGAAGAAATGTTGTATTTGAAATGAAAATGATTACTTATCATCAAAAACAACTCACCTCTACGTTCGTATTCTTTGCACTCTACTACAATATCTATCTCATAAAGATATTTCGACAGTTTCATTTGTGGTCCTCCACATTCCATTATTTGTACCGCATTAAATGCACACATAATGTTGTGAAGTATTATGAATAAGCACTAAAAAGTACATCTTATGCAAATACAAAAAAACCATAGACCTTAAATAGATCAGGAGACGGGATCATAGATGTATATTTACAGCAAAAGAGAAATCCCCTCTACCTCTATGTTTACCTTTGCAGTGTACTGCGGAGGATCATGCTTGCAGGGAATTTTACATTAGGATTGGACAAAACCTTAGTTTGACACAAGTACATCCTTATTTGGTGGTTAGGTTTTCATGGTTTCCTTATTTAGGGTTTTAGAGAGCTCAAAAATTTACCAATTTGTAATAAGTCATGTGTACATGTACTCAATTTATCACAAACTAGTACAATCTTTGAGATCTCCAAAACCTTAGATAGTATACCATGAAACCCTAGTATGTAATTACCTTGTTTGTTACTTGTATGGACATATGTCCTTATTTTATAATAAACTCCCTCAAATATTGTATAAATAAGGGAGGTGGGAGCTCTTATATTCAATATCATCAATATACTTTATTCCTTTTTATTGTCTTGGCTGAATCATGGAGGGAGCAAGACACCAGGGTTCCTAAGGAAATCCTAGGAGTGAAACATTAGGGTTCATATGGAAACCCTAGGAGAAGACATGGGGAGACAGAGACATCTTGGATGTTCATGGAGTGTCTCTTGGATGTTCATGGAGGGATTGCTCTAATGTGATGCTAGGGTTCTATGATGCTTAGGTTTATGCTACACATGCAAACCATAAAGAAGAACATGACATTAAAGGATGATGAGCATTATTATGGTTGTCATTGTAGCCCTAGGGTTTTTACCAACGTAGAATATATGAAAGTAGATCTAATGACTTTCATGATGTTGGAACCTTGATCCAATGAGATGCAAAGCTAGAGAAAGATCATCAAGAGATAAGATTGGTGATTCTTGTGCTTGGCATAATTTCTTGTTTGAAAGAGGCTCAATTGTTGGATCCTTGATGTTTCATGGAGGTTTTGGAGCTTGTCTTGATGCAAGAGTTGAATCCCTAGGATGGACATGTAGATATGGAGGCCAACACTAGACTTGCATTACCATGTACTTGTTTGATGTAATATGGCTCATCTTGCCATGTACTTGTGTGATGAAACATGGATAGGGTTTGCTAACACTAAGGAAGACAACACTGCTAGCATGGAGAACTTCTATGATACAAGTTTGATGTAGAAGCCAAGGAGGACTTGTCAGTGTTAGTGCTTGCTTTTTGTGGACCTTTGAGGTAGCTAGGGTGTTAAAATTGACAACTAGGGCCAAACTCCATGTGAGTCATCTTATTTATGAAAGTTGATATTTTTCTTGGATCCCTCTCATCGAAGGTATAGGATTGATCTAAAGATCATCCGACTATGATAAGTATTCATGGAGATATGAATTTATTTGTGTTATGGGACAATTCATCAAGGTCGGTCAGCGACCAAATAACCCCCACATGTGCTCAACGTTTTAGTATCAAGGATATGACTTGAGAGACATTTCACACACACTTCTCTCTTGATTTCTTTTCACTCGCTTTGGGTTTTAGTGGAAGAGAAATCTAGGAGGATGATGCCCTAGCCACAGTCCTAAAGGATGCCCTAGTCGCAGTCTGCCCTAATCCAAGAAGATGCAGTCATGTAGTAAAGGATATAGCCCTAAGCTAGAGGCAAGGTAACTCTGTCTTAGTCGTAGCAAAGGAGAGCTAAACAGCGTGGTTATAGAGGCATGTTTCATGAGTCTTTTGAAGAGGCCTAACGTTGTCCTAGAAGAGGCCTAACGTTGTCTTGAAGGAGAAGCCTCAACGTTGTCTTGAAGGAGAAGCCTCAACGCTGTGAAGGAGGCTTCCACAACGCTGTATGGAGAGGCCTAAAATGCAGGTCCTATGTTGTTGTTCTAGAGTGCCCTAGATGCAGTCATGGGAAGATAAGATCACAGTCATACGCTATCACAAATGAGGCTATTCGTCACAGCAATGAGAGGCTTAAATACACAGTCTTAGGAAGACTCCACACGTTGTCCAATGAAGGTCTAAAGAACACTAGCCGCAGTCAATAAATGGAGATCAACTTATAGCTAGTCGCAACCCTAATGAGAGGTTTCTAGTCTCAGCCTAAATGTTGGTCATGGGGAAATCTGGTCGCAGTCCTTATGGGGTTGATTTGTTAACTGTGGGATAACATTAAGGCTACAACAACATGCACTAACAAACAGTGTTGGAGCAGCATGCCAAAGTGATAAAGGCTTCCATGAATGCCTAACCTATCCATGATAAAGGCTTCCCAAAAAGTCATCCAATGCAGCAAATAGACAATCCTCTAAACAACATGATGATGCAGTTCAAGAAGGTACAGCAGTATCAGATGTGACAGCATTGTGATAAGGGGCATCATGATGTGAAATGTTGCAGCGTAATGATGGGCATCGTGACAAAGTGAAGTGTAGCATGTTGTGTGCAGCACTTGCAAAGTATAGTACAATGATAATAAATGAGATGCAGCAGGATGGGTACAGTGAGGTACGGTATGAGGCAGCACTGGTGAGTGCAACAAGATGATAAAGTATAGCAAAATGATGCAGTACAGGAAGGTGCAGCATAAGGTGCAGCAATATGATGTGTGCAGCATGGTAAAGTTGTCCAGCATATTGATGATGACTGCAGCATGGTGCAGCACAATGATAGGTGATGGAGTCACCTTGGAGAATCAGTTGAAGCAGCATGTCTTCAAATGAGTTCAGTTACCTCATGTATCATCTTCTTAGAGATGATCTATGCTCTTATTTAGATAAGTCAAAGTGTTGACTTCTGTTGTATATGTACTATCTCTCTCTCTCTCTGGTGAACTATTGAAGAACATATAAGAAGAACTGATCAAGGGTTTCCCCACATTGGGGTTTGTCCTTGGCTAGCCCCACATTTTGTGTCCTCTTGACTTGGCTTGTCTTTTGCGATTTATGTTTATGTTCTATCTGCAGTTTACTATTATGCTGATACGATTGCTAATCAAGAAAAGATATTGAACTAACTGTGAAAATTGAAATAAATTGCTCTAAGCATAGAGCATACCTAAAATTAACATAGGGTTTCATGGTTTATTATCTAAGGTTTTGGAGAGCTCAAAGCTTGTACTATTGTATGTGTGTGTGAATATTCCAACTATCCAAAATTGTGTGATTACATATTTGAATTTTAGCTTGCGTTGTCTTTTGATGTTAGTTTTTGGTACCTTGGAAAGTCCAAGTATTGGGCACATGCTATGTAATTGTGTGATGCTACACAAATAGGGTTTTCTAACACTAAGGAAGACAGCAATGCTAGTGTGGAGAACTTACATGATACAAGTTTGATGTTGGAGCCAAGAAGGACTTGTCATTGTTACTACTTGTCATCGTTAATGTTTGCTCATTGTTAGTGCTTGTCATCGTTAATGTTTGCTTATTATGGAAGTTGATGGTGGCTAGGGTTTCATGGTTTACTATCTAAGGTTTTGGAGAGCTCAAAGATTGTACTAGTTTGTGATAAGTCGAGTACATGTACACATGACTTATCACACATCTTATCATGAACATAACTTATCACACATCTTATCACGAACTCTTACAATCTTTGAGCTCCCCAACTAGGATTTTCAAACACTAAGGAAGACAACAATGGTAGTGTGAAGAACTTCTATGATACAAGTTTGATGTCGAAGCCAAGAAAGACTTGTAAGTGTTAATTTTCAAACACTAAGTAAAACAACAATGGTAGTGTGGAGAACTTCTATGATACAAGTTTGATCTCAAAGCCAAGAATGATCCGGATTTAAACAGGAACGCAACAAATTACAGAGAACCATATACACAAAGATGCAGCGGAAATAATACTTCATTTCATTAATGGAAAATACTGAAATATGCTTACAACCAGAAATGGAAATAAACCAGCTAGGGCGATGATAGCTTATCTCTGAGAAGAGATGTGATGGCTACATGCCTCTGAACTGTGTTACAATGAGGCTCGAAGACCTATTTATTGTTGAGGAACAATGAAAAACCCTTAACATTCCAAAACCTAGCCCTAGGAGATGAAACGCCAAACTGTGGGCCCCGTTTGGGGTAAATTGGTACATCAACTTCCCGGGGTCGTAACTTTGGCATATGATCTTCGTTTGACGCATACGATAGCTCATTAGAAAGATCTATCCGAGTACTACCATTGTTGGAACGGGCAACATTGGAACCATGTTGCCCCCGGATTCCCCAAAAAACGTCGTTTAGGGCCTCAAAACGGCTCTGGAAGTTCAGGACCCGAAAAACTGCTAAAAATAGTAAGTTGTGCTACAATTAAGGAAACTGAAAATGCTGAGAAAGACAATGGTGGGGGTCCAGGTGGACTTGGCAGGTGGCCACCAATATCCACCTGGATCATTCCTCCCCCCTTAGGAAGCAATGGTCCCCATTGCGTTGAGCTCCTCCATGAGATGCGGAAACTTTTGCTGAACCTGTTCCCTGGTGAGCCACTTGCCCTGCTGAAGGAGTTGGCCGGCTTTGACAACTCGATACAGTTGGATATTCTGTTGGCGAGTGTTCTTGATCTGTGTGTCCATGATCCGATCAGTTGCAGCTTGTTCCATGCAATCTGGATTTAATTCTGTGGGTTTGAGTTGTTCTGCAATGTCGGATGTGTCTAGCAATGGTGGAAAGTATGGCCGAAGGCGGTCCACATTGAACACTGGGTGCAGGCCAAGGAATGGGGGAATGCTGAGCTCAAATGCATTGTCTCCCATAGCCTTAGTAATGGTGTAAGGACCATATCGGAGTGGTCTCAATTTCCGATAGGCTCCAGTAAGGCATTCCTTTTGCAAATGCAACCAGACTTTGTCGCCCACCTGAAACTTGTGTGGCACCCGATGTTGATCATGTCGCTGCTTGTACTTGGCATTTGATTTCTCAAGAATGTCATGGACCTGCTCGCGAATATGTTGGATGCGCTCAATGAAGCTGGTGGTCTTATCTGTTTCGGACTGGACATGAGCTGAATTCATGTGAGTAGCTGCAAGTGGCATGGCCACATCAATGGGGCATAGTGGCTGGAATCCCAAACCCACCTGAAAAGGGCTATGGCCAGTGGAGCTGTGAAGAGCTCGGTTGTAGTTGTGCTGAACATAGGGGAGGCTCTCGTCCCATGTGCGTGGATGCTTTGAGTTATACATGCGCAGAATGTGCACAATCATCCTATTGACAACCTCTGTCTGGCCATCAGTTTGAGGATGGAAGGCTGTGGACTTCGTGAGTTTGGTGTCCAGCATTGACCAGAGACTGGACCAAAATGCGCTGAGAAACCGACTGTCCCGATCTGAGATGATAGACTGTGGGATCCCAAAGTGCACCCACACTCGTTCAAAGAAGAGTTTAGCAGTGGCTTCTGCTGTGATATTCTTCTTGCAGGCCACCATAATGGCCATCTTCGAGAACCTGTCGACGACCACAAAAACACATTCATTTCCATGCTTAGTGGAAGGAAGGCCTGACATGTAATCCATGGAGATGGATTCCCAAGGTCGACTAGGGGTAGGCAACGGGGTATAGAGGCCGTGCTTCTTAATGGTCGGTTTGGCAATGGCACAGGCAGTACATGATCTGATGTACTTCCCAACATCCTGTCGAAGATTCGGCCAATAGAAATAATTTTGCAGTACTGCCACAGTTTTCTCGACCCCGAAATGCCCAGTAGCCCGACTGTAGTGTGCTTCCCAAATCATCTTGGCACGCTCGCTTGAAGGAACACAAAGGTGACCGAGGTGGCATAATAGGGCATCCTGGAGGTGAAAATCTGCAACCCGCCGACCCTCCAAGAGTGTCTGGTATGTGTGGCCGAATTCTGGGTCGCTTTTGTATAGAAGTGGCCAATCAGAAGTCTCGTGCCCACAAAAGTTGAGCACGGTGGTTAACGCCATGATCGGTGGTCGACTGAGGCAATCTGCAACATTATTGGTGCTGCCCTTCTTATACTTGATATTCAAGTGGAACTGTTGCAGGTATGTAGACCACTTCTGATGGCGATCATTCTGCAATTTCCCTTGGGTCTGCATGAACTGCAGGGGTCGGTGGTCTGTGTGGATGACCGTTTCTTTCCCCAAAATGTAATGCTTCCATTGTCGGCAGGCCTGTACAATGGAATACATCTCTTTATCATAAGTGGGGTACTTCCGGACTGTGTCTGAAAGTGTTTCACTATGATATGCCACTGGATGTCCATGTTGAGTAAGGACTGCCCCAATAGCATAGTCAGAGGCATCTGTCTGCACCTCAAATGGTTGTTGTAAATCTGGTAACGCGAGCACTGGTGTCGTGCAGAGGCGATCCTTCAACTCCATGAATGCCTTCTGTTGAGATTCAGACCAAAAGAACTTTGCTTTCGCCCCTCCCTTGGTGACCTGACTCAAGGGCCAAGAAATATGAGAAAACCCCAACAGAAACCTGCGGTAGAAGTTGGCAAGACCTAGAAAGTTGCGGAGCTCTGTTAGAGTGGTTGGAGAGGGCCAATCCCGAATGACTTGGATCTTGGCTGGATCGACATGCACCCCCTGTTCATCAATGATGTATCCCAGATACTGAACCTGGGTCATGCCAAAAGTGCATTTCTCCAAATTGGCACATAGCTGGTGTTGCCGCAGTGTTTGGAGAACCTGTCGGATGTGGTGGAGGTGCTCTTCCCAACTCTGGCTGAAGATCAGAATGTCATCCAAGTATACTACTACAAAGGAGTTGGTGAATGGCCGCAAGATGTCATCCATTAGCCTCATAAAGGTTGCAGGAGCATTCGTCAATCTGAAAGGCATGACCAACCATTCGAAGAGTTGGTGATGTCTTCCACACATCAGAGGGTTCGATTGGTACCTGGTGATATCCTGACTTCAGATCGATCTTGCTAAAATATTTCGCCCCCTTTAGTTGGTCTAGGAGGTCATCAATCCGCGGGATCGGGTACCTATTACGGACAGTGATCTTGTTCAGCGCCCGATAGTCAATACAGAGTCTCCACGTCCCATCCTTCTTCTGTACCAACACGATCGGGCTCCCACAGGGCGATGAACTCGGACGGATGTGTCCTTTCTGCAGGAGCTCTTGAATCTGCCTCTTGATTTCATCGTTCTCCAGAACAGAGCGCCGATAAACTGGTCCATTGGGTAGCGGCGCACCTGGGGTCAGATCGATGGAGTGCTTGACTTGACAGCGCAGAGGAACCCCTGCCGGGGAGGTGAAGATGTCCTCGTACTCCTCCACAATCTTGTCCATCTGTAGTTGTCGTGCAGAGGGACCCCGTCTGGAGGCCGCGGCCACTGTCTTCTTCTTTCCTTGAGGGCGTATCATCAGGAAAACAAATTTCCTGGTTTTGGAAATGATCTTACTGCATTGTTTTGCAGTAATCAAAGAGATGGCGGCAGGTGGTGCTACCTCTGGTATCCTGAACAACTTATTTCCCAATGTAATAATAACAGCACGGGGCCTTGATTCATACACAGCATGTCGCTTCCACAAGTATGGTTGTCCTAGTAATACATCACAAACTTCAAGGGGAGCAATGTCACACAATACCTCATCCGTGAAGGGCTTGATGTTGTATGGAAGGCGACACTGCTGGCTCGCGCGAAGATCTCGTCCTTGGTGAAGCCACCTAATGGTGTATGGTTGTGGATGTGCCATGGTCGGTGAGCCCAACCGCTTCACGACCTCTGCCGAAATGAGGTTCTTTTGACTCCCGCCATCAACAATGAACTGTATCGGGGAGCCCTTTACCGACATCTGAGAGTGGAAGAGACGCTCCTCCTCCTCTGGATCTTCGGGTTCATTTTTCTGGATCTTTGCAGTAGCAACAGTGGCGCTGGGATCCGCATCAATGATCTGCTTCCCTTTTTCATACCCCTTATCGGGTTCTGACTCAGAGTCGGAACATGCATCTGATTCTGAAACCTTTAGCTCAACCACCAGTGACTGCTTGGCCCGACACTCACTTGTGTTGTGAGTGGGGCTCTTATGGAACTCGCACCATTTTCCAGTGTCCTTTCTCGGCTTCGCGGCGCTGTTCTTTGCTTGCAGCTTCGACTGGTTGTCTTGGGTTGTCCCGCCTTGGCTTTGTCCTTTGTTCTGTGGTTTCGGGGCACCTTTCCCCTGCTTTGGATTCGCAGATCCAAAGTCTCGCTTCTTTTGTTTAAACTTCTGCTCGACCTTGACGGCATATCGGTATGCTGCGCCGAGCGAGGGGATGTTTAGGAATTGTATTTCTTCTTGGATGTACTTGTGCAGGCAGCCACGGTATTTGAGTATCAAATGTTGCTCCGAATCCTTGATACCCAACTTTGTGCGAAGGGTATGGAAAAGATTGGTGAACTCCGGCACGTCTTGGTCCCTTCCCTGCCGCAGCGTGGTCCACTTTATGTATTCATCCTCATAGCTTCCAACAGGGTAGTACTGCTCCTTGACGGCATCCCGGAACGAATCCCAGGTGGTGCGGCTGAAAATAGTGAGCCAGTACTTTCATCCTTCTGCTCGCAGTAGGTTTCCCACCAGTC
This sequence comes from Pinus tabuliformis, assembly GCA_031772625.1. Lineage (NCBI taxonomy): Eukaryota > Viridiplantae > Streptophyta > Pinopsida > Pinales > Pinaceae > Pinus > Pinus tabuliformis. Next base: position 859,337,881 of record CM062806.1, read on the forward strand.
CTTGACGTGGGGGGCTGCTTTGAGGAGAGCAAAAACAATCTTTTCCCGACTCGAAAATTCATGAACAGAAAAATAACCCTCTAGCAGATTTAACCATTTATCTACGGCATCTGCGTCTATCTGACCCTCGAATATGGGGATTTCAAAATTAACTTGTACCTTAAAGGGTGTGGCGTTTCCAGAGTAGCTGCTGGAAGCCGATGCGTTGCTTCTGGGTAGCCGCTGAAGGATCTGGGCAAAGTTGTCCATCATCGCGTTCCGTTGTCACTCGAGGGCTTCTTCGAGCAAGATTTTGATGGGATCTCCTGCCCCCTCGTCTTTCTTCTCGTCCCCCATGGGAGGCCGTCGGGATTTGCGAGGCTGGTCTTGCAAAGGTTCAACCAGTTCAAGACCTAACTCCTTATATCCCGACCTTGTTGGGGACATGCAAAGAAAAACAGAGAAAAAAGCAGACCGCTCTGATACCACTGGTCCGGATTTAAACAGGAACGCAACAAATTACAGAGATAACCATATACACAAAGATGCAGTAGAAATAATACTTCATTTCATTAATGGAAAATACTGAAATATGCTTACAACCAGAAATGGAAATAAACCAGCTAGGGCGATGGTAGCTTATCTCTGAGAAGAGATGTGATGGCTACATGCCTCTGAACTGTGTTACAATGAGGCTCGAAGGCCTATTTATTGTTGAGGAACAATAAAAAACCCTTAACATTCCAAAACCTAGCCCTAGGAGATGAAACGCCAAACTGTGGGCCCCGTTTGGGGTAAATTGGTACATCAACTTCCCGGGGTCATAACTTTGGCATATGATCTTCGTTTGACGCATACGATAGCTCGTTAGAAAGATCTATCCGAGTACTACCATTGTTGGAACGGGCAACATTGAACCCATGTTGCCCCCGGATTCCCCAAAAAACGTCGTTTAGGGCCTCAAAACAGCTCCGGAAGTTCAGGACCCGAAAAACTGCTAAAAATAGTAAGTTGTGCTACAATTAAGGAAACTGAAAATGCTGAGAAAGACAATGGTGGGGGTCCAGGTGGACTTGGCAGGTGGCCACCAATATCCACCTGGATCAAAGAAAGACTTGTAAGTGTTAATGCTTGCTTATTGTGGATCTTTGGAGGTGGTTGTGGTTTCATGGTTTACTATATAAGGTTTTGGAGAGCTCAAAGATTGTACCAATTTGTTATAATTCAAGTACATGTACACATGACTTATTACAAACTGGTACAATCTTTGAGCTCTCCAAAACCTTAGATAAGGAAAACATGAAAACATTAACCACCAGCAAACAACCACAAGAAGCAGGTATCATTACTCTGTTTGTTATATATATATATATATATATATATATATATATATTGTGATTGCATATTTGATTTTCAGCTTGCATTGTATTCTTGATGTTAGTTTTTAGTACCTAGGAAAGTGTGTCCAAGACTTAGACACACATGTGCCACAAAAAGGTACAAGTGCAAGTGCAAACAAATGACAATTCAACAAAAAAGGTGCTCCAACATGTCTATATTGCAATAGAATGTATAACAAGTGTTATAGGCCTATGTGGTAGTCTTAACAGATCAATACAAGATTGCTTTCTATTCAAACCAACATGTTGCACAAAAGTCAATGTTTTACTAATTTATTAAGAGTACTACATAGGCCTATACAAGCCTACTATACTTGCTATATTTCTACTGCAGTAGAGACATGTTCAAGCAGCTCTTTTGTTGAATTGTTATTTGTCTATACCTGCAACTATACCTTCTTCTGCTATAAGTGCACCCAAGAGTTGGACACACTTTCCAAGATTCCAAGAACTAACATGAAGAAGATATTGCAAGCTAAAAATGAAATATGCGATTACACAATTTAGAAAAGTGCATGCAACCTATTAGTTAAGGATGCATGCTCGCATGCTTCATATCATCTCAAATCTAAAAAAGGAGAATGCAACAAGAAAGGTTTAATGAATTATTAAGTTTTTAGTTTAACAATAATAAGTTCATTGTTTTTAGCCCCAAGGGATAGCTCAAATGGTCGAGTTCCCGTTGCTAAAGCACTTTCCCAATTTGGGAGGTCACAGGGTCAAATCTCCTCGACACCCTCGGGGTTAGGCCTGTTAAGATTGGCCGACGGGCAGATCCCTTCAGGTGGATCTGCCCCGCTATTTTCCCGTGGATGTAGCGGCCACTCAGTGACCGTGAACCACAGCTTAAAAAAAATAAGTTCACTGTTTTCCTATAGCACATTTTAATTTTCAAAAATAATGAATAGTAGTAACACATTTCTATTGAGTTTCTGCTATATAACTTTTACAGTATCTATTTATAGATTCTTGCATAAGTACAAAGTGCAGGTTTAAGTGGCTTTCAGTTTTTGCGTTGTTTAGTTTTCAGTAGGAATTCTTTTAATGCAAAATCTGTTCACAATGGTTTAGAAATTATAGCACCTATTTGGTAATTTGCAACACTCGTTGATCATGTCAATGTGACATAACATTGGGCTGAAATTGTTTAAGTTAGTTTTCAGTAGGAATTTTTTTAATGCAAAATCTGTTCACCATGGTTTAGAAATTCTAGCACTTGATTTGGTAATTTGCAACACTCGTTGATCATGTCAATTTGACATAACATAGGGCTGAGATTGTTTTAAGTTATTTAACATATATATAGAAGATAAGACAGCAGATTTATTGTTGTAAATAAAGTGATTTAGATCTGGTATATGTTTGGAAAAGTGTGCCCTTTGATATATTTTCTCTTGGGCTGCCTCGTGTTGGAGTTCAAGTGAGGAAATGTTGTCCAAGAAACCTCCAATGTGAGGTATAATTTCTAAATTTACAATAAAAAGGCATAATGCAGAGATTTATAAAAAAAGAAAAGTTTTCATGAACTATAAGGAATGATGAAGACACAAAGAACTCCTTGGCGTGTAGATATTTAGGCAATTAACATGAAGATAAAAGATGATTAGAAAGCAAACTCTTGCAACAAATATAAGTATCCTCTGTTGTTTCCTTTCCTCTTTAAAAAAAAAAGAGAAAAAAATAAAATTGAATCATTAGAAAAGGAAAATAACCTGCATCCCATAAATTCATATGCTACGAATGTTGAAACTACTATCACAAAATTGAATGAAAAAACTTCACAAGAAAAGCATGTAATTGAGATGTTTTAGACAAATTCAAATCCACCAAAAAGCAACAACAAAACTCACTTGAAAGAAATGGATGAGCTCATGAATCATAAAAAGGAAAAGTACAAAAAAGAAACAACTTTGACTAGCAATATTAACAAATCCCCAAGAAAATTATGTGGAAAGTGGGCCATTTCATCACAAAAACTCATCATTGAAGTTCATAGTTTGTCTAGAGATTATAAGTAGTAGCCAAGGATGTCGACCTAAACTATTTGTATGGCATCACAAACAAAATAGAAAGGGCAGGAGGCACAATCTTTGGGCGAGACATTCATATAAGGCATGCAATCAAGAGCTCAATCTATCTACCATACATTTGACCAAAACCCACCAAATGTTCCAACTTTGTTTCAACATTGTTGTAAACAGTTCATTACCTCCAATACCAAAGCTAAGCAATGAGACAACCAATAATTATATGCAACCTATAATTCTTTAGTGTGCACCCGACAACCAAAGTAATCAAAATGTTCAACAACACCATAGGTTATTAATGATGGTTTATTAATCCTAAAATCCAAAGTTTAATGATAGATTATTTTGAAATGTCAACGACCCCAACTTTTGACAACTCTGAAACTTTGTAGTCCTATTATGTATTATTTTTATTATCACAAATGGAATAGCTTGAACTTGTTAGTCCTATTATGTATTATCTTTATTATTCACAAATGAAATAGCATGTTAGCCCAGTGGGTTGGCTTGAGTGGTTGAATGCTATGGATTACAACTAGGAAGTCATGGGATCAAGTCCCCGTGACTAGCTACCTCTATGTATTATTGGGCCTCACTTGATGTCCCTGTTGGGTTAGGTTGTCAAAACTACAACCAACAAGTTTACCCCAAGTACCATCCTCAAAATGAGGGAGTGCCCAAAGGGTTTCATCAAGATGTGTATTCCATCGAAACATATGGAAAAGCACGACATATCGATTCAACTTACAATTATAGCTATCATTTCACTAAGAGATGCAAGGTGCACTCTTCACCTCGGGGTGGAAGTCATGTATTCACATTACATATGTGTGTATAAACTAAAATGTTAGCTTGAGTGGTTGAATGCCATGGACTACAAGTAGGAAGTCATGGGATCAAGACCCCATCCTAGCTACCTGATTATTGGGCCTCACTTGATGACCTCGTTGGGTTAGGTTGCCAAAACTACAATCAGACAGTTTACCCCGAGTACCATCCTCGAAATAAGGGGAAGTGCTTGAAGGGTTTCCTCAAGATGTGTATTCCATCGAAAAAAGATATTAGAAATCAAAGTCAATTGACATACCAATTTAACATACAATTATAGTTATGATTTCACTAAGAGATGCAAGGCACACTCTTTACCCTAGGGTGGAATTCACACCGGTTTTCCCTAAATTACACAAACACTTTATCTCTGTGTTGCATGCATTAAAGCGATAAAAAGATTTCAAAAAAATGGATGGCAACAGGAGACAAGAACAACCGGGGCAAATGGGGCATTTATGCATGATATTACATATTGAGAAAAAAGAACTCAAACCCTAAACATAATCTTTAGTCATTGCTTACCTTACAGTCGAGGAGCAAACCCAAATCTATTTCGCAGGCCGCTGTTCCTATTGCTCTGCTCCCCACTTCTGGCTCCCTTCCCTTCTCTTTCATAGGCCCAAAATGAGAATCGAAAATTTATTTTCCACAATGATAGAAAATGGAAGAACTGAGAATAACAAAAGACAAAAAACATAAAAGATGAAATCAAAGATTAACTGAGTACCTCAAGGAAACACTGAATCTGAGAGCATTTTATCACATGTGATGCCTACCTATACTCTGATGGTGTGTTTCGAGTCGAGGGGGTTATCGATACGTCTGCAGTTTCGGCGGGATGCTATATGATTGCTGCTAGACTAATTGGAGTTGCTTTGATGTTTGGCTCACCATTGAAGTTCCAGTGCCACCACCGCTTGAAGCAAGGAAAGATGTTCCAGTTCCACCACCGCTTGAATCTCTTTTCAAAAGCATGCGATAACGGCAATAGAAATGAGTTTTTCTCTTGGACCCTCTAAGCACCTTCCTCCTTGTCTTGTCGCTTCACTGGCTAACCACACCCCTCCTTCCCTGACTGTAACTCCCTGAAAGCACAATGTGTCTGGCATGGTAAGGATAACGAATGCCACCGATATAAGTAGGTGCTGCATATACTCTGTCTCCATTCTGTGCTGTGGCTGCTCGTGAACCAGTTCAATAGAGATGAATGGATAGGGCTTGCTTCACTGGCTAACCACGCCCCTCCTTCCCTGACTGTAACTCCCTGAAAGCACAATGTGTCTGGCATGGTAAGGACGACGAATGCCACCGATATAAGTAGGTGCTGCATATGACTCTGCCTCCATTCTGTGCTGTGCCTGCTCGTGAAACAATTCAATAGAGATGAATGGATAGGGCAGCTGGTCAGAGATCTTTATGTTCCTCACATTTAAGTCAAAGACGTTCTCTGCCAGACAGATGCAGACGGAAGGAGAGGAAAGTGGATTACCAAGATCCAAGAATACGGCACGGTGATCAGACCTACGAAGCTGATCAAAGGACAAGATCTGGCCAAGATGATGGCGGAGGCAAATCTCCAGGCTGTTGGGATCAATGCAGCAGAAGGGTGCGTATGAGTGAATCACGAGAAGAACAAACAAGTAATCTGAAAGCAAGGAAAGATCTAGGGCTGGGCCAATAATACCATGACAGGGTACAAAGAGTTTAAAGACAAATTTAGGAGAAAAAGTTTACAAATCAGGGAAACAGGAATGTAAAATGGATTTAGTTTTAAACTCGGTACCTGACGGGCTATCGATGTGTGCAGGTTCGGCGCATGCAGATGCGAAGTAATCCAAGTTGGACTAATATGAGTCACCACCGACTAATCGATGCTCTGTACCTGTCTGCTGGCTTGCGTGGTTAAGAAGCCATCTAGATCGACGCTCTGTACCGATCAGCTGGTATGCTTTTCTGCCCGCGTGCTTTGCCTTAAGCGGTAGAGTGCCAACCACGGCAATACCCTAATATATAATCATGACCATCGTGGCTTTTTGCATTGCTTTCTTTTTTCTCACGGCGCGCACTTCAAATTGTGCGATTCTTCTGATCGAATTTATAGAAAATTTCAAAAAACAAATATATATAGATAAATAATTTGTGCAGGCTAACTGTCGTTGCTATGTCAATGTGGAAAAGAACGAGGCCTGTTGCCAGAAAATTGCCCCAAAAATTTGACACCTCGCGGTGATTGCCATGCCTTGGAACTAACCTTACGCTCCTAACTAACGACATCATTATAGGAACGTGTCTAGGCTCTTAATGACGACATCCTTAAGAAAGTGGTGAAATGTTTCATTCTCGTATGATTTAATAATGACCATTACATTAAGAAGTGGGTAGTATTCTTGTCTTATTTAATAATGACTATTACATTAAGAAGTTGTCTACTATTGGGATTTCCAAAAAAAATTACTAGATTTTACAAAAATCAAGCCAAAAAATCCATTGTTTTCAAGGCCAATTTATTCCTTTTTAGGCTACGTGTTACAATAATAGTAACTTTAACCTCCTTAATGTAAGGCGTTGGTGTGAATAAAAATTAGTTATGCCCATAGCATGATCGTCAAAAATATCTCTATCATTGTAAAAGCTTATAAAATTCAACTTTCAATAAAAATTGAAGAATAAACTGATGGTGTCAAATTAAGAGCACTAATGGTAAAAGTGTTCCATGCAACGTTTCCAAGGTTCCAGACAGTTGTCAGGCACAGTGTTCAAACTGAGGTTTTTTTTAACGAGAAGAACAGGTCAAACACACATCTCTCTCATTTTCATATTATTTGTTCTATGTATTGCTTTTGTTTCAAAGCAGCAAACAAAAATGAAAACCTTCAAAGCTGGGTCCGTTAAACCTCCTATAACCAACAAGTTTACAGTTAAGGTAGCCTACCATGGGGACACATGGGCCCAACGCAAAAAAAAAGACACATCTTTTGGTGGAAAACAAGTAATCGGGAAAGCTAGAGTTAGGGAAAATTACTTCAAACATATGAGAAGCAACATGTGGTTTCCAAATGCAAAAATTGGGTTCTGTAATAAGGAGACCTTTAGAGGAGGGTTGGTGCATATCGTGGAACCACACTCTCCAAATCTCAAGAGGAGATAGAGAGTCTTACTCCAACACTCTTGCAGAGAATATAAGTGGGACTTGGAATCCCTTTCTACCGGGGTTTCTCAAGCTAATGCATTTGGCATAAATGAGAGGTTGATTTTTGTGAATGCAAAACAATACAAGGGGGTTTAATGGCACAGACATGCCAAAAAACTGAGGCAGACATAGAGAAAATAATCCACATGGACCTTACCAAAAACAACTAAAAACAATACAATTGTCACTTGCAAAATGCATTTGTTAGTAGAAGCACAGGCAGATCAAGGTGTGGTTAGTGGCAAAAATAAAGAGGTTTTATCGAAACAAGAAGAATATAGGCCAAAGCAAAGTGAAATTAATGTCATACCAACAAACAGAGAGGAAAGCAATAAGGACACATACAGCCCCACAACCACTTTGTTGTTGTGGTCATCGGAGCTCTATGTAAGTGAACTCATGAGCATTAAAAAAAGAATTGAGTTTATTGAGTTAAAGGTGTTGATAGGTGGTTGTCATTGATGTCAACCCAAGAAGCACCAAGAGCTACCCCGATCTTCATCGGCAAATTTGGCATGGAAATTCGTGATTTCTCGCATCCAAATCATTCTAGTTGGTTTCTCCTCAATAATACATTTTCGATGATATGTGGCACCCCACGCAATTCTTTGCGATTTGAAAGATATTTGCATTTTAAGTTGAAGACCCGGTTTTGTGAGCTAAAACCCCAAGGGGTGGTGACATGGCACCTTATCATTAATTAACCTACGGTTGTCAATATATGACAACAATTCTCATCGTAATCTCATTATGTATCAGTGAGTATCTTCAAAAATGCAATAAGCCAATCATTGACTTCACAACCATGGTAGGACCAAATGCACTAAGTCAACCATTGATTTCAAATTCTAGTGGAATTTAAAATATTTCTAGGTATGATCCTTAACAAAAATATTAAAGAAGGTTATTAAGGGTAATTAATTAATTTTAGTGGAAACATCATTTTAGGAAACATATTAAATTACTTTTATTTCATAAGAAGTATCTCTCCTATCTTAAACACCAAAATCTCTTCCTATCTAGCTCACATCCTCCCTTATTTAGCACAATTGACACAAATTAAAATAGTTATTTTTAATGTTATAACTCCTTGAGAAGTCCTCCTAACCTCCAACATTCAACCTAATGAAGCCCCTCATAGTCTAAACTTATGTCTATAAATAGATCTATCATCCCCCTCAAACATATGGATTAACGATGATCTTTTGACTAATCAATCTCATAGATATTTTTGACCCTATGCTAACATGTAAAATCAGAGCAGAGGGTTAATTTTTTTGCAAAGTTTATACTTGTTGGGTTTGTTCTATCTTATTGTCGGAAGAGAGACAAGGTCAACGAAGGGACTTGTTTATCGTTGCACACTTCAAAACAAAACTAATATCATTCGTATTTGCATTTCGACTCTCCTCGGACCAGTGAAGGGAAGAAGTGAGTGCATGATTCTGTTATAAAATAATGACAAATTTTCAGCCCTGGATAAGGTTAACACAAAGATTAGAAGAGGCAATAGTGCAGGGATGATAATAGCATGGATGTTTGGTGTATATATTCTGGATTGAAAGACAACAACGAAAGGCATTTAATGTTGTTTCAGGCTTCTCGAATTTGATGATCAAGTCTGGTATCCACCTACAGGTCATCTCCAAAAGATCTGTTTCATAATGGCATCTGAATCACTAAAGGATTGGAAGGCATCCAACGAAGGTTTGAATCTGATGAAGGAAAGTTCTTTTATGACATAACAATAAACAAATCCTTAAATTGTTGACCAGTGAAAAAGTTATCTTCTGTCTTGGTCACCATAATGTATTTCCTTCAATTCATAAAACTAGGATCAGTGGAATAGTCAAGGTAAATTTCGTAGATGGAGGAGATTAGAACAATCACAAGTTAGTAATTTGAATTTTTGTAGCATGTTTTGTTTTGTTTAATTCTGGTTAGGGCGTGTTTCAAATTGTTTGGCCTGTTTGAGGTATATATGTATTAGGATTAATTAGCATAATTATTAAGTTGAATAGACAACAAAGGATGAGAATCATTCCCTGAAGAGCATGGTCTAAGATAAGTCTTGTGCACTATTAAAATCTCAGTAGTATCAATCAAAATCCAAGTAAGTATCATTGTGCTTCTCTTATTGTTGAATTGAAGTCTTTGTATATCTCTTATTACTGGTAAGAAGATCTATGGTATGTTTATACTACAACATCATATAATCAACTTTATTATTGACTCTCTTTGCAAGCAAAGGTAAGTGGTTGAGGGGTTATATGCTTTAAGTTTTTTTTTAGTATTGGGATTTGTCTTGGCACTACTCCTCCTTGCATGTACAATTGGACCAAGAAATCCAAAGTGACAACAGACCCTTAGGAAGAGCAAGTCAAGGAACTACATTCAAGGAACAGAGCAAAGGGATCAAGAGAAAAAGACCAATAGAAGGCAGGAAGTAGTGACATCAAGTAGGACAACAAAAGGTAAAGCTTCTCTTGGTTCAACTCCAGAATTGCAGATCTTTAAGGGAAAAACACTGAAGCAGAAAGAACAGAATATCAAGTGAGCAACATCAAGAATAAGCAGACAATATCGTCCATCATCTACAACAAAGTTCACCATCAACAACAAGGATAGTTTTAACAATAGTTAGCGAGTCTTGTAAGCATTGTAAAGAGTTTGTTCTAGAGTCATTTTTGTCAATTGAAGTCAAATTGTGTGCATCATTGTAATTATAAAAGGGTTGTATCAATGCCACGAGTTGAAGAATGCAAATTTGTTTTGGGAAAAGGACTTTGGCTGTTGTTGGGACAAGGGTTAGTAGTTTGTCGAGACAAGGGTTTAGGTCTTAGTGTGTCATTTAGTCAAATAAAATCATTGTAATATCATTGTAACGTCGATCATTGTCCCTGGTACGAGAGTCCACACATTTTTAGTTAATTTTTGTCCTTATAGGGTGGTAGGGTGGTGCTAGGCTAGTGAATGAAGTCACCTATAAATCGGGGCATGTAAACACTTCAAGGTGGTAGGGTGGTGCTAGGGTGAGTTGGGGCTCGCTAGGGTGTTGGGGCATCCTTTCAACTGACTGCTGATAAAACAAGAGCGTTGGGGCATCCTTCTAATGAGAGTTGGAGAAGAATGTTTTTCTAGAGTTCTAAGAAGTTGTAGCTTTCTTTTCAATTGGGGCTGAAGATTAGAGAACTTATTAGAAAAGTGTTCAATGGTTTTTGACCCGAAGGGGGTTTTCCACCTAAAATTCTTGTGCCTACTATCTCTATTGTTGCATTGTTGTTTATTTCTCTTACTGAACAATAATAATAATAACGAAAGATTAGTTAATGCTCTAAAAAATATTAATAAAGTGATAATTGATAAGAAATATTGATTCACCCCTCCTTAGTATTTCCAACAATTGGTATCAGAACTTGGTTCCTTCAGTAGCAGTTTAACAACTGGAAGAAGATCATGGAGTACACCAAGAACATAGTTCATATATTTAATGGAGATAACTATGCACTTTCGAGTGGAAGGATGCAGGTTCATTTACTTGCGCAAGGGTATGAAGTTTCGGAAATAATCGAACAAGGCTATAAAGAAACAACTAATGAACAAGGTAAGAAAAATATCGAAAATTATGCCAAAGCAAAGGATCTTGTTATAAGTGGACTTACTCAAATTGTCTATGTTAAAGTATTGGGTTGTAAAACAACTAAGGAATTATGGGACAAGCTTCAAAACATATATGTAGGAGACTCGAAGGTCAAGGAAGCAAAACTTCAAATTTACAGAGCTCAATTTGAACAACTAAGGATGAAATAAGATGAGAACATTGTAGCTTACTTTCAACGTGTAGATGAAATAACAAATGCATTGGAAGGATTAGGAGAACCAATTGACAAAAAGGTCATCATTCGGAAAGTCCTCAGAACTCTTCCAACAAGATTTAATCCTAAGGTTTTTGTCTTAGAAGATAGATCAAATTTAAGCAACTTGAGTATGGACAAACTACATGGGATACTTACAACATATGAAATGAGGATTGAAGAGAAAAATGGTTCATCTAATATAGAAACTGTATTTTCAACATCCAAGAAGATCGGGAAGGGCAAATAGGTATCTAAACCAAGATCTAGTAATTGCAAAGAAGAGGAAAGAGAAGAGGAATTTTCAGATGAAGATTTTGTCTACCTTATGAGGAAGATGAAAAGAGGAACATGTAAGTACAAAGGAAAACTTTTGTTAGCATGTTTTCATTGTGGTGATATTGGTCATTTTTCAACTAAGTGTCCTCACAAGAATGAAACATATACAAAAGGAAATAAGGGTCAACAAAATTTCAACAAAAAGAAAGGGTTTAAGAAAAACTTATTATCCAAGGAAGATATCTCCTCATTTGAAGAAGAGAGTGACAGTGATGAAGAAAACAAAGAAATAGTATTATTTATGGCTAAGCACAAAAAGAAGGAAGCACTTGACAAAAATGAAGATGAAGAAAAAGAAATGATTGAAATCGAATTTCAAAACGAAGTTGTCAGAGTTAATAAAAGAACTCAAAATAGAAAGGAAAAATGTCAATTCTCTGGAAGCCAAATTGAAGGAAGTAAAGGACACGCCAAGAACCTCAACAAATGGAATAAAGAAGAAATCATCAGTCTCATAGTACAGTTGGAAGAAGCCAAACGAATTGAAGAATCACTCGGGAGTAAGTTAAAAGAAAGCAACAAGGCAAGGGAAGAACTAGAAGCTGAAATAGTCTCTCTAAGAAAAGAAGCAAAAAGGGGAAATGTTCCGCAAAACTTTACAAATAGTTTTAGAGCATTGGATGAGCTCATGAGCAGCAAATGCCAAATAAAAATGAAAGACAAAACAAGATTAAAAATGTCACAACTCCAAGAAGTAATCAAGAGGTAGTTCTTCCTCCAAGAAGGAATTAATATAAAAGGCCATTCAGGCAAGATAACTCATTCAAGTACACAAATTCATTTAATGGTTATTGTTTTTCATGTGCTAACTTTGGACATATCACTAGGGATTGTCAAAACAAGTACAAATATCCAAGATATTATCAATGGAATCAAAATTTTGGAAGCAGGTATCCTAGAAGTAGGTTTGCAGGATCACAAGACAGGTTTCACGACGACTTTGACAGTAGAAAGTTTACATCATATGCTCCATTATTCAGGGCCAACATTGAATGTTACAAATGTAATAAATATGGGTACATAGCTCAAGATTGCAGATACAAGATGGAATCCTCCATGAATGACAACCCTAACATCAGGTACAGTTTTGTAGCTCCTAGACATAACCCTCGGGTTGAGGAGAGGTCAGTTCCTAGGACATCTTAGTGTCTCTTGAAGATAATTTATTATTTCTCAAGAGATAAATGTAAAATGATTTCAAATCTGGTTCAATTACCTTTCTTAGAGGTAGTTTCAAACATACACATAAACAATATAAATCATCCCAAGAGTTAATGTCCAAGTCTGGTGGCCTACATATAGTAAATGAGGCTTAATTTATCATTGTAATAAATATGGGAATGAGAAAAATAAGGAATGAACTTAGCACAGGGGGTTGGACAGACCCAGAATCCTAATTGGTAAATCCCAATAGAATCATGAAAGAATAAGGAAAGGAGGTGCATAAATTATGGAGTGCATTTTAAGGTTTCTAAATCAATATCTCACAGGTACTTTCTACTACAATATAACATAGTAAATCTGCAATCTCATAGGTATTCTCTGCTACAGCATAACATAAGTAAATCTATGATTTATGAGTGAATCCAACAACTACAACTTACACAATTTCTGATGAAGAAAAACACATTGAAGTGACATACAAAGGAAGAACACACACTGCACATTCCTATGCTTGGAATCACCAGATATTCTTCATTAATCTTCAAAATGGAATCCATATTACAAGCTCAAACTGTTGAAATTTGTAGAACAATTACCTCCTCAAGAACAAGCAAATGAACCAAAACTTGGAACCTCTCTCTGAAAACAGAATTCAGAATCACTTAAAAGTCAGAATTCGGAAACCCTGAGAACATAATTTTGGAACCTTTACTACTGAGTTCTTCCCTTTTATAGAGAGAGAGAGAGAGAGAGATAACAATAGTTACAAAATATCTTCAAAGTGCTACAGTTGTCTGAACTACTAGTTGTCTAAGCATGTGAAGGTTCTAGTTGTCCTAATGATTACATAATAGATCTTATTATTTTCTTGAAAATTCAAAAAAAAAAAAAAAACATGAGAAACAAGAGGTGTCATGATTGACAGATTGACACAACAAAATATCTCCATGTCGATTCCTCTTATTTCCTTAGGCAGACTCAGGCTCCAGTGTTTGTATTAGTGGTGGGTTACTGATTTGGCCACACTTTTGTTATGATATTCCTCCACGACTACCAGGCAATTTGAATGTTGCTTTCTTTCTCTAACTATTTAATTTCCCCTTTTGGAGTTGGCCATGATTAGGTGTGGTGGCGTTGGAGATGCCATGTGACCTAGCCATTGACTCATCCAACCATTTATTACCTTTGTGGTACATTATCAGAGCCCAATACATCTCCTAACATTTCCATAGTGTAATTTTTGAGCCACACATCATAACTTTATTTAAAATGCCATTACAAAAACACAAAGTTCTGATGCCTTTAGCCCTTATGTGCCTATCTCCTTTATCGTTTATAAACCATAGGACCGCTGCCTTTGACCACCAATATAGCACTTAGGGGTTGCGGTATCAAAGCCTTCATCCATCGTAACTCTATTTAAAATAAACGTTACGAAATCAAAAAGTTTCGATGCCCCTAACTCCTTTTTACTTAGCCTTCTTATCGCGATTTTGCCATTGAACCTAGTGTCATGACCAGTGGCTTAGTGCTTGGGTGCTAAAGCCTTTGGACTCCTGTCATGGGCCTATCTTCCTTTATATTTTCTCTTACTCCCTTGGTTCCTTCAAGTCTCCCACAACCATGAGCCATCAATGCATCAGAGCTCTTTTCATCGGAAGTTCTTTGAATTGAAATTAAAACAAAGTTATAATGTCTCCCTCTCTTAGTGATCTTTATAGCACTTAGGTGCTCGACCCTGGTCCACGCCCTTGGTCCTCTAAGTCCTCATAACCAAAATCCAACAACACATCGGAACCCCTTCTTTGGATCGACACTTTTGATAAAACAATTTGACAGGAGTTACGAAAACTCCATCCTTCGAAAAGCTAACTTATGAAATGGCATCATGTTGACATCATCATCTCCACGTGGTACCTCATTAGCAGTGACACGTGTCACCTAGATTTTCCCCATTGGGCCCTCAAAAATGCCAAAATTGACTTCCATGTGTCCACTACATGACCACGTCATGCTGACAACATCTACCTTATCAACTTCTTGAAGCTAATTATTTGATGTCATTTGTCTTCTCGGAGGAGAGAGAAAGGGTCCTTGGTTTTGCAATGATTTCCTTTGTATTTCTATTCTCCTCGCACTTCGACGCTTATAACAGAATTCTAATTTACGAGGTTATGATCCCCCGAAGTTGTGAAATGATCGGCCCTCCAAAATTTAAGTTCCAATGTGCCTTCCTTCCGACTACCTACTCCGACATTCAATTTCGGGTCCACCTTCTAAATAGACCATTGAGGTCCCTTATGCTCCAACCTCTGATATCCCAATGTCCCGATATGTTTCAGTCAGTCCTTTCGATATCGAGTTCTGATATGATCAGCTCGCGAATTTTGGCCCTACCATTTGATTTCGGCTCCCGATTAAATATCAAACCTCTTTATGATTTTGACCTCCGATATTTAGGTATTCCTTTTCATTTCCCTTTAGCATATTTGTATAAGACATGTCATTCTATGTACCAAATTATTTTATGCCCAAGAAAACTTGAATTTATTTTCTATTCCTTGGTAAAGGAATATTATTAATAGCCTCCACCCTTTTGGGATCAATCTTCACTCCTTCCTTTGCTACAATGTGGCCCAAAAGCTTCTCTTCACTTAAACAAAACTATGATTTCTTGGGATTTAGGGACATACCCTATCTTCTACATTTTGCAAATGTGTGCTACAAGTGCTTGAGGTGCTCTTCATCTAATTTAGAGAAAAAAAATTATGTCATCCATATAGATTACTACGAATTTATCCCGCTCTCCAACAAATGTTATATCCATCACCCTTTTGAAAGTAGCTCCAACATTTATGAGGCCGAAAGGCATTCTGGCACACATAAAAGTTCTCGAACGTGTAGTAAAAGTTGTCTTCTTCTGATACCTAGGGTGTGTAACGACTTGGTTATATCTAGGGAAGCCATGCATTGGGGACATTCAGGCAGACACCACCACTTTCTGTAGAATATAATCCATTTTAGGCAGAGGATAGTTACCTTTCAACAAGGCCTTATTCAAATTTTTGAAATCTACACACAACCTTATTTCCCTATTCTTCTTCTTGACATGAACCAAATTTGCTACCCAATATGAGTACCTCAAAGGCACAATTATCTTAACCTAGAACAATTTCTTCACATCCTTTTCAATTGATGGAAGTAACAGGGGTTTAATCTGCTTGAGCTTATGATTATATGGTTTCACCCTAGTTTTTAGAGGAATTTTGTGTTGTATGACACCAGGATCAGAAGTCTTCAAATCATCATATGACCAAGCAATCACATCCATGTACTCTTTAAAAAGGTCAAGGTACCTTTATTTGTATTCTTTATGAACTCCCTTGGCTAGCCTGATGATTCTCGCATCTTCTCCTGTGTCAATATTACAATCTTCCACCTCCTCCTAAAACTCTTGTTTAGTTGTCTTAGCAGCCCCATCATTTGAGTTGAAAAGCCTTTCCAATGGGACCAACCCTTTGGGGATGGTATTCCCCGTTAACTACAATATCTTGTGACTAACAATAGTTTCCTCCCAACTGGCTTATTGTTCACATGTCATCTCCTTGTCCTCCTAATCTATCACCGACTTCAAAAATTCCCAAACGACCTCCATGAAGCACTTGATCTATTCTTCATCTTCAAACACTTGCTAGTAGTTCACATTGTCTAGTACCAATGACCTGTACCTAGCCTCGACTTCATATCGGAGCAAGGGATTTTGGGGAGGTTTAAAATTTCTAGCAGCAATAGCCAAGGAGTCTATCATCCTATTATGCTCCCTAGGTAGAAAATGAAAATTGAAAGCTAAGGAAAAATTTTCAATCAAGTCCCATACTTCGTTCATGTAGGCCTTCAATATTGGGTGCTTGGTTTGACACTGATTTTTTATTTTCCTCTCCACCAATTATGAATCCCCAAAGACATTTAAGCACCCAATGTTAAGGTTTTTAGTAGCTTGTAGCCCCAACAATAGAGCTTCATATTCAACAACATTATTTGTGGCTTCAAACTCCAGCTTGAACAAGAGAGGGATCAAGCTACCTCATGGAGATACCAATAATACACCTACCCCATTTCCTTCCCTAGAATAAGCACCATCGAAATATAATTTCCATACCTTGTCATGCTCCAATGATTATTTACTCAGTTGAGATGTACATTCCACCTGGGTATCTCCCACGATTTGATCATCCTCTTATAATAGCAGACAAGAAAAATCCTTCTCTTTACCATACATAGGAGCATTGTTTGAACAACATGATTTTGTAACTGTCTTCACGAATCTGGATTCCCTGTATAATCGTCACTCCTCTCCACCAAACAAAGGAATGGTAGCATATGTTAAATCTAGTTTAATGGAACCCCCAAGTTTCATTCCCCACAACCTAGACAAAAGCATACCAAATCGTGCAGGGATGTCAGCAACTACAATGTCCATTACTATGCTCTTTACTATGATTTGAGCTAAATTGACCACTAAATCCTTGATCATACCCAAGCACTTTACTCTTTTGGAATCAAAGGAGTATAGATATTTGTATGGCTTCATTATCTGCAAACCCAATTGTTCCATCACAGATAATGGCATTAAGTTGTGAGATGCTCTTGAGTCAATTATGTAATTATGTAGTATCAGGTCATGAATTACCAAGGTGACGTAGAATGGAGGAGTTGAAGGTTCTTGCTCCTCCACATGGGATCCAAACACACCCATATGCCTCTCTTCTTGAAGGTTAATGCTATCTTGTAGGGGGAAGTGGTGGTGAACTCATAAATTGAGATAGTTGAGCTTTATATTGGGCTTGTTTCAATAATTCAGTCAAAGGGACAACTATCTTGACTTTCTCTAACTCTTTTTGGAGACTGAAGACAGAGGGATTCTTCTCAATTTTAACAAACTTGATAGGTGTCCTCATTGCAGATTGGTTTCATCGGTGGGGGGAAATTGCTCTGTTTTGGAGGACCCAAACTCATTTTTAATGGGATGGGAGGGTTCTTTCTGGGTTAGTGGGGCAGGGTTGAGTGGTTTCTTCCCTTTATTTGTTGGCTTAGGGGAACTTGGATGAAGAGTTTCTTCATTATGATCTTGCCTCCTGGACCTTTTCCTAGATGACCTGAGATCATATTTCATATGCAACTAGGCTTGCATGAAGTCAACAAACTGCTTACAATAACTATCTATCTCATCATCATCCAGTGGGGCTTCTAAATCATCCCCTTCTCCATTATTGGTTTATATTTCCTTTTCTCCCTCTAAGAGAGAAGATAATTGATTTTCTTGAACTTCTATGGTTTCTTCAATGTTCTCCTCAAGATCATCTTCTAGGTATAAAGGAGGTTGAATATGATCATTTTGATCCTTTCTCTCCCTTTGCAAGAGCTGCAAAGGTGGCCTCCTGTATTGAGGATTAAAATTTCTGTTAGGATCTGGCTGACTTTATCAAGGGGGGTTTTTGTTCTCCAACTCCAGTTTTACCAATTTGTTAGACAAATTCCTTATCAACTTGTTCATCTCCTCTAACTTATGTTCTTGAGTTTCCTTTGCATGGCCTGAAGAATTGGCTTCTTCCTTTCCTCTCCTCTTGTCACCATATTCAACTTTCCCTTTCCACTTTCTAGTAGAGGTGAAATTTGCTTCAACTTCCAGGGCATTTGTTTGGATTTGGTCCAGAGTACGAGACTTTCTTTCTCTGAGGGTAAACCCAAACTTTGGTTCAAAGGATCCAACAAAAACCACTTTGGCAACAACCCATGGAGGTTTAATTTCTGCAGGAAGACTGTCATATAATTTATTAAACCCCCTTATAAATTTTGAAACATCTTCATCGTGCTTGTTTTTCATTGCATTAAATTTTGTAAGGATATAGCCATGGTCTCTTTTCTCCCCCAATTTTTGCATGAAAGAGTTCTCCATCTCCTCCCAAGTATTAATAGAAGCATTAGGTAGGTTCTTAAACAATTTCCTGGCCTCTCCATCCAAAGACTAAACAAGGAGTCTTAGGACAAAATCTAGATGTTCGACATTCAGATTCTAAGGGAATGCACAGAAAGTCTCTATATTCTTTTGGGTCGAAATATCATCTTCTCCAGTGAACCTTGGCAGGAGTTTAAGGTAATCTTGTGGCATCCCATTCAAAGGTCATGGAAAGTTGAGTGGCGCATATCTATTGAATAGAAAACCAGGGATATTCATGTTGTGTAATGGAGGTGGTATAAGATTTACTACATGGTCTTGTTGAGGAATTGTATGGATTGTAGCTATATGGAGCTAAGATGGAGTGCTAACAATGCTTTGAGTGGGATTATTTATGAGGATATCTTTGACTTCGTCAGGTTCTGGGAAGGTAGGGAATATGAGAGGAGTAAAATTGGTAGAAGATTCTTTAGATTTAACTTTAGAGGGAAATGAGCCAAACAATTGGCAGCGTTCTTCTGAATATCCCAAGGCTTTGAAAGAGGAATCATAGTAGTTTATCTCAGCTTTCTGAGAGCTGGAAGTTGGTACTTTAGGAAAAGATACTAAAGGATCTTGAGTAATAGGGGTCCTCTCTTTCCAAACCCTTTTGGATATGATTTTTTCAACCCACACCCCCTTATGCTCACCTAACTAAGGGGTATACAAGTGTCATACCCAGGGAAAATATTATGGTTTTT
This sequence comes from Pinus tabuliformis, assembly GCA_031772625.1. Lineage (NCBI taxonomy): Eukaryota > Viridiplantae > Streptophyta > Pinopsida > Pinales > Pinaceae > Pinus > Pinus tabuliformis. The sequence continues at coordinate 859,357,361 of CM062806.1, forward strand.
TCCCTAGTAACGACACCAAAAGATGTTGTAGCTCCTAAAGACAACCCCCGAGTTGAGGAGAGGTCAACACCTAGGACATATTAGTGTCTCTTGAAGATAATTCATTGTTTCTCAAGAGATATGTGTAAAATGATTTTAAATCTGTTTCAATTACTTTTCACAGAGGTAGATTCAAACATACACATAAATAATATAGATCATCCCACTAGTTAATGTCCAAGTTTGGTGGCCTACACACAATAAATGTAGCTTAATTTATCGTTGTAGTTAGGATGGGAAGGAGAAAAATAAGGAAGGAACTCCGCACAGAGGGCTGGATAGACCCAAAATCGTAAGTGGTAAATCCCAGTAGAATCATGAAAGAATAAGGAAAGGAAGTGCAAAAATTATGGAGCACATTTTAAGGTTTCCAACTTAATATTTCACAGGTACTTTTTGCTACAATATAACATAGTAAATCTACAATCACATAGGTATTGTCTTCTACACCATAACATAAGTAAATCTATGATTTATGATTGAATCCAACAGCTACAACTTACACGATTTATGATGTAGAAACACATACAAAACTGATATACAAAGGAAGAACATATACTACACATTCCTATGCTTGGAGTCATCATATCTTCTTCAATAATCTTCAAAAATGGAGTCCATATTACTGGCTCAAACTGTTGAAATTTGTAGAAAAATTACCACCTCAAGAACAAGAAATTGAACCAAAACTTGGAACCTCTCTTTGAAAACATAATTCAAAATCACTAAAAAGACAAAATTTGGAACCCCTGAGAACATAATTTTGGAAACTTTACTACAGAGTTATTCTTCCATTTTCTAGAGAGAGAGAGAGATCAAACAATAGTTACAAAATATCAAGGTGCTACAATTGTCTGAACTACTAGTTGTTTGAGCATGCAAATGTTCTAGTTGTCCTAATGATTACATAACAGAACCAATTATTTTCTCGAAAATGCAAAAATTAACAAAATAACAAAACATGAGAAACGAGAGGTGTCATGATTGACATAGAAAAATATATCCATGTCAATTCCTATGATTTCCTTAGGTGGACTCAGGCTCTGGTGTCTGGATTAGTGGTGGGCTAATGATCTGGCCACACTTTTGTTATGATATTCCTCCACGACTACCGACCAATTTGCCTTTCACTTTCTTTCTCTAACTGCTCAATTTCCCCTTTTGGAGATGGGCATGATCAGATGTGGTGGCATTGAAGGTGCCCCGTGACCTAGCCGCTGACTCAGCCACCCATTATTACCTCTATGATACATTATCGGAGCCCAATACATCTCTTAACATTTCCATAATGCAATTTCGAAGCTTAAACACATCATAACTTTATTTAAAATGACATTATGAAAACACAAAGTTCTGATGCCTTCAACCTTTTTGTGCTTAGCTCCTTTATCGTTTATCGACCATAGGACTATTGGTTGTGACCACTGGTATAGCGCTCAGGGGCTGTGGTATAAGATCCTTCACCCATCGTAACTCTATTTAAAATAAACGTTACGAAATCAAAAATAATTGATGCCCCTAACTCCTTTTTGCTTAGCCCTCTTATTATGATTATGACATAGAATCAGGTGTCATGAACAACAACTTGGTGCTTGGGTTCTAAAGCCTTAGGGCTCTTGTTGGGGGCCTATCTCCCTTTATATTTTCTCTTCCTCCCTTGGTTCCTTTAAGTCTCCCACAACCATGAGCCATCAATGCATCTGAGTTGTTTTCATTGGAAGTTCTTCGAATTGAAAATAAAACAAAATTATGATGTCTCCCTCTCCCGATAATCTTTATATCACTTAGGTGCTCGACCTTGGTCCACACCCCTGGTCCTCTAAGTCCTCATAAACAAATGGTAACAACACATAGAAACCCCTTCCACGGATCGACACTTTTGATAAAACAATTTGACAGGAGTTACGAAAACTCAATCCTCCGAAAAACCAAACTTCGAAATGATGTCATGCTAATGTTACCATCTCCACGTGAAGCCTCATTAGTAGTGACATGTGTCACCTATATTTGCCCCATTGGGCCCTCAAAAATGCCAAAACTGACTGTCGTGTCTCCACCACACGGCCACGTCATGCTGACATCATCTACCTCGTCATCTTCATGAAGCCAATTATTTGTTGCCATGTGTCTTCTCGGAGGAGAGAGAAAGGGTTGTTGGGATCCTTAGTTTTGTGATGATTTCCTTTGTATTTCTATTCTCCTCGCACTTTGACGCTTATAACAAAATTCCATTTTTTAAAGAGTTACAAGGTTTCGATCCTCGAAGTTCTTAAATTATCAACCCTCTGAAATTTGAGTTCTAATGTGCCTTCTTTCCGATTGCCTACTCCGACATTCAATTTCAGGTCTGCCTTTTAAATAGACTATCGAAGTCCCTTATGCTTCGACCTCCGATATCCCAAAGTCCTGATACGTTGCTTGTCGGTCCTTTCGATATCGGGTTTCGATATGATCAGCTCCCGAATTTCAACCCTACCATTTGATTTCAGCTCCCGAATTTCAACCCTACCATTTAATTTCGGCTCCCGATTAAATATCGACCCCCCTTCCGATTTCGGCCTCTGATATTTTACCATCCTTTTCATTTCCCTTTAACATATTTAGATAACACCTATCCTTATTTGTACGAGGGATAAAAATATGACCATTTGACACAAATACAAGATGGTATGACAAGTAACAAGATGGAATCCTCCATGAATGACAACCCTAAGATCAGGTACAAGAAAGGACCAAAAGATGCAATAAGATCAATAAAATGAGAAAGTTTCAACATCAATGCTTTTAGGCTTTGTAAAGGCAACAAATCTTGAGGTATAAACAAGTGCATTAGATGATGACAAGGTTCAACATAATCTAGCCGAAGAGTTGGTTGGTACATTATTTTGAAGAATCGAACATGATGACTCCCTAAATATTGAAGAGGGGCACATTTGAAGATCAATCATTGACAGGTTGACAAATGGAACACATAAAGGAACATTATGGACAGTTTCAGTGACAGGCAAAGTTGATCCATATTGGCAGGTATAACCAATAGTAACAATTCAGATGAAGCATAGTATGTCAGGAAGATACATGGTTGAAGCAAGCATTAAGGAAAAACATTGCGAAGTTGACAAGTTGCAAGCAAAGTATGGATAAGTTATTCATGGATACAGGCTAGAGGATGTATAGATATATGATTGGGGTCTCCTGTATGTAACAACTTCTAGGTTGGATGTGATGCAAGTAGTTGCACAAGTGGCACGATTCCAAGCAACACCAGAAGAATCTCATGTCGTTGTTGTAAAAAGAATCTTTTGATATCTCAAGGGAACTAAATATGGACTATGTTATCCTAAAGGAAATGAGTTAACTATTGAAGCTTATACAGATGCAGACTGGGCATGAAGTGTTGATGATCGTAAAAGCACTAGCGAAGCAACTTTTTATTTAGGTGGTTGTCTTGTTTCATGGTTAATTAAGAATAAATCTTCAATTTCCTTATCCAAAGCAGAAGCAGAATACATAGCCACAACAACTTCTTGTATGCAAATCCTTTGGATGAAACAAACCTTGCAAGGTCTTCAAGTGAAGTTTGATGAGCCCATTCCAATCTTTTGCAATAACACCAACACCATCAATATCTCCAAGAATCATTTGATGCAGCAACGAAATAAAATAAAATGAAACACATTCTAATCAAGTATAATTTTGTTAGAGAACAAGTTGCACATAAGAATATCATAGTTGAATACATTGGGACCAAAGAACAAATCACTAACATCTTCACCAAACCATTACCCCGTGAAACGTTCGAGTATCTTCGCCATAAAATTGGGATTCTCCCAAGTTCCCATTTTCCTATTCATTTATCTCGTCAAGTAGATAGGGGGAGTTGAGGCAGTTTACAAGTCCACAGGAGATGTAGGTTTTTAGGGGGAGTTACCCTTTTCCATTGATGTCAATGAGGGAGAGAAAGCTACCCTTTTCCATTGATGTCAATGAGGGAGATAAAACACTAGGAAAGTTAGAAGCATGGCATCAAGGGGAGCTATGATCGTAGGGGGAGTACTTATGTTGCCATCAATGCCAAAGGGGGAGATTGTCATTGATGTCAACCCAAGCAGCACCAGGAGCAACCCTGACCTTCGTCGGTAAATTTGGCATGGAAATCAATGGTTTATTGCATCTAAATCACTCTAGTTGGTTTCTCCTCCAAAAGATATTTCCGATGATATGTGATACCCCACACAATTCTTTACAGTTTGAAAGATATTTGCATTTTAAGTTGAAGGCCGAGTTTTATGGTCTAAAACCCTAAGGGGTAGTGTTATGAAACCTTATCATTAATTCACCTACGATTGTCAATATATGACAACAATTCTCACTGAAATCTCATTACGTATCATTAACTATATTCAAAAATGCGCTGAGCTAATCATTGACTTCACAACCATGGTAGGACCAAATGCACTAAGCCAATCATTGATTTCAAATTCTAGTGGAATTGAAAATATTTATAGGCATGATCCTTAACACAAATATTAAATAAGGTTATTACGGGTAATTAATTAAGTTTAGTGGAAGCATCATTTTAGGAAACATATTAAATTACTTTTACTTCATAAGAAGTCTCTCTCCTATATTAAACACCAAAATCTCTTCCTATCTAGCTCACATCCTCCCTTATTTAGCACAATTGACACAATTTATTTATTTATTTATTATTATTATTTTATTATTATTTTTTTTTAATGTTATAACTCCTTGAGAAGTCCTCCTAACCTCCAAAGTTCAACCTATTGAAGCCCCTCATAGTCTAAACTTAAGTCTATAAATATAGACCTATCATCCCCCTTAAACATATGGACTTAATGATGATATTTTGACTAATCTATCTCAGAAATATTTTCAGCCTTGTGGTAACATGTAAGATCAAATGAGAGGGTTAATTTTTTTTTTCAAAGTTTATACCTATTGGGTTTGTTCTATCTTATTGCAGGAAGAGAGAAAAAAATATCAATAAAGGGACCTATTTATTGTTGCACACTTCAAAACAAAACTAATATCATTCATATTTGCATTTCAACTCTCCTCATACCAGTTAAGGGAAGAAGCCAATGCATGATTTTACTATAAAATAATGACATGAATTTTCAGCCCTAGAAAAGGTTAACGCAGGGATTAGAAGAGGCAATAGTGCAAGCATTATAATAGCACGGATGTTTGGTGTATATATTCTGGACTGGAAGAAAACAACGAAATGCATTTAATGTTGTTTTAGGACTCTCGAATTTGATGATCAAGGGGCCACATAGATAACCACAAAACCACTTTTTACTAGAAAATGGTCTTTTCTAGTCAAAGGGGGCTCCCTCACTCAGGGAAAAAAAAAAATAATAAACAAACAAACAAACAAACAAACAAACAAAACAAAAACAAAAACAAAAAAACAAAACAAAACCTTCAAATTAGGGTGCTTTGCAAGCACATACAAGACAAAGACCAGATTTGAAAAGTGTTTTTTTGAAGAAGAATTGTTGGAATATGAATGGCTGAAGAGGATGAAAATCTGTGATCAATTTGATTTACTACCCACTATAGTTATGCATATAAACTCCAATAACATTCACAAAGGATTATCAAGCATGTACTTTGGATAAAGGAATTGAGTTGTAGTATAGAGGAGAAATAAATAACATAAATTCCTTCCTTGCACATAACAATACTGCAGATACACGAGAAAGAGATTAAGAAGAAGAAATAACATATACGGGCATAAGATATTCCATTTGCAACTGAAATACTGACACAACTGGTTTAGAGTAGTTTAAACTGAATTCTAACTCAACTGAAAACATTACAACCATAAACTATGAAAACTATAGAGAATAATCAACAAAATAACTGATACATATAGAATAACAACTACAAAATATCATACCATAAGTATCCTTGCGAACAATAATTGGAAAACCCTCAAGTCATAATCATTTTACTCATAAAGTATCGATCACTATCACCTTAACTCTAAAAACCAATTCACAATAATATTGAACCAACAACAATGTTTCCATATATTTTTTTCAGTTTAGATAGACATAGAACAACAAATAAAACGTGTCTAGATACATTGCATCATTGAGCCATACAGTGGATCGAACTAAAACCAAAAAGAGGAAATCTTTTGATGTTTTAGTCTTTTTCCTGAACTAATAAAAAAAACATAACAGTGTTAATGACTTCATCTAAATACAAACAAACAAACAAACAAACAAACAAACAAATCTCTATAAAAGCAAGCCTATATTCGAAACATATCTTCATGGAATAAAAACAACAAAAAGATGAACAACTGGCAGCTGACTACACAGTGACTACGTAGCAATTGGGCAACGACGATGTTGGAACATTTTCCTTCCAAGAATGGCACATGGCTGGTGAGTGATGGTTTGAGTTGGCTACCACCTCTACTATGCATTCACCCCTTTAAACTCTGACAATTGTCAACTTCCTTACACTTGTAAAAACCTATAGGTAGGGGCCGCGTAGTAACTGCATAGTTGAAATTTCAATACTGCCTGTTTTACACCATCAAGTTTAAAAAAAACAAAACCATAGTACTGTAGACTGCTCCAAATATCCAAAACCATTTCAACATATTGATCAAAATGCCAACTGCAACTTGAACACAAAAAAGTACCCCTGTTGTGTAACATAAATACCTTCGGTCCTGGACAAAATGCAAAAAAATCTAACAAGAAACTGTTGCCTCCTTTTTCTCTTGCTAGATGCTCTACTAGTGGAAGCTTGAAACTTAGGAGATTTAGGTGTAGGATCCTTGTGTTTAGTAGGCACTGGTTGAGAAGGATATGATTTAGGTTGAACCTTCCTTGCCATTCTTTCAAAAACTTGCATAATTCTATCAGCAAAAACTACGAAAATGGGCCACAAATTGACACGTTTAACTCGCAAAATATAGAATCTACATAAAATCTGAAATAGGTTTTTGTAGATGGGCTTGTTTTGAAGAAAAACCTCTCTCAGTTTATTCAAATTCTTCCCCAGCGCTTCAAAAACTGCTTTACAAAACCATGACTAAAACAAGGGAATACACAGTTCGAAAAATAGGTCTTAAATATGCATTTGCAATTCCTGATCTATGATACATGTGCATAAAATGGAGGAATTTGTTGTTCTTTGACCTGTGCTTGAGAAAAAAACTCTTTCAGTTTTTCTAAATTCAGCTCCATTTGGTCATAAACCTGTTTTGAAAACGATGACCAAAACAATCTCTTTCAGAGGAAATTACATAGCAGAGTGTAGAAGACCTCCATTCTTTGCATGGTTGTTGATGGTTTTGAACAAAACTTAGCAGATGGGTGTGCTTGATATGATGGTGTGTTGGTGCATAATCCTTTAAGTGCTCCTTTCCCCACTTTCAGACTTCCCAGACAATGTTCAGTTGAACTCATGATAGTAAAAATTTTATGAGTTCGACTTATTTCATGAGAACAAATTTACAGATTTGAAGACATTCGATGACTGAAAAACTAGTTGACTCTAATAGCATCCACCTATAAATATTCTCCAAAAGACCAATTTCATAATGACATCTGAATGTCTAAAGGATTGGAAGGCATCCAATAAAGGTTTGTATGTGATGAAGGAAGGTTCTTTTATGACATAACCATAACCAAATCCTTAAATTGTTGACCAACGAAACAACTATCTAGTGCCTTGGTCACCATTGTTTATTTCAATGAGTTCATCAAACTAAGATCGGTGGAATAGTCAAGGTAAATTTCGTAGATGGATGAGATTTGAATTTATGTAGCATGTTTTGTTTTGTTTAATTATGGTTATGGCTTGTTTCAAATTGTTTGGTCTGGTTGAGGTATATATGTATTAGGATTAATTAGCATAATTAGTAAGTTGAATAGACAACAAAGGATGGGAATCATTCCCTGAAGAGAATGGTCTAAGATAAGTCTTGTGCACTATTAAAATCTCAGTAGCATCAATCAAAATCTAGGTAATATCATTGCGCTTCTCTTATTGTTGAATCGAAGTCTTTGTATGTCTCTTATTATTGGTAAGAATATATCTGGTATGTTTATACTGCAACATCATATAATCAAATTTATTATTGACTAACCCTCTTTGAAGGCAAAGGTAAGTGGTTGAGGGTTATATGCTTTAAGTCTTTTTTTTTACGTATTGGGATTCGTCTTGGCACTACTCCTCCTTGCATGTACAATTGGCCCAAGACATCCAAAGTGAAAACACACCCTCAGGAAAAGCAAGTCAAGGAACTACACTCAAGGAACAGAGCAAAGGTATCAAGAGAAAAAGAGCAATATAAGGCATAAAGTAATGACATCAAGTAGGAAAATAGAAGGTAAAGCTTCTCTTGGTTCAAATCCAAAATTCTAGATATTTAAGGGAAAAGCACTGAAGCAGTAAGAACATAATATCAAGTGAGCAACATCAAGAATAAGCAGATAGTATCATCCATCCTTTACAACAAATTTCACCATCAACAACAAGGATAGTTTGAACAGTAGTTACCAAGTCTTGTAAGCATTGTAAAGAGTTTGTTCTCATGTCCTTTTTGTCAATTTAAGTCAAATTGTGCACATAATTGTAGTTATAAAAGGGTTGTGTCATTGCCTCGAGTTGAATAAGGAAAATCTGTTTTGGGAAAAGGACTTTGGCTGTTGTTGGGACAAGTGTTATTAGTTTTTCAAGACAAGGGTTTAGGTCTTAATGTGTCAGTTAGTCAAATAAAATCATTGTAATGTCATTGTAACGTGGATCATTGTCCCTGGTATGGGAGTCCACACCTTTGTATTTAATTTTTTTCCTTATAGGTTGGTAGGGTGGTGCTAGGCTGGTGAATGAAGTCACCTATAGGTTGGGGCCTGTAAACACTTCAGGGTGGCAGGGTGGTGCTAAGGCAAGTTGGGGCTCGCTAGGGTGTTGGGGCATCCTTTCAGCTGACTGCTGATAAAACTAGGGTGTTGTGGCATCCTTCCAGTGAGAGTTGGAGAATAATGTTTTTCTATAGTTCTAGGAAACTGTAGCTTTCTTTTCAATTGGGGTTGAAGATTAAAAAATTATTAGAAAAGTGTTCAGTGGTTTTTGACCCGGAGGGCATTTTCCACCTAAAAATATTGTGCCTATTGTCTCTATTTGTGCATTGTTGTTTACTGCTCTTACTTAACAATAATAATAGATGTAGATTAACTAATGTTCTAGAAAATATTAATAAAGTGCTAATTGTTAAGAAATATTGATTCACCCCCCCCCCCAGTATTTCCTACAAAAGGGGAAACACACAGATCTCAAGTTAAAAGAAATTTTGAAATCTAATGAGAAACTTAAAAGGGAAAATAAGGTCCTCAAGGAGCGGGTAATAAACCTGCAAAACAATATGGAAAGAGGCAAAGAGTTGATCACTTTGAAATAAAAATTAGAGCAAACAAAAGTATTTGAAGAAAAAGATGTAGGGACAGGGAAAATTAGCAGAGCAATCAGATGGAAGAGTTTCAATCAACAATTGCAATCATGGAAAGGAGAGAAAGCAAACTAAAAACAACAAATAGAAGACGCTAAATCTTGGGTGAAGTGGTAAAGGAACCGTTGTTTGAGCAAAAAGAAACCATGGAGAGACAAATCAAGAGGTAAATAAGAGAAGAAAAAGATAGGGAAGACAAAGCCACAAATTTCATCATCAAAGGTCCGAAGGACTATGGACAGAAAGAGGGAATGGATATTTTAGTAAGGGATTTTCTCAAGGACAAGTTGAAATGAACATGTTATATTCATATAGCAAATAAGATTGGTAGGAAAGCATAAAACGAAAGGGATAGACATGTGAGAGTTACATTAGCTAGAAGTATAGAAGACAAGATGATTATCCTAAAGAATAGGGGGCTACATAGAGGCACTCATATTTACCTAGATGATGACTTGGCACTTGGATAACAAGAAGAGCGAGGAAGGAATAGGATAAAGTGAAATCAACAATAGAGCCCGGAAATGGGTGTGGCTGAAAAATGGGAAAGCCTAATTTAGTGAATGTTTAACAAATCAAAAATAGGTATTAAGGGCTCCTCAAGAGTATCTAAACATAGTGATCTAGAATTATAGAGAGCTTAACCATGGAGGAGAGCACCAAGATTGGGGACCATAGTAGAAGGGAAAGATGTCATTATCCTTATGGAAACCCATGAGCATGATGGTTGCAGTGCTCCAAAATCCAAAGGATACAATAAAATTTCAGTGTGGAATTAAGGGATTGATACAAGTAAAGGGCATGCAAGGAGAATTGTTCTAATGAGAGAAATTTGGAGTGGAATAGTGAAAGTGGAAAAGGCGGATCCAAATGATCAATTTATATGGCTAAATATAACAAACAACAAAGCAACATTTAGGTTGGTTGCATGTTACTTTGCCCCAAAACACTTGAGTTCTGCAAGAAGACAACTTTAGATAACTAAGACCCTTATGTTTCTTTAAAAAGAAATATTTATGCTTTCAAAAGTTTAGGAGATATAGTTGTAATTGGGGACGTTAATGTTAGGAAAACAAACAATCAGTCTATGCAGTTGGCAAGTGATGAGAATATGGACAACAACACTCTTTGATTAGATGAGAATGAGGATCACACACGGAAAAGGGCTTATCAAAATGGGAATGGAAGTGTGTCACACTTTGGCATTGAGTTGTTAGGCTTATGTTAACTTTATGACATGGTTGTTCGCAATGGCAAGAAGCTTGGCCAAGATCTAGTGAAATCACGCATAAAATATACAATGGTCAAAGTGTGGTGGACTATGTAATATTCTCTCAAAGCTCTATTTGCAGTCTATTGGAGTTCAATCTTGGGGCTTGTCATATTGAGATGAATTCTGGCCATATGTCTCTCTTTATTAAGTTGGGCATACACACAAGTGGGCTATAGGAAGTTCAGAGCCAACAATGTCATAAGAAATTCCATGCAAATGGAAGAATCCTCGTGAATCAAGAAATCAAGATCTCTTTGTTGCTGCTCTAGAACAACACTTTCAGTTGACAAAAAACAACACAATAAACAAGGAAGACATTGCAAAAATGGAGTGCATTTGCAACAATATGTTGATCCCTCAAATCCACAAAGCCTTAAAGGTCTGTAAAAGATCTTAGCCTAAGAAGAAGGTCTCAAATACTTTTCCAACTAATCCTTATTATGATGAAGAGTGAAAGGTTGCTAAAATATCCCTTAAGGAGAAGGACACAAACAATGAAAGCAAGAAGAAGCATAAAAATCTTAGTAAAAACAAAAAAAAGTAAGAAAATTACGTGAATTTATGAAGGAATGAATTAATCTCTTTGGGAAAGCACAATCGCCAAGGATTTTGGTAGGAACCACAACAAAAGAGAAATCAAATAGATAATAATATCTTAGATACACATTGGTTAGAATATGCAAAGTTCCTCTATTAGAGAAAACAAGAGAAAAGTAGCCCTCCCATTATCAAGACTACAACCAAGTTATTTTCAATAAAGGATGTCAAGTGTGAAATTTGGAAAGTGGTAAATCTCAAGACATTGATGGATTGCAAGCATGAATTTCAAAATGGGGTGTTGAGATATTGGGCCCAATCACTAAAACAATCTTCAACAATGTCATAAAAAGAAATTTTCTAGTTGACTGGAAAACTAGTGTCGTTATCCCTCTCTACAAAAGTGGAGACATCCATAATCACTCTAATTATCGCACCATTATGGCCAATCCTCTTCTTGGATAATTGTTTGGGAGCATGATGGAGCTTAAAATCAGTAGCTAGGCAGAAAAAAGAAGGTAAAAGAGCAAAAGGGAAAGTTGGTTTTAGGCCAAGGCACTCTATCCTTAATCAATGCATCACTCTTAGGCACTTCATCGAAAAAGTATGGGACATCCAAGGTGGGGAGGTTTTTGTTGCTTCATTGATTTCAAAAAATCTTTTTACATTGTTCTTAGGGACAAGCTTTGGAAAATAGTGGAAGAGCTCAAAATTGCAAATGAATATAGAGCAGTTGTCCATAAACTCTATGAGAAAGTGCTAAAATCAAAACTAAAGAAGGCTTTTTGAATGCTTTGGTAGTGACATTGGGGTCAAGCAGGGGTTCCCCCTTTCCCTCAAACTATTTGGTTTATATATTAATAAGCTAAAGAATGGTTAAACAACACTAGTGGAGAGGGTATTCAATTAGCGGGTTATGTGGTGAAGATACTTTTGTATGTTGACGATCTTATCCTAATCGAAAAATCTTCTCATGGTTTGAGAGAACATTTGAAGGCCTTAGAGCTCTTTTTTCAAGAGGTTGGGATGCAAGTAAACACTAGTAAAACCAAAGTCATGATATTCTCTTTGAAGTGGAGAAAACAACATGTTAGCTTTATATTTGAGGGAAAATCTTTGTATATAGTGGAAGAGTATAAGTACCTAGGAATTGTTTTTCACAACAAGCTCAGGTGGGAGACATGTATAACTAAAAGGATTCAATGGGGATGGAGAGCTTCTTACCTTCTTCATAACAAATGCAGGAAAGCAGAATTATGGTACTGGAAAACCAAGAAAACTCTTTTTGGAGTGTTGGTTACCCCGATTGTCCTCTATGGATGTGAAGTTTGGGGGAGAAATATGTCAAATCACAAGTGGAGACAATTAGAAAGAATTCAGAAGCACTTAATCACTGGTAATCTCGAATTCAAATCAACAATCCCATATGATATCATGCTATTTGAGGTTGGTATGTTCGCAATGGAGGCTTCAACAATCATTCATTTGTTGGTATTTAAAAAAGGTGGAAGGCATGGATGAGCACCATTGGCCCAAGATGATTGTTGTAGAGGAACTCAAGCTTAGGAAGAAAAATTGGAGGAAGAAAAATGAAATCTGGATGAGCAAATGGGGAATTAATTGGCAAGCTTGTCCTGATTCTAAAGAGGAGATAAAATTTGGGTGCTTGAAAAATTCAAGACTACAATGTGGGAAAAACAAGTTGGTTGAAAAAAACACTATATGTGTGACCTCTTTATTTCGGCAATTCTGATAATTCATATTTCTATAACTTTGTATCTTGGGATTATTTCTATATTTCATTCATTAAAATTGTCATTAAATTACATATTTGATACTTACCCAACAACCCGTGATTTAGGTCATTGCTACAATACACTCGTGCTAACACTAGAATACTTTGTTTTCTAGAATTGCAATCGCACTATTTTCGATTAGGATTAATTTGGTTAATCTTTTTACAACTTCTTATTTATATTCCTATTTCTTTTTTGAGCAAATGTGGTTTAATGGTTTGTGATTCACTGCATTATATTTCATGTGAAACATCATTTTTGTTGTATCTACCAATAGCATTATAACGCTAGAACAAGTCACCTTATATGCTTGTGTGATTTATTTCCTATAAGTGTGATATTTATTTTCTTGCAAGTGTGACATTTAGTTTCCTATAAATGTGTTCTTTACATTAATACAAAATGTGTATTAGATTGCAGGTAGATTCACCCTATTTACTTGTGAAAGCATCCCAATATATTGTCCTGTAACACTCATTTAGGTTACCACAACTTCATATTGTACTAGCATAGACGATGCACGATAGTTTGCAAATTTCATGCAAACCTCAGATTGACAATTAATTTTATAATATTTTGGTTGTATTTCTCAATGATTAGAAAGGTAATTAAAAGGTTTGTCAATGATACTGATATATCATGGCTTATAATAGATTTGAATCCAAACATAACAAGTTGTTTGAAACATACTTAGGTATATGAGGTAGTTACACTTCTCATAACCTAGATTCAATATGTGCATAACATGTTTCGTTTTAGTGGTTAAACTTTAGTGAAAATAGTTGAAGGTTGTGGTAAATCCTTCATTAAAAATGATTACAATGATATATGTAATCATTTACTATCTATAATGTTTACGTGTACAAGTGTGCTAGTTTAACTATTGTGTAGAAACAGGTTTATATTATTTTCATAACAAAGAGATATAGGCAGAGAGGTTGGACAACATCCTTCAATTACTTTTATTAAGGAATAAAAAATAAAACCAAACTTTATCACAATACCATGAATTTTATTTTCAACCAATGTCATTTCAAAATATTGCATAAGCCCAACATATTAGGTCTAAAAAAAATAAAATGAACCCAATGAAATTAAAATGCATGTTAAAAAGCAAGAAATTTCATTCCTGGAGGTTGAAAAAGTGATTTGCGACCTCCCCCCCAACAAGGCTCTGGGTCCAGATGGCTACACTTCAAATTTCTTCAAAGCCCGTTGGCCCTTTCATGGCACTGAGATCCATGCGTTGGTTGAAGAAGCCTGTCAATCTCATAGAATCTGGTCCAGTCTAAATGCCACCTTTCTGATGCTTATTCCAAAAAAAGGAGCGGCGGTGGATCCCAATGGCTATAGACCTATAACCCTATGTAATGTTATTTATAATATTATTTCAGGCATTATGGTTCGACTGCTTAAACCCCTAATGAAATGCATCATCAGCCCGAAGAAAATAGGATTTGTGGAAGGCAGACAAATAATGGACAACATCATCACTTCTCATGAAATGGTTCACTCTTTGAAAACCTCCAAATCTCTAGGTATGCTCATTAAACTAGACATCTCAAAATCTTTTGACTACATAAACTAGAACTATCTCCTTTCTGTGCTTGATGCTTTCGATTTCTCTCACTTCTGGATCTCCTGGATAAATCCATGATTGAAACCCCTTTTCACTCCAACATTGTCAATGGTTATCCCTCTCGACCCTTTAGAGGCTCAAGAGGTCTGAGGCAAGGGGATCCTCTCCCCCCCCTTCCTGTACATCATTGCAACCGAAGGCTTGGGTATACTAATTAAATCTGCCTCCCATAGTGGCCTCATTCAAGGGCTGAAAGTATGTCATGTTGCTTCCCCTGTTTCCCACCTGCAATTTGTGGATGATAATCTCCTCTTTGGCAAACCTACTATTCGTGAAGCCCATCATCTTAATTCCATCCTGGAAACCTTTCAACTAGCCTCTAGTATGGTTGTCAATGATGATAAATCTGATATTTGCTTCTTTAACACCCATAGGGGAGTCCAGTCCCACCTGGCCAGATTCCTGGGCTTCCAAATCGCTGCCCTACCTAGCACTTACTTAGGATTCCTATGGTCCCCAACTCCTTGAGAAATTCTTGTTGGAAATAACTTCTAGCACACCTGGAATGCACTCTCCAGTTGGACATTTAAACTCCTGAACTCTGCGGGCTGACTCAGCTTACTCAAATCTGTCTTGCAAGCTCTCCCAGTCTATCAACTCTCGACTCTTCCAGCCCCCAAGAGCATTTACAAGGACTTAGTTTCCATTTTTCGCAAGTTCTCGTGGTCAGGCACTCACATAGGTAGGAAATGGTCCCTAGTTTCCTGGTGCAAGTTATGCAAGCCCAAAATTCATGGAGTTTTAGGCTTGAAAGAACCCGAGACTTTATCATAGGGGCTTGGAACCAAGATCTGGTGGAGATGGCTCCAAGGTGGACACGAAACATGGAAAACATTGTGGTCTCACAAATAAGGTTAGCATTGCATTCAAGATCCCCTATCAGACCCTCAATCCTTACCAACTGGATCTTCTCTTTGGACCCTGGCTAAGGAAAACAAACATCTAATCTAAAACCATGGATTCTAGGAGGTTCAGAATGGAGGCAGAGAAATTTTTTGGGAGGAAGCATGGATGCAATAACCTAAGTTGGCGCTTCAGGAAAATCTCAAGGAAATTCAAACCTTTTCTACTAATCTAGGGGCGATATATGTCAGAGACTTCTGGATTGCTTCCAACCCCCCCTCCAAATGGAGGGAATGGAAAATGCACGCTCATTGGCCCAACCATGACCCTCCCCTGCCTTGGGACGAGGTACTCCGCCGTATTCAACAACGTCACATTCTTTCAACTGATGACCCAAACAAACATCGATGGGGCTACCGATCCAGTGGGATGTTTTCAATAAAGGAAGCTATACCATTCTCTCTACCAATGACATGCCTGACCTTGATCCTTTTTGGAAACAAATCTGGTACTCAAGGTTTTGGACCAAAGTTTCATTCTTCCTTTGGTTGATCGGACATGGAAAGCTTCTAACTTGGGACAAGATCAGAAATAAAGGCTTTGAAGGTCCATCTCGTTGCCCCCTTTGTATGACAGAAGAAGAGACAACATATCATCTCTTAAACTCATGCTCAGTGGTGGTAGAACGCTTAAATCTTGTTGAAAATCTTTTTGGCGCTTAGGATCATTCGACCATCAGTCTGGAAGAATCACTGGAGCTATGACAATGTAACGTATTCCAAAACGCCATAGTCAATAGAGCTTGGCACCTAGAGTTTGGCACCTATCCCAGGGATTTACTTTATGGAACCTATGGAAAGCCAGGAATAAATCAATGTTCTACTCAGACCCTATACAAATCAACCACATTTGGTCAACGACTAAGTGTAACATAAAAGAGACCATCCTCGTGGAACGATGGGAAGATGAGGATTGGACAATGAATGGAAAGGGAGGTTCAAATCCTTTGGGACATTGACCTCTACCCCCTGCTTCCTCACTGGCCCCACATAGGCAGCAAGCGAGGACACACCCTCGGTAGACAGTTTCCTCTGTCCTCCACAAGGCTTTGTCAAACTAAATTTTGATGGTGCATCTAAAGGCAATCTTGGCCCATGGTCTAGGGGGTCTAATTCGGGACACAAAGGGGAAAACTCTCAAAGTTTTTGCAGTGACTTGCGACATCTCCACTAACAACGTTGCAAAATTCCTGGATTTAGAAAAGGGGCTTCACCTCACATTAGAAATGGGCATCTCAAACCTCCAAGTCTCAAGGGATTCACAGTTGGCCATCTCTTTATATCTAAATTAATAAATGGTTCCCATTTGGAGAAAGTTGTAAAGAGTTGGCGTCTAGAGCACATTTATGAATGGATTCAATCATGCTTACCCTCCTTTGATTATATAATTATAGAACACATCAGACGATAAGGAAATCAAGCAACTGACAAGTTAGCCAACTAGGGTTGTGATCAAGACAACCAAGAGCTCCTCTCTGATTGGCCGCCTCTTCATCACTCATCGATGATGGACGAGCTTAGCCACATCATCGATAGAGAAGAGGCTACCCGGATAGCGATGTTGGACTAGGACAACCACCGATCACATGACAGATGCAAGTTGTCTAGTGTTTAAGGCGGGGGAGGGCAGGGCAACAACCCCTTCACCACACCACAGTTAATTCATTTGAGCTCGTGTTTGTGAATCGTTCATTCCATCTGGTTTGCATTTGTTTTGATGTGATGGCATCGCTCCTCCTCTGGCTATATCCCATTGACAGAAATTTCCTCCGGTTGTCTAACATTTCTCTGTATTTTGTGCCTCTCTCCCTGCTCGCATCCTTTTCAGCTTCTACTCTAAGGTGGTGGTCTGTTCGGTCCGATTTAGGTGTGCCCCAAGTGTCATCCCCTCTCTTGCTTTAGCTATCTGAGAAACTTTCCTTCATCGACCTTCTTTGGTAGACGCTTCTCCGTTGGTTCTGGCCTACTCCAGACTTCATTTCCTTCTACTCTCGGTGTTCTCTGCCTTGGCCGCTTGGGGGTTGCTTCTGGAGTGATTGGTGCCAAATCTTTGATTTTTGCCTTCGCAATTCTGGGTCTGCTATGGTGCTTCTGTTCTTGGGGTGGTGATTCTAGATCAAGGGTGTCACTAGTCTTTGGGCTTTCTCGCATCATGGTTCATGCTTTCTGAGGATCCTGGTCTTAATTCACCCCTCATTGTTTTGCTTTGACTCGGGTGTTAGGTTTGTATTGCCTTTCAATTCTATCTCAGGTGCTTGTTTCTTTATACTAGACTCTCTCCCCTTGGGTTTCTTTCCTCTCTGGCGTAGTTTGGCTATTCTCGGGTGGTGAATTTCAGGTGGCGAGGCCTTTGGCATTGGTTCTCCTTTTCTCTCTAGTTTATGACTAGTCTTGATTGGTTTTGGGTGTCAGGCAAAATTTCTTTGAGTATCCCTCTTCTTCGATTATGCAGGTCCCTTTTGAGTTCCATTATGAAACCCAACCCCCTCCTCGTGCATAATAGCTCTAGCGAAGCTAAAGGTTCTATCCCCTCGTAGGGTTTTGGGGTGTTGCTATTTTTGTTCAGGATAGAAGCTCCAAGCGGGGAGCGAGAGGCTTTGGTCATGGGGGTCGTAGCTCATCAGTTGCTTCGGGGGCAGGTTGTCCTTGTCAAATGGTCCCACAACTCGGTCGTGATGCAGGTGTGGGTGGTCGTGGGTAAGGTCATCCTCATGGCTCGGCAACTCGAGGATGCTCTAGCCAAGGACGTTCTGGTTCACGGGTCAGACTCCTTCTAGGAGGATAGGTCCCTCCTCGACAATTATTGAACTACTATAATCTATCTCTGATCATCTAAACGCCCATGATTAAGCTCGTAAGGAGGAGCACGAGGCTGTCATGGCTAAATTTGAGCAACTCCAATACTTCTAGTGCCATGTTCGTGAGAGGGTGGTCATTGTCAGGCATGACCAGAATTTGCTAACTGAAAGGTTGAAAAACTCGAAACTTGGCTCGCTCACTTTGAGCACCATGTAAACTACATGTATCGCCCTCTACCTCACCCGGGTATAGGGCTGGACAACCCTGCTTCAATTACCTTTGATGACTAATTATGTTCACTGGTGTGTTTCTTGTTCTGTTAGTTTTCTAGAATGTTAGGCCTCTCAGCTTGCAGTTTTGCTTTTTGTATGCTGTATGGTCATCACATTTGTCAAAAAACTTGGTCGTGATGAGACCACATGCATTTTGATATCCTTGTATATACTTTTTGATTAATAGAAACTTCGACTTACAAAAAAAAATGCATCTTAAAATAAAATAAAAGCAACATTGTGAATTGCCTTAAATTCATTAATTGCATAAAATAAAATATATTGTCAATTACCTCCCCAAATTTTGATATATAGTACATTTTTAAAATGTATTTACATAAACATTATTGTGTTGAGAGGCATATTCAATATTCCAGTATGAGGCTTATGTGTGATTCTGTCCATGCACAATGTGGAGTTAACGTGTTTCCCTTTCAAAAGAAAAATTAAATATATTGTGAATAAGAAAGAAAGAATATGAGCTATAATACAATATAATTGCATATACATATTTAGTTAGTTTTAATTAAAAGGGGGAGGGAAGAGTAGGAGGGGTCATTTATCACCCCGATGAAGAAGTCGATACCTAATTTGCTTGGGTACTTGGTAGAGTAACCAAAATCAAGTAGAAGCACTAGCCCTTTGGCAAGGTTTGGAGGTCACCGTTGCTAGAAACATTTATCATTTGAAAATCTATGGGGATTCTAGGGTAGTGATACAAAAAATATATAAATTCAAAGATATGTCAGAATAGGACCTTCCCTCCATATTTCTAAGAATTTGGTTGCAACTCCAAAAGTTCGAGACTATCGAATTCTTTCACATTAAAAGGCAAAATAATCAAGATGAAGATGCATTATCCAATCAAGGAGTAGCACTATGATCCAGGTGGATATTGGTGTCCACTCACCTATTCCACTTGGACCCTCACCATTGTTTCTTTCAGTTTTTGAGTTTCCTTAATTGTAGCACAGTTTACTATTTTTGGTAGTTTTTCGAGTCCTAAACTTCCGAAGCCATTTTGAGGCCCTAAACGACGTGTTTTTGGCAAACTTTCTTTAGGAATTCCATAGGCAATCACATTGGCCATTGTAGTCCTCGGAGAGATCTTTCCAACGAGGTATCATACGCGTCAAATGAAGATAATATGACCAAGTTACGACCCTGAGAAGTTGGTTACCTAATGAACCCCAGCGAGGCCCATAAACTCTTGGTGTTACATCTCCTCGGGTTAGGGTTTTCTCTTATTGTTCAATAATAAAAAGGCCCTTAAGCCTCAGTGTAACTCAGTTCAGAGGCATGTAGCAGCCACATCTCTTCTTAGAGATAAGCTACCATTGCCCGAGCTATCTTATTTCCATTCTGTTTGTAAGCATAGTTCAATATTTTTCTATTAGTGAAATGAAGTGTTTTTCTGCTGCATATTTGTGTTTATGAGTGTATATGTAAGCTATTGCGTTCCTATTTAAGTTCAGATTAGTGGTATCAAAGGGCTATGTTCTTTCTCTATTTTTCTTTGCATGTCCCCAATGAGGTCAGGGTATAAGGAGTTAGGGCTCGATCTAGTTGAACCACTGCATGATCAGCCTCACAAAACCTGATGACCTCCCATGGTGGAAGAAAAGAAAGACAAGAGGGTAGGAGATCCTTTCAAAATGTTGCTCAAAGAAGCCCTTGAGCGATAGAGGGACGTGATGATGGATAACTTTGGCCAAATCCTTCGACGGCTACCCACAGGCGATGCATCTTCATCCAACAGCTACTCTGGAGGCGCCACTCCTTTTAAGGTACAAGTTAACTTCAATATTCCCATATTCGAAGGCCTCATAGATGCAGACGCTATAGACAAATGGTTAAATCTATTGGAAGGATATTTTTCAGTTCATGGCATTTCCAATCGGGAAAAGATTACATTTGCACTTCTCAAAGCGCCCCACACATCAAGGACTAGTGGGAAACCTATTGTGAACAAAAGGACGAGAGTGAACCCTCATTATTTTCAGCTACACCCCCTTGGAATTCTTTCCAAGATGCCATCAAGGAACAATATTACCCTATTGGAAGCTATGAAGATAAATACATAAATGGGACCACGCTAGGGCAAGGAAGGGACGAAGATGTGTTGGAGTTCATGAATACTTTCCATACCCTTCGCGCGAAGCTGGGTATCAAGGATACAAAGCGGCATTTGGTGCTCAAGTACCACGACTGTCTACACAAGTACATCTAGGACGAGATGGAGTTCCTAGAAATTTCCTCGCTCGACACGACATATCTCGACGCTGTAAAGATTGAGCAGAAGTTTAAACAGAAGAAGCGGGACTTTGGATTTGTGAATCCAAAGCAAGGAAAATGTGCCCCCAAACCACAGAACAAGGGACCAAGCCAAGGCGGGGCTACCCAGGACAACCCACCGAAGCCACAAGTAAAGAACAACACCACGAAGATGAAGAAGGATATGGGAAAATGGTGTGAGTTCCATAAGAGCTCCACTCACAATACAAGTGAGTGTCAGGCCAAGTAGTCACTGGTGGCCGAGTTGAAGGATTTCGAATCGGATGTAGGTTCCAACTTTGAATCAAAACCCGATAAGGGGACTGACAAAGGGAAGCAGATCATTGATGCGGAGCCCAGTGCCACCGTGGCCACCACAAAGATCCAGAAAATTGAGCCTGAAGATCCAGAGGAGGGGGAACGCCTCTTCCACTCACAGATGTGGGTGAAGGGTTCTTCGTTGCAGTTCATTGTCAACAACAGGAGCCAAAAGAACCTCATTTCAACAGAAGTCGTGAAGCGGCTGGGTCTAAAGACTACAACACATCCAAAGTCGTACACTATCGGGCGGCTTCACCAAGGACGAGATCTTCGCGTCAGCCAGCAATGTCATCTTCCCTATAACATTAAGCCCTTCACGAGTGAGGTATTATGTGACGTTGCTCCTCTTGAAGTTTTTGATGTATTGTTAGGACAAACATACTTGTGGAAGCGACATGCTGTATATGATTCTAGACCGCGCTCTTTGATTATTACTTTAGCTAATAAGTTGTACAAGATACAGGAGGTAGCCCCGCCTACCACCATCTCTTTGATTACTGCAAAGTAATGCAATAAGATCATTTCCCAAACCAAAAAAATTGTTTTCCTTATGATTCGCCCCCAAGGCAAGAAGAAGGTTGTGGCCACGGCTTCCAGGCAGGGATCCTCTGCATAGCAGCAACAGATGGACAAGGTCGTGGAGGAGTATAGGGACATTTTTGCCTCACCCACAGGGGTACCTCTGCACTGTCAGGTCAAGCACTCCATCGATCTGACCCCGGGCGCACCGCTGCCCAATGGACCGATCTATCAACACTATGTTCTGGAGAACGATGAGATCAAGAGGCAGATTCAGGAACTACTGCAAAAAGAGCACATCAGGCCAAGCTCATCACCCTATGGGAGCCTGATTGTATTGGTACATAAAAAGGATGGGACTTGGAAGCTCTGTATTGACTATCGCGCACTGAACAAGATCACTGTCCGGAATAGGTACCCAATCTTGTGGATTGATGACTTTCTAGACCAGCTCAAGGGGGATAAATATTTCAGCGAGATTGACTTGAAATCAGGTTATCACCAGGTGCCTATCGAACCCTCCGATGTATGGAAGACTACCTGGAACCTTCATGAGACTGATGGACGACATCTTGTGGCCCTTAACCAATGCATTTGTGGTGGTTTATTTAGATGACATCTTGATCTTCAACCAGAGTTGGGAAGAGCACCTCCACCATATTCGATAGGTCCTTCAAACCCTTTGACAACATAAGTTGTGTGCTAACTTGGAGAAATGTACCTCTGGCCTCACCCAAGTTCAATATTTGGCGTACAACATTGATGATTAGGGTGTTCATGTGGACCCATCCAAGATACAAGTCATTCGGGATTGGCCAGCCCCAACCATTCTAACAGAGCTCCACAACTTTTTGGGTCTTGCCAATTTCTACCATAGGTTCGTGTTGGGGTTCTCTCATATTGCTTGGCCTTTAAGTCAAGTCACCAAGGGCAGAGCGAAAGCCAAGTTCTTTTGGTCGGAAACCCAACAAAAGACGTTCTATGAGTTGAAGAATCGCCTTTGTTCTGCACCAGTGTTCACATTATCAAACCTGTAACAACCATTTGAGATTGAGATAGATGCCTCTGACTATGCTATTGGTGCAGTTCTTACTCAACATGGGCATCTAGTGGCTTACCATAGTGAGACACTTTCAGACACAGTCTGAAAGTACCCCACTTATGACAAAGAAATGTATTCCATTATGCAGGCCTGCCGTCAATGGAAGCATTACATTTTGGGGAAGGAAACAATCATCCACACAAACCATCGGCCTCTACAGTTCATATAGACACAAGGGAAGTTGCAGAATGATCGTCATAAAAAATGGTCCACCTATCTGCAACAGTTCCATTTGAACATTAAGTATAAGAAGGGTAGCACCAATAATGTCGTTGATTGCCTTAGTCGACCACCGGTCATGGCACTAATCACTGTGCTCGACTCTTGTGGGCACGAGACATCGGGGTGGCCGCATCTTTACAAGAGCGATCCAAAATTCGGCAGCATATACCAGACACTCCTGGAAGGGAAGAAAGTTCCAAATTTTCACCTTCAAGATACATTGTTATGCCACTTGGGACACATATGTGTTCCTTCAAGTGAGCGTTCCAAGATGATTTGGAGGCGCACTACAGTTGGGTCGCTGGACATTTCGGAGTAGAGAAAACCGTGGCGGTGTTGTAGAAGTATTTTTATTGGCCGAAACTTTGTCAAGATGTTGGGAAGTACATTAGATCATGCATAGCCTATGCCATTTCCAAACCAACCATCAAGAATCAAGGCTGGTATACTCCTCTACCTACTTCTAGTCAGCCTTAGGAATTTGTCTCCATGGATTATATGTCGGGCCTTACTTCTACTAAGCACGACAATGATTGTGTTTTCGTGGTCGTCGACAGATTCTCTAAGATGACCATCATGGCGGACTGCAAGAAGAGTATCAAAACAGAGGCGACTGCTAAGCTCTTCTTTGAGCGAGTGTGGGTACACTTTGGGATCCCACAATCCATTATCTAAAATCATGACAACAGATTCCTGAGTGCATTTTGGTCAAGTCTCTGGTCTATGCTAGATACAAAACTCACTAAGTCCACGACTTTCCATCCCCAAACTGATGGCCAAACAGAGGTTGTCAACAACATGATCGTACACATTCTGTGCATGTACAACTCGAAGCGTCCACGCACATGGGATGAAAGTATCCCCTATGTCCAACACAACTACAACAAAGCTCTGCACAGCTCAACAGGCCACAACCCCTTTCAGATAGGGTTGGTATTTAAACCATTATGCCCCATTGATGTGGCCATACCATTTGCAGCCACTTAGATAGATACGGCTCACGTGCAGCCGGAAGCTGAAAGGGCTAACAGCTTCATTGAGCACATTCAACACATTCGGCAACAGGTCCATGATATATTGGATAGATCCAATGCTAAGTACAAGTAGCACCATGATGAACATCGAGTGCTGCACAAATTCTAGGTGGGCGACAAAATTTGGCTACATTTTCAGAAGGAGCGCCTTGTTGGACCCCACCACAAGCTTCACCCGCTCCGATATGGGCCATACAACATCAGCAAGGCCGTCGAGGACAATTCCTTCGAGCTCAGCATCCCACTGTTCCTTGGTCTGCACCCAGTGTTCAATGTAGATCGCCTTCGGCCATTCTTTCCACCATTGTTGGGCACATTTGACATTGTAGAACAACTCACACCAACAGAGCTCAACCCAGACTGCATGGAACAAGCCAAAACTGATAAGATCATGGACACATAGATAAAGAACACTCGGAAACAGAGGATACAACTATGTCGAGTTGTCAAAGTAGGCCAACTCCTTCACCAAGGCAAATGGCTCCCTAGGGACCAAGTTCAAAAGAAGTTTCCTCATCTCATGGAGGAACTCAACAAATGGGGACCATTGGTTCCTAAGGGGGGAGGACTAATCCATGTGGATATTGGTGGCCACCCGCCTATTCCACTTGGATCCTCACCATTATTTCTTTCAGTTTCCTTAATTATAACACAATTTACTATTTTTGGCAGTTTTTCGGGTCCTAAACTTCTGGAGCTGTTTTGAGGCCCTAAATGACATTTTTTTGGCAAAATTCCTCGAGAAATTAGAAAATTAATCACTTTAGGAGTTGTATTTATTGGAGAGATCTTTCCAACGAGGTATCATACGCGTCAAACAAAGATAATATGACCAAGTTGCGACCCTAGGAAGTTGGCTGCCCAACTAACCCCAACGGGCCCATAAACTCTTGGTGTTACATCTCCTTGGGTTAGGGTTTTGGTTGTTTAGGTTTTTCTCTTATTGTTCAATAATAAAAAGGCCCTTGAGCCTCATTATAACTCAGTTCAGAGGCATGTGGCTTCCACTGTTCGAAATAATACTAAGAGGGGGGCGGTGAATCAGTATTATTAAGTCAATTATTTTTCATTTCTCAACCAGATTATATACGCTACTTCAGTTAGTGAAAACTGTGTATATACGCAACTACAAATAAGGAAACCAACATATACCCTGCAGACTTATAATTTAATTTATTCTTCAGATGTTGACCATTAATCTGTGCATCAGAACCATATAAACGATAACCAGGAACAGTAAAACAGAGCAGAAGATAGTCACACACAAGAACACAAGATATAAGGTGGAAACCCAATGTGGGTGAAAACCACCTGCTGTAATTCGTCTCTATCTTCTTTTAATTAGAAACTTCTTTTTACAATGTTTCTGTACTGGTGCAGTCTTATACCAGTACGCAGGCTGCTACCTGCAGAAGGCTACAATATTCTCTCGTTCTCCAGCTTCTCTTGGAAGGGAGCTACAACCCCCTTAGCTCTTGTACTAGCTGAGGTACTAGTACGTAGGTGCTAACCTACAGAAGGCTACAATCTTCTATTTTCTTCCAGGGACCACATTTCATAAATTTTCAGACCGGATCCATGAATAACATCAATCAAACATCAAGAATATCTGCATCAACCAATCTCCTTTGCACCAAACAAGACTAAATCAAATAGTCACTTCTCTCAACGCTGTACCCAGAACACAGTAACAGTAACCAGACACCAATTCTGAACCTAGAACACTGCAGCAATAAACAGAAGTAGCTAAAACATATTTCAAAAGATGTATGCTACTTCAATGTGTACAACCTGCGTGCATACGCTGCTTAATTAAGGCCAACCTGCGTATACGCTATTTTGAAATACCAAATCAGCGTGTATACGTGCCTCTGCTTCGCTGAACTTGCGTACAGATCTATAAAAGATAATTTATCCTTTTCACTTATTCATACATCAGTTATACCCAGAGTATCAGATTTATAGATCAAGTCATGCGCCAAATATAACAAATCAAAATCACACAAAGGTACTATTATTCAAGCCTTAAGATCTTGACCCATCAATAGAACTTATCCTTCTCCTTGCGCTTGGGTTCCTCCTTCATTCAGATCCAGCTATGCACCATAACCCAATCACCAGTATTTTAGATCTAGCTCTTCATAAGATATTCAATTACTTGAGACAATGCCATTGCCTAATGATCTCCTTCCCCTTTTTATAGTCTTAGGCCTTACACAATACCATGGTCCAAAACCATAAAGAATCAATACCATGGACCCAATACCTGGGTTCAACACTTCAGACGAGATACCATGGTCCAAAACCATAGATCCAAATACCAAGGACTAAATACCACGGACCAAAAATAAGTTTTCCCACATGTGTGCGCTTTTCCTTGCGTGGAAGTGCATGTATACGCATACGCGTCTTTTGACCATCTAACCCGCGTGTATACGTGGCTTGGGCAAGGGGAACCTGCGTATATATCTTTTTCCTTCATTCTGAGAGCCTAAACTATGATCTGTCATCAGAGTGAGTTGCCATCAAGGACAACACCTGTGTCACAACGCCAAACCTGTTTCATAATGCCAACAATCTCCCCCTTTGGACTTGATGGCAACTCCAAGTTTCTCAAAGTCATTCTCCCCCTTTGTCATCAAGGGCAAAGAGTTATGCTCCCCCTGAGTACATGCTGAAATCTCTGCTCTGCAGTGTTGTCCATGCTCCCCCTGACTGTAGGCAATATCTGCAAAAAGATGTTCTACAAGAAGAACCATGACTTATACATTATAAATGACCTTCCTATCTCTATACATACACCCATCTCCCAACCAAGTGGGGATATACCAATATTGACCCATCCACCCAACCAAGTGGGGATACACCATAAGTTTACACATGACAAACAAGTACATTACATCATTCATCCCAGGCATAGTGGGGAAACCAAAATAGGCCATTACATGACCTTGATAATAAAAGATATACATGACATAAAGACGAAATATCTATAACAAGACTATGAAAGTCATCAATAACTACTATCAGCAGCATCTGTCAATCATCATTCAGATCAGCAACCATGTTCTCCCTCTGCACCTGTTCCACAAAATAGCTGTGTACTTGAACCAAGAGCTTCTAAGGTAATGCCAACAATTCATTATTAGAAGTATATATGTTCCCCCTGAACCTATGCCAGATGGTTTCTGTCAGACCCATATCAGACTCTTTTCAACCTGAGTCTGACCCCACTATTTTCCTTCAAACCAACATATACGCGACTGTATCCACATAAACCGGCGTATGTACGCGGAACCTCCTCATGAAACGCGCGTATAACCACTTTTCTCTGAGACAGACAGGTTTCAACAGAAAGATGATGCCTCAACTACTCCCAGCTTCTGTCTGAGGTATTCAAAGGTTTCCCTGGGCAGTGGTTTGGTGAGTATATCATCAACTTGTTCCTTGGAGGGAACATACTCTAATTTGACCTTTTGTTCAAGCACTTATTCTCGGAGAAAATGATATTTGATAGGTATGTGCTTGGTCTTTGAATGCATGACTGGATTCTTTGAAATACTGATTGCACTTGTATTATCACAAAAAATGGAGATAGGTGGACTACAAGTGATTTGAATGTCTTGCAATGTTTGCATCATCCAAAGGAGTTATGTGCAGCAGGATGCAGCAGCCACATATTCTGCTTCAGTTGTAGATAATGCAATTGAACTTTGTTTCTTGTTGAACCATGATACTAATCTCGAACCCATAAAGAATGCACCACCACTAGTGCTTTTTCTGTCATCCACGCTTCCTTCCCAATCTGCATCTGTATATGCATGAAGTGTGAGATCTGCATCTCTAGGATACCATAAGCCATAGTTTTGTGTTCCTTGAAGATATTTGAAAATCCTCTTAACTGCCTGAAGATGAGTTTCCTTTGGATTTGCCTGAAACCTTCCAACTATTCCTATTGCATGCATAATGTCTTGTCGGGTACCTGTTAGATAGAGCAGAATACCAATCATGGATCTATAGGTTGGTTGATGTACTGCTGCTGATTCATCATTTGTGCTGAGGCTGCATCCTGTTACCATAGGGGTACCTACTGGTTTTGAATCCTCCATCCCATATTTCTTCAAGATCTGCTTGAGATACTTGGTTTGTGATTGAAAAATACCGTCTTTGTTTTGTTGGACTTGCAAACCAAGAAAATATGTGAGCTCTCCAAGCATGGACATTTCAAATTCTTTTTGCATCACCAAGGCAAAGTTTTGACTCATGTGTTCTTAATTGCTACCAAAGATGATATCATCAACATACACAACAAATATTAGCAACTTATCATTGTCAATTTTTATATATAGATTGCTATCTGTTGATCCTTTTGTAAAACCTTGTTGATGGAGGTACTTATCCAAATGATAATACCAAGCCCTTGGAGCTTGTTTAAGGCCATAGAGAGCCTTTTTGAGTTTGCATACAACTTTTGGACCATTTCCAAGGATAAACCCATCTGGTTGCTCGATATACACTTCTTCTTCCAAGTCTCCATTTAAAAAGGAAGATTTCACATCCATTTGAAAGACTTTGAACTTCTGAAAGCTAGAAAGAGAAAGGAACATTCTTATGGCCTCTAGTCTAGCAATTGGTGCAAAAGTTTCTTCAAAGTCTATACCTTCTTGTTGCGCATACCCTTTAAAAACAAGTCTGGCCTTGTTTCTAATAACATCTCCATTTTCATTCAGCTTGTTTTTGAATATCCATTTTGTCCCTATGACATTCTTATCTTTTGGTCTAGGGACCAACTCCCAAGTGTTATTCTTTTCAATGTGCTCCAGTTCTTCATTCATGGCCTTGACCCAACATTCATCTTTGCGTGCCTCACTTACATTTTGTGGTTCAGTGGAGGAGAGTAATGCTAGATAGCTTAATGCTTCTAAAATGGTTCTTCTTGTTTGTACACCTGCCTCTTTTTGCCCCAAAATTTGAGTTTTTGGATGATTCTTCTAAACATACCTGGATGGAGTCTTTTCTTCTATCCTTATCTGTTCTTCTGATGCCTCATGAGTTTCTTCTTCATCATAGGTATGATTTGACGTTGAAGGATAATCCTCATCATCTTCGAAATCTTCTGATTTTACCTGCCTAGGAATGTTTCCTTCTTCATCAACCACTACATCAATACTTTTAGCAATTTTTCCAAGTCTTTTATTGTAACACTTATATGCTTTGCTGTGGTGAGAGTAACCAAGGAGAATGCCTTCATTTTCCCTCGGTTCAAATTTGCCAAGGTTTTCATCAGTCTTTTTGATATAGCATTTGCTTCCAAAAATTTTGAAGTATTTTACTGTGGGAGTCTTACCATACCAGAGTTCATGAGGAGTTTGAGTGCTGTTTACCCGGACGTTTGTCTTATTGAGAATTATAACTGCAGCAAATGCAGCTTCACCCCAGAAGGTTGTGGGAGTTCCAGACTCATCAAGCATAGCACGAGCCATTTGTTGAACCGTTCTGTTCATCCTTTCTACTACTCCATTTTGCTGAGGAGTCCTTGCAGTAGAGAATTCTCTTCTTATTCCATGTTCTTCACAAAAATCGAAAAATTCATTCGAGGTAAATTCTCCTCCTCGATCAGACCTGAGGCATTTGATTCTGCGATCTGATTCGTTTTCAACCAAGGCTTTGAATGCTTTGAACTTTTCAAAAGCTTCATCTTTATGCTTCATATATCCTAACCAACACACCCTGGAAAAGTCGTCAATGAACAATATAAAGTATTCTTCTCCTCAAGGTGACCTTTTCCTAGATGGACCACATACATCAGTATGGATAAGTTCAAGTGGCTTGCTAGCTGATCCTTCCCTCTCAGGGAAGTTAGTTCTGGTTTGCTTACCAAACTAACATGATTTACATATTGTATTGTCTGGAATTCTGATGTCAGGGAGATCACGAACCGCCTGGTATTTGCATGCTTTCCTTATCTGAGAGAAGCTTAGATGCCCTAATCTTCTGTGCCATAGCCAGTGTTCATCATTCTTTCTTAGATAACATTGTTGTTGTCCTCCCTTGAGAATGTATAAATTATTTGGAGTTCTTATGCCTTTGATCACCGTTTCTCTTGTATCAAGCTCACGAACAATACATCCATTTGATCGAAATATCACCTCATTTCCTTGATCACACATTTGACTGACACTCAATAGATTATGCTTTAAGCCATCAACATACATAACATTTCCTTCTTTGACCTTTTCTTTTAAAAGAACAGAACCTTTACCTTTTATGAGTGCAGGGGTGTCATTTCCAAATGAGACCTTCTTTTCTTTTTCTAAGGCACTATATTACTGAAGTTTTTCTTTATCACCTGTCATATGTTTCGAGCATCCACTGTCGATGTACCACTAATTTTCGTGACCTTCCGCATATAAGGCTATACCACATCTTTCAGGTTGTGGTTCTTTCTTTCTCCATGTTTTGGCACTTAATGAAGCTTGCTCCTTCTGAGTTGTTTTCTGAAACCTACTCCTGCATTCAGAATCTTCATGACCGAAGTTGTTACAAATAGAACATTCTATTTCATTTTCAAGAGCAGAAAAGCTATTGTAGGTCCTTTTCATGATCCCAGTCATACTCCTTTGTTTTTGAGCTTCTCTAGTCATGATGGTCTTTTAGGAAACACATTGAGCAGCTTTGTGTCCAAAGTTATGACAAGAGAAACATTGGCCATTGAAGAAATTCCTGCGATTATCAAACCTACGGACCAAATGGTTGTACTTTTCATTGACATCCATTCTTGAGGAAAATTGAGAATGATTTACCTGCAGTTGGTTGTAGCTTCTGTTCATCCTTGAAGTAGATTTCCCCTGATTTATTTGGTGATCTCTATTCATTCTTGGAGTAAATTGTCCTTGATTTACCTGGTGATCTGCATTATGCCTTTGCTGTCGATTGTCAACCTGTTCACTTCTCCTTGCTGCCTCAAGATAACTTTTGGAGGTGGATGGCTTCTGTGCTTGTGATGCTTCTTCAGTATATCCAAGACTTGTCTTGATTAGAGGAGAACGCTGCACTTTGATAATCTCATCTAAAGTTTCAGATCCTTTAGCAAATTTAAGATTAAGAGCTTTTGATTTCTCAATATCTTTCCTAAGTCCCACAATTTCACATTCTAACTTTTCATTGTGTTTTTCTCTTTCAGCAAGTTGGAATGTCAGAGTATCTATAATCATATTCTTTTCCTCTAAACAAATTTTAAGTTTAGAAATTTCTTCATAAAGACCTTCTTCATCTATAGCATCCAAGAAATCATCATCTTCAAAGGCCATCAAAAGTCTATAATCATTATTTTGTTCATCTTCATCACTATTGGAAAATCCATCACTGTCTTCATGTGTATAATAGCTCTTCTTACTTACATTCTGTTTTTTGTTCCATCTAATTGGTTCCTTACCTTTGTCAATCTTATCTTTATGAGGACACTTGGCAGCATAGTGACCAACTCTTCCACAAGCAAAACATTTGAAAGGTAGCTTACCTCTGAATCTTCCAGAACCCTGTTGAAGGTTCTTAACAAAGTTTGATTCTTCCTCTTCTTCTGACATGTGTCCTGAGTCGTTGTAATCTCCTTTTGCTTTGAATGTGACTTCTCTCTTGTCTGATGGTCCCCCTTTTCTCATTTCGTAAGCAGTTAGGATTCCATGCAGCTGTGACATGGTAATGCTATGTAGATTCTGTTTTTCTTCCATGGCAGAAACTTTTGATTCAAACTTAGTAGACAAAGATCTTAGAACCTTTTCAACCAAAACAACTTCTTTTATTTCTTCACCCAAGTTTTTCATACAATTAACAATCTCATCTATACGTAGGAAATAGTTAGCCACACTTTCGTCATTGTGCATTTTGAGATTTTCATATTGAATTCTGAGAGTTTGTAGTTTTGCTCGTTTTACCTATTCATCTCCTTCATAGCTCAGAATGATCTTGTCCCATATTTCTTTTGCAGTTTTGAGCTGCATAACCTTGACGAATTCCGATTGAGATAGAATCCCTAATAGAGTATTGACAGCCTTTGCATTTGTTTCATACTGCTTCTTACCTGCCGTATCTGTAGGTGTTGTTGATGGAAATGTGTATCCTGTTTCCACAATATCCCAAACTTTTGTACCAAGAGATTGAAGATAGGCTGTGATTCTTACCTTCCAATAGACGAAGTTGCTTCCATCAAAGATTGGTGGCCTGATAGATGCTTCCTTTTCGTAGTTTCTCATGATGATAGATCTTCCTTCAAGCGATCAAGCTTCTTCTGAAGAACCTGCTCTGATACCAATTGTTGGAAATAATACTGAGAGGGGGGGTGAATCAGTATTATCAAGTCAATTATTTTTCATTTCTCAACCAGATTATATATGCTACTTTAGTTAGTGAAAACTGCGTATATACGCAACTACAGATAAGGAAACCAGCACATACCCTGCAGACTTATAATTTAATTTATTCTTCAGACGTTGATCATTAATCTGTGCATAAGAACCATATAAACAATAACCAGGAACAGTAAAACAGAGCAGAAGACAGTCACACACAAGAACACAAGATATAAGGTGGAAACAGAATGTGGGTGAAAACCACCTGTTGCAATTCGTCTCTATCTTCTTTTAATTAGAAACTTCTTTTTACAATGTTTCTGTACTGGTGCAGTCTTATATCAGTACGCAGGCTGCTACCTGCAGAAGGCTACAACCTTCTCTCGTTCTCCAACTTCTCCTGGAAGGGAGCTACAACCCCCTTAGCTCTTGTACTAGCTGAGGTACTAGTACGTAGGTGCTAACCTACAGAAGGCTACAACCTTCTCTTTTCTTCCAGGGACCACGTTTCATAAATTTTCAGACTGGATCCATGAATAACATCAATCAGACATCAAGAATATCTGCATCAACCAATCTCCTTTGCACCAAACAAGACTGAATCAAATAGTCACTTCTCTGAATGATGTACCCAGAACACAGTAACAATAACCAGACACCAATTATGAACCCAGAACATTGCAACAATAAACAGAAGTAGCTAAAACATATTTCAAAAGACGTACGTTACTTCAATGTGTACAACCTGCGTGCATACACTACTTAATTAAGGTCAACCTGTGTAAACGCTATTTTGAATTACCAAATCAGTGTGTATATGCGCCTCTGCTTCGCTGAACCTGCGTACAGATCTATAAAAGATAATTTATCCTTTTCACTTATTCAGACATCAGTTATACCCAGATTATCAGATTTATAGATCAAGTCATGTGCCAAATAAAACAGATCAAAATCACACAAAGATGCTATTATTCAAGCCTTACGATCTTGACCCATCAATAGAACTTATCCTTCTCCTTGCGCTTGGGTTCCTCCTTCATTCAGATCTAGCTATGCACCATAACCCAATCACCAGTATTCCAGATCTAACTCTTCATAAGATATTCAATACTTGAGACAATGCCATTGCCTAATGATCTCCTTCCCCTTTTTATAGTCTTAGGCCTTACACAATACCATGGTCCAAAACCATAAAGAATCAATACCATGGACCCAATACCTGGGTTCAACACTTCGGACTAGATACCATGGTCCAAAACCATAGATCCAAATACCAAGGACTAAATACCACAGACCAAAAATAAGTTTTCCCACATGTGCGCATTTTTCCTTGCGTTAAAGTGTGTGTATACGCATACGCGTCTTTTGATCGTCTAACCCGCATGTATACGTGGCTTGGGCAAGGGGAACCTGCGTATATATCTTTTTCCTTCATTTTGAGAGCCTGAACTGTGATCTGTCATCAGAGTGAGTTGCCATCAAGGACAACACTTGTGTCATAGTGCCAAACCTGTTTCATAATGCCAACAGCCACATCTCTTCTCAGAGATAAGCTACCATCACTCGAGCTATCTTATTTCCATTATGTTTGTAAGCATAGTTAAATATTTTTATACTAATGAAATTAAGTGTTTTTCTGCTGCATCTCTGTGTTTATGAGTATATATGTAAGCTATTGCGTCCCTGTTTAAGTTCGGATCACACTAGAACAAGGAATGATCACTATATACTAAGGAGCCCCAACTATTTAATATATTCCATGATCATCCAAACGAAAGTTCAGTGGGACATCACATCCTAATTTTGTTGCATATGGACCAGGATTAGATTGGAAATGAGGAATGATAGGATACAATTAATGAAGGCATTAACCAATTCTCCTGGAAGGAATATATTTGGCCACCCTCTATCAAAATGAATGTCATAATAGGCTCCTCTAGTTGGGAATTTGAGGTAAGTTGTTCCAAACCTCTGGACAAATGGCACCGTTTCTCAAAAGCATTAACACCCTTCGCTATAAAGAAGCAAGTCTGCGATTTGCAAAACTCAAAGGTCTTAATCTCGCCTGCATTGGCTTGTAAAGAAGAAGATTTAGTGATGACACTCCTTGTTATATTGATCCAAGTGGATATTGGTGGCCACCCACCTATTCCACTTGGGCCCCCACCTTCAGTTTTTTAGTTTCCTTAACTGTAGCACAATTTACTATTTTTGGCAGTTTTTTCGGGTCCTAAACTTCTGGAGCCGTTTTGAGGCATTAAAAGACATTTTAGGAAAATTAGGCAAACATATGTCTTTGACTCATGTTTGCATTCAAAAGTTGTATTCCTCAGATAGATCTTTCTAACGAGGTGTTGTATGTGTCAAACAGAGATCGTATGCCAAAGTTACGACCCCAAGAAGTTGATGTATCAGTTTACCCAAACGGGGCCCATAGTTTGGCGCTTCATCTCTCAGGGTTAGGTTTTTGGATGTTTAGGGTTTTCCATTGTTTCTCAATAATAAATAGGCCTTTGAGTCTCATTGTCACGCAATTCAAAGGCATGTAGCCGACACATCTCTCCTTAGAGATAAGCTACCATTGCCCGAGCTAGTTTTATTTCCTTTCTATTTGTAAGTGTATTTTAGTATTTGGTATTAATGAAGTGAAGTGTTATTTCTGCTGCATCTCTGTATTTATGGTTATATTTGTAATTTGTTGCGTTCCTATTTAAGTTCGAATCAGTGGTATTAAAGCAGTGTAATTTTGCTCTTTTTTTTTTTGCATGTCCCCAACAAGGTCGGGATATAAGGAGTTAGGGCTCGAATTGGTTGAACCTTTACAAGATAAGCCTCTCAAATCCAAACAGCCTCCCATGGCGGAAGAGAGAAAAGATGAGGGGGCAGGATATCCTTTCAAAATATTGCTTGAGGAAGCCCTCAAGCGACAAAGGAACGCGATGATGGATGACTTTGCTGTCATCCTTTAGCGGCTACCCAAAGGCAACACATCTCCTTCCAGCAGCTACTTTGGAAGCGCCACACACTTTAAGGTACAAGTTAACTTTGACATCCCCATATTTGAAGGTCAGACAGATGCAGACATTGTAGATAAATGGTTAAATCTGCTAGAAGGATATTTTTCTGTTCATGGTTTTTCCAGGTGGGAAAAGATTACTTTTACACTTCTCAAAGCCGCCCCCCCACATCAAGGACCGGTGGGAAACCCACTATGAGAGGAAGGATGAAAGTACACCCTCACTATTTTAAGTTGCATCCATTGGGAATTTGTTCTGGGACTCCAAGGAGTAGTACTACCTTGTCAAGAGCTATGAGGATAAATACATAAAGTGGACCATGTTGCGGCAGGAAAGGGGCCAAGACATGCCAAAGTTTATCGATGTTTTTCATACCCTTCACACGAATTTGGGTATCAAGGATTCTGAGCGACATTTGGTACTCAAGTACCACGAGTACCTACACAGGTACATCCAGGACAAGATGGACTTCTTGGACATCTCCTCGGTCTACACGGCGTACCGATATGCTGTCAAGATTGAACAAAAGTTTAAACCGAAGAAGCGAGACTCTGGATCTGCGATTTCAAAGCAAGGGAAAGCTGCCCCAAACCGTAGAGAAAAGGACAAAGCCAAGGTGGGGCGACCCAGGACAACTCGCCGAAGATGCAAGAAAAGAACAACACCACAAAGACAAAGAAGGACATGAGAAAATGGTGTGAGTTCCATAAGAGCTCCACTCACAACACGAGTGAGTGTCGGACCAAGAAGTCACTAGTGGTCAAGCTGAAGGCTTTCGAATCAGATGCATGTTCTGACTCTGAATCAGAACCCGACAAGGGGAATGATAAAGGGAAGCAGATCATTGAGGTGGATCCTAGTGCCACTATGGCCACCACCAAGATAAAAAAGAATGAGCGTGAAGATCCAGAGGAGGGGGAACACCTCTTCCACTCACATATGTGGTTGAAGGGTTCTCCACTGCAGTTCATTGTCGACAGTGGGAGCTAAAAGAACCTCATTTTAGTAGAGGTCGTGAAGTAGCTAGGCCTACTGACTACAAGACATCGCAACTGTACACCATCAGGTGGCTTCACCAAGGAAGAGATCTCCATGTCAGTCAATAGTGTCACCTTCCCTATAGAATCAAGCCCTTCATGGATGAGGTATTATGTGATGTTGCCCCTCTTGAAGTTTGTGATGTATTATTAGGACAACCATACTTGTGGAAGTGACGTGTTGTATATGACTCTCGACCTCGCTCTGTGATTATTACTTTGGGAAATAAGTTGTACATGATACTGGAGGTAGCCCCGCCTACCGCCATCTCTCTGATCACTGCAAAACAATGCAGTAACATAATTTCATATACCAGGAAATTTATTTCCTTGTGCTTCAGCCTTAGGGCAGGAAGAATATTATGGCCACAACTTCCAGACAAGGCTCCTCCGCACAACAACAACAAATGGATAAGGTCATGGAGGAGTAGAAGGAAATTTTCTCCTGTGGGGGTGCCTCTACACTATTAGGTTAAGCACTCCATCGATCTGACCCCCTGCATGCTGCCACCCAATGTACCGATCTATCGACGTTCTGTTCTAGAGAATGATGAGATCAAGAGGCAGATTCAAGAATTGTTATAGAAAGGGAACATCAGGCCAAGATCATCACCCTATGGAAGCCCGATTGTATTGGTATAGAAGAAGGATGGGACCTGAAGACTCTGTTTTGACTATCGGGCGTTGAACAAGATCACTATACATAATAGGTACTCAATCCCATGGATTGATGACCTTCTGGACCAGCTCAAGGGGCCCAAATATTTCAGAAAGATCAATTTGAACTCCAGTTATCACCAGGTGCCTATCAAAACCTCCGATGTCTGGAAGACTGCCTTCAAATCCAAGGAGGGCCTTTTCGAATGGTTGGTCATGCCTTTCAGCTTGACGAATGCCCCCACAACCTTCATGCAATTGATGCACAACATCTTGCGACCCTTAGCCAATGCAATCGTGGTGGTGTATCTAGATGAAAGCTTGATCTTCAACCAGAGTTGGGAAGATCAACTCCACCATATTCGACAGGTCCTCCAAACCCTGCGACTATTGTGTTGTGTTATATTCTTTCCACGACTACCCCACACGTGGGTGGGTCATAGGGGGGTAGCTAGCCCCCTTGTCGGGGGGTATGCAGGGGGGAGGTAGCCCCCCTGCATAGGGTATGGGGTAGCACCCTGCGAATTTATTTTTGGACCCTATATTAGGTGGGCGGACCTACCTATGGTTTTGTGCATGGATTTCGCACATGGTTTTGGGTATGATGGTTTTCTGTCCATGGTATTTTGTAGATCCAATCAAGGGAACTACAATTATGTTCTAATCCAAGGTTAATGGATTGGGGTTTATGGATGCGTTCACATGTATATATATGTATTGTAACATTGAAAAGAATATAATGAAAATCAATCTGGTAGTCTTGGTTTTGGGATCCAGGGGAAAATCTCTGTGTATATTTGTTTTATGTTTTATGCTCTCACCATTGTTTATTTTCTATTTTTAAAATTCATACGCAGGTAATTTCTGTACAAGGTTAAAACCTACAATGACAACACAACTTGTGTGACAATTTGGAGAAATGCACTTTTGGCATGACCCAGGTTCAATATCTGGGGTACATCATTGATGAGCAGGGTGTGCATGTGGACCCATCCAAGATACAAGTCATTCAGGATTGGCTAGCCCTAACCACTCTAACAGAGCTCCATAACTTTCTGGGTCTTGCTAATTTCTACTACATGTTCGTGTTGGGGTTCTCTCATATCACTTGGCCTTTAAGTCAAGTCACCAAGGGCAAAGCGAAAGCAAAGTTATTTTGGTCTGAAACCCAACATAAGGCATTTTTCGAGTTGAAGCATCACCTCTGCTCTGCACCAGTGCTCACATTACCAGACCTGCAACAACCATTTGAGATTGAGATAGATGCCTCCGACTATGCTATTTGTGCAGTTCTACTCAACAGGGGCATCCAGTGGCTTATGATAGTGAGACACTTTTAGACACAGTCCAAAAGAATCCCACCTATGACAAAGAAATGTATTCCATTTTGTAGGCATGTTGTCAATGGAAGCATTACATTATGGCAAAGGAAACAGTCATCCACACAGACCACCGACCCTTGCAGTTCATACAGACACAAGGGAAGTTGCAGAACAATTGCCATCAGAAATGGTCCACATACCTGCAACAGTTCCATTTGAACATTAAGTACAGGAAGGGCAACACCAATAATGTTGCAGAATGCCTCAGTCAACCACCAGTCATGGCATTGATCAATGTGTCAAATCATATGGGCACGAGATTTTGGGGTGGCCGCATCTTTAAAAGAGTGATCCAGAATTCGACAACACATACCAAACACTCCCGGAAGGTAAACAAGTTCCAAATTTTCACCTCTAGGATGCATTGTTATGCCAGCTGGGACACATATGTGTCCCTTCAAGTGAGTGTGCCAAGATGATTTGGAGTTGCACTACAGTCAGATCGTTGGACATTTTGGAGTAGAGAAAATTGTGGTAATACCAAAGAAGTATTTTTATTGGCCAAACCTTCGTCAGGATGTTGGG
The DNA here is from genome assembly GCA_031772625.1 of Pinus tabuliformis. Classification (NCBI taxonomy): domain Eukaryota; kingdom Viridiplantae; phylum Streptophyta; class Pinopsida; order Pinales; family Pinaceae; genus Pinus; species Pinus tabuliformis. Next base: position 859,396,561 of record CM062806.1, read on the forward strand.
AAGTACATTTGATCCTGCACTGTCGCGCCATTGCAAAACCAACCATCAAGAAGCAAAGCATATATACTCCTCTGCCTACTCCTAGTCGACCTTGGGAATCCATCTCCATGGATTACATGTTGGACCTTCCTTCTACTAAGCATGGCAATGACTGCGTTTTCGTGGTCATCGACAAATTCTCTAAGATGGTCATTATGGTGGCCTACAAGAAGAGTATCACAACAGAGGCCACTACTAAGCTCTTATTTGAGTGAGTGTGGATACACTTTGAGATCCCACAGTACATTGTCTCAGATCGGGACAATAGATTCCTAAGGGCATTTGGTCAAGTCTCTAGTCGATGCTAGATGCCAAACTTACTAAGTCCATGACTTTCCACCCCCAAATTGATGCCCAAACAGAGGTTGTTGATAGGATGATTGTAAACATTTTGCACATGTACAACTCGAAGCATCTACACACCTGGTATGAAATCCTCCCCTATGTCAAACACAACTACAACATATCTCTCCATATCTCAACAGGCCACAACCCCTTTCAGGTAGGGTTGGGATTTCATCCATTATGTCCCATTGATGTGACCATATCATTTGCAGCCACTCAGGCAGATTTGGCTCACATCCAGTCTGAAGCTGACAAGGCTAACAACTTCATTGAGCACATTCAACACATCTGCCAGCAGGATCGTGATATATTAGACAAAGCCAATGCTAAGTACAAACAAAGCCATGATCAACATTAGGTGTCACACAAGTTCCAGGTGGGCGACAAAGTTTGGCTACATTTATAGAAGGAGTGCCTTGTTGGACCCCATCACAAGCTTCCACACTCCGATATGGGCTATACACCATCACCAAGGCTATAGGGGACAATACCTTCAAGCTCAACATTCCACCTTTCCTTGGTCTGTACCCAGTGTTCAATGTAGACTGTCTTCAACCATACTTTCCACCATTGTTGGACACATTCGCCAGTGTAGAACAACTCACACCAACAGAGCTAAACACAAACTGTATGGAACAAGCCACAACTAGTCGGATCATGGACACACAGATCAATAACACTCGGGAGAAAAAGATCCAACAATATTGGTTTGTTAAAGCTGGCCAACTCCTACGCGATGGCAAGTGGCTCACTAGTGATCAAGTTTAACAAAAATTTCCACATCTCATGGAGACACTCAACTTAGTGGGGACCATTGCTTCCTAAGGGGGGAGGATTGATCCAAGTGTATCTTGGTGGGCCTCCACCTATTCCACTTGGGCCCCCACCATTGTCTCTTTCAATTTTTGAGTTTCCTTAATTGTAGCACAATTTACTCTTTTTGGCAATTTTTCAGGTCCTAAACTTCCAGAACTGTTTTGAGGCCCTAAATGACGTTTTTTTGGGAAAGCCAAGCAAACAAGGTCATGTCTACATTTGGAAGTTGTAATCCTCAGATAGATCTTTCTAACAAGGTATTGTGCACGTCAAATGAAGATCTTATGCCAAAGTTAGGACCCCGGGAAGTTGATGTACCAATTTACCCAAACTGGGCCCATAGTTTGACACTTCATCCTAGGGTTAGTTTTTGGATGTTTAGGGCTTTCCATTGTTTCTCAATAATAAATGGGCCTTCGAGCCTCATTGTAATGCAGTTCAAAGGCATGTAGCTGCCACATCTCTCCTCAGAGATAAGCTACCATCGTCCGAGCTAGTTTTATTTCCTTTCTATTTGTAAGCATATTTCAGTGTTTGATATTAATGAAATGAAGTGTTATTTCTGTTACATCTCTATATTTATGGTTATATCTGTAATTTGTTGTGTTCTTGTTTAAGTTTGGATCACATATGCACTCAAGAACAAGACGACGAAATTGAACACAGACAAGAAGGCATTGGGGGAAGAAAAGCACGGGTAACTGGTTATATATGGAGGATATAGGCTCTAAATATTTCAATGGAGTGAGACAAACTTTTGAAAAATGGAGAGAGCAATGAGTTATAACCACGGAGAAACTGTAAAGGCTCAGTTAACAAAAAGCACGGAATATACCTTGTCTCTTATCACTAGCCAAGGTGAAAAGGTGGTAATGGAAGCCTGATCCTATTTTGCAGTGACATCTCACCAATTGGAAGTTCTACAGAAAAACGTGGACTATTTGCAGGTGGAAATGGGTACTTTTTCATTCAAAGTGGACAATATAGAATTGACAGTGGAAACGACCCTAGGAATATTGAAGGAGGTGTTTGGGATTACATATAATCTGTCTAATAAGCGAAATGCAGGACATGAGTAGGAAGTGCATCTATAGCAACCTATGGATGCAATACTCCCTTAACAAGTGGAAATCACACAATATATGAATGTGGTCCTTTCACAACAAGTGGACAATGCGCAAATAGGGAAATCTGGACCCTCTGAACCATATCAGAATGATAGTGGTTAGTTCTCCAAGTGTTTTTCCATGTATTGCAAGTATATAGAGTATAATGGAATTTTTTGGAGGTCCCGTAAAATAAGTATAGTTATTACTCTAGTCAAAATAGGCAAAGTAGGTCTTTTGTGCAAATCTTGCTCTCTGAAGATGAAGACTTTGTATTTAATATAAAGGTACTGACTTGTTTACTAGGTGAATAATATAAAAATACTTGTTCCCTTAAAAAAAATTAAAAACATTATAAAACATCAATAATTTCATTCTCATGTTGTAATTAATATTACAAACTAGTATGAATGAGACATGGAAAAAATATTTCACTTTAAGTTTTGAAGCCACAAATAAAATATTTCTATGTTAAGTCTTTAGAGAGATAAAGTAATTTACAAAAAAAATCATCTTCTATTTCCCTTCTAAATATTTCAATATAAGACTTAAATAAATTATTTAAATATCCATGTTACATATTCTCTCTCTCTGTATATATATATAATATATGTAAACAACGAAAGGGGTTAAATCTCTTGAGATGCAATTTTTTTTCCAAGTTTTGTACTCTAAAAGTGGTTTGCATATCAAGAGATTTGATCTCTCTCAGCACATAATAGATCCGTGGTTAAGATGGATCTATATCGGTATATAAAAAAAATTCAATTCTGCAACTCTAGGATGCTTGGGAGGTTTTTGCTATTAAATTTCAGATTGTTCTATGTTGTTTCAATTAAATTAGCCCAGTTCAACTATTGTATTAACAATATTACAATAACAATTAATATTTCCAACCATCAATAGTAATTGAAGATAGAACAATAAATGCAACGACAAAGGAGACAATGAACACATCAATAAGAGACATTAGATTTGATCAAATACTAGGGAAAAACCCCACAAGGGGGGAAAACCTTTGAAAATTCTTCTTCTATTACATTGTCATAAAATGTTCAACAAAGAGTACAATGAGCCCAATACAAAATCATCCAACAAAATTATCCCAACAACATTAAGAAATATGTTCCTAGCATCAATATAGGTTAGAGACAACTTTTCCTGTTTGTGGTCAAATGTCAAAATTTAGCCATAGAGCCCAACCGCACATAGGAAGAAGGATGCGTGCGGTTGAGACCTTCCAACCACACTCTTGAGCCTGTTAGCCTATGGTTATAGCCGAAAATTTCCTGTGTGTAGCCTGCAGTCGAAAACCAAAACCCTAAATTGACCCAATCTCATACCTATGAAAACCGATCAATAAAGAAGAGAAGAAGAAGATGGTCGGTTATCTCCAAATGAGATTGAGGTCACTTGTATTTATAGGCTTCCAAGGGTGACCAGTTTCCTGTTAGGGATTGTTAGCCTTGTGGGAAAACGACCCAAAAAATGGATTCAAAACACTCTTGAACTGTTCAAGAGTTGATTAAGATCTTCCCAAGGTCGAAACAATCATATGCCAAAAGCCCTCAAGAGAGCGGAAATACACTATCGGGAGGCAAAAACACTCCAAAACCATGAAAAAAACCAAAATCGCAGGCTTAGTAGTCCAAATGCACGACATCCGTTCGATCTGGCCGATCAATGGTCCAGATCTAATCAGCAGATCTGATCAGCACAGGCAGGCAGTGGCAATTGGCGCAAGACACCGCCGATTAGCGATCGCCGATGATCGGATCAGCGGGTCACAATCGCAAAGGAAAATCGGCGCAAAACATGGGGCGATGGCAATGGTGATCGGTGATTAAACAAGGACTGTTGATCGTGCACACGGATCAATGACCCACATCGCATCACTATATCGCTATTGGCAAAAACCAAAGGGCGGACGCATGACACCGCTGATCAGTGATCGCCGATGATCGGATCGGCGGGTCGCAATCGGTGGAGGAAAATTGGCGTTATTGGCATAGACCAAGGGGAAGGAGCGATTGCGATCAAAGATTAAACATGGACTGTCGATCGTGCGCGCAGATCGACGACCCACGTTACATCGTCGGATCGCTATCGGCGGAAACCAAAGGGGAAGGGCCTCTACATATACATGCATGCGACCCGATGGGTTTCGGAAGCAAAATATATATAGTTTCAAGTCCAAAAAGCCCATTTTTTAACATTTGTTGTGTATTTTTGTTGTTTAAATGAAATACAAAGGAAGCCTGGGGCAGTGCGATTGCGATGAAGCCCGGACCCGAAAGTGAAAACTATGAAATTTGAAGTCCAGAGGGAGGTTGTTTTCATGTATTTCTCGTGTCTTTCAAAGTATTTCAATACAAAGGGAAACATAGGGCCAGGCCACTCGCGATAGGTGACAGCGACCCAAGGGCAGACCTGATAGATAAATAAACCATACTTGAGGACTTTTGAAGTCTGAAAGAAGTAGAATGGGTGGGATTTCTCATTATTACAACGTTTTCTATATAGAACATAAAGCAATCATTATTAAGCATTTTAAAGAGATCACAGAGGCCCAAATAGCCATTCCATCACCTAAAATAGGCTGAGAGATAGAGACAGAAGGCTGGAAGTGGAAAGGCGACAGCACAACACGATGCAACTCGCTACAGAAGTGATCAGGGAGCATAGACAACACAACATAGCCAAATCAACCAGAAACGACCACGAAACCACAACACAACACAGCCAGAACAAACAGAATGATTGTGGGGCATCTCTGGCACGAGAGAGATCTCAGGCATCACGGAAGGCTGCCCAAAATATCTTAATATGGTTATTCCTCTGTCAGAAGAGGAAAACCGCCGAGCCATGCCTGCCTATTGAGGGAATCAATCAGTTAAACAAGATAGAAGGATATATTAAGACACCTGAAGCCTCAAAAGGCTCAGGACCATTGTAAAAAAGCTATAAATAGCTGAAAACAAGATGTAACAAGGGTTCAACTTTTGGAGATTACTCCTCCTCTGTTCCTTCAAGCTTCTCATCTGTAGTCTTTAGTAATACAAGCTTCTTTTGCTGTTATATGTTTAATGTCCATTTCTCTTCTATTATGTGCTTGCACTTGAACAATTTATTCATGTTTTCTTTGCGCTTAAGGCCAGATAACTGTCATCTTATCTCTGCTTTGATATATTAGATTTGCAAGCTTCTTTGCTGCCTATGGCTAGCCATTTATATGTGTGATTATATATGCATCTGCCAGTATAGTTAGTAAGTTCATTTGCTGCCTGTAGCTAGCCATTCATATATGTTCATGTATGCAATCTGCTGGCATAGTAAGTATTCTCCATCTATCCATTAAATCTACAAACTACTGAGCATCAGTAGTCTAAAGCCTTGTGTTGTTGGGGGTGTTCATGCATGTCTTGAGTGAGAATAGAGCTGAAATGGTTATCTGACTTGATCCAAACCATCATCTCTTCCAGTAGTTCAGAGAAAAATACTGAAGATTATATGTTACCAGGCATCTCCGATTTACAACCTAGGAGAGTTTCCTGGAGTGCTAACATAAATTGGTGCCGTTGCCAGGGAGAGGAAACTGAAGCTCAGCTTCCCTGGGAAACGACACAAACCCAACTTTGATGATAGACAAAGTCTGGGCACATTTTTGGTTGTAATCATCTATCTGGTGACTCTACTGGAGGCCGAACCTCTTGGCGACTCCACTTCATAATTCTGGCTCAGTTTGTGAGGCATACTCGGAGAAATCCTCAGAAATCGCGAGCTGACCCAGTACCTGACCCGAAAAAGACCATCAAGGAGAAGAAAGTATTGCAGAAAGGAGCATCGGGTTCAGGTAAACCTAAACAATATTCTATATCTCTTCAAGAAGATCCTGCAATAGAACAAATACATGTTGAGAGTACAGATTCTAATACTAGCAGTGAAGAAAAGCTCTCAGAAATTCATAAAGCTCCTTATTCTTTAGTTTCTCCTTTTGTTGTTAGCCCAAAGGGAACCTCACCTCCTATTCACCATACTCCTTTGGTCTCGTCATCACTCCTCCGCCTTTTGTCATTCAGACTTCTAGTACTCTTTTAGTCACCACAGTTATGGCCAGTTCGCAAGCACCCACCAAAATGGAAAGAATCATAGCTGCTAGGTATGGACCTCTAATACTGCCCACTCCTTTGAATGTTATGCCCACTGGAGAATATCAGAATTATATGCCTAAGTTCACTGGGACTGAAGGTGTCACTGCTGAAGAACACCTTGAGTCATTTTATAGCTATGTTGATAATCTAGATATTAGTGAAGATGATGTGTGGATGAGAATATTTTTCCAAAGCCTAGATGGGGAGGCTAGAAAATGGTTCAGAGAACAAGCCCCAAGATCTATAACAGACGTCGAAGCTTTAGATGATGCATTCCTAAAACATTGGGGGGATAAGAAGGATCTCCTCTATTACCACACTGAGTTTGGGAACTTAAAGAGAGAAAATGGTGAACTGTTGTCTGATTCTAATAAGAGATTTAACTGCATGTACAACAAGATACCAGCTGAAGTGAAGCCCACTACTACCTCTGCTAAACTCACCTATGCTAATGCTTTTGATTATGACTTCTGCCTACTGTTGAGAGAGAGGCGGCATGCTACTTTGGCTGACATGCAGGATGTAGCCTTGGAAGTAGAATCGAACATCATAGCTGCAAAAAAACTCAAGGGAAATGCTGATAGAAGAAGACAGAGGGGCGAGTCTTCATCCTCTTCTGATCCTAAGATAGATAAAATGACCAAAATGATCGAGTCATTAGCCTCTGAAATTTCCAAATTAAAGGTTGAGAAACACCTTGGGAAAGGGAGAGTTCCCAATACTTTTGCTCCTAGAAATCCAAATCCATATAGAAGAGCTAATGAACAATTGCAGATATTGCAAAGAAGCAAAGATGCCAATGAAGACCAAAGGGTCAAGACCCCTTTCCAAAATGTAGTCATGGAGGAAGAGCAGTTTGAAGAAGATGATGAGATCCATTGCCTTGAAGACAAAGGCAATGCTTCCTTTTTGACCGCAGCTGCCTATGAAAAGTCATTATGAAATGACCAGACTAACCAAGAATGGGGTGGTGAAGCTGTTCTACAAGCTGAAGATCAACGCAGATATAATCTGCGGTCGAAGATAAATAATGCTAAGGAAACTCCAGTTCAAAGAGCTGCTGACCCTGTAGTACAACAAGCTAATAAGCAAAAACAACCGACAGTTGATCCTATCATCCTCAAAGCTCCATCTCATGAGGTAAGAGGCCTTGACAAGTCCCCTTCTCCTTTCAGTTTTCAATCAGAAATTCAAAAGCTAAGAATACCTATGCCTCTGATTGAACTAGTGAAAAGTGAGTCCTTCAAAAGATCCATCCTCGAAGCCCTTGAGCCTAAAGCCATCCAAGCCTCCACCGACTGTGTAAATCTACAAGATGACAAGCCAGCTATCATCCTCAGCCCAATGATTGAAATTGGTGAGGACAACTCCCCATCATTCTATGTCTCTCTAAACATTCATGATAAAATCCTCCACAATTTCCTTTTGGACGCTGGAGCTAGCCATAACTTAATGCCAAAGGCTGTCATGGACGAGTTGGGTCTCGACATCACTAAGCCTTATCATGATTTGTTTTCTTTCGACTCTAGAAAAGTGAAATGTATACGATTAATCAAGGACCTAGCCATCACTTTGTCTCAGTTGCCTATGAAAAGCATGATGATGGATATTGTGGTAGCAGATGTGCCTCCCAAATTTGGCATGTTACTTCCTAGAGGTTGGATCAAGAGACTAGGTGGATCATTACAAAATGATCTAACCTATGCTACTGTCCCAGTTTCCGGAGGTGAGAGCAAGAGATTATATAGAGAGGCACAGTTGGCTTACATCATCAACAATGAGAAAAATCCTAGTAATCATCCCATCTACGCTGTTGATACTGATTTTGGAGCATGTATTCTTCATATTGAAGAGTCTCAGTTGGCCTCCATGCAACTTAAAAAGCCAGTTTTCCAGATCATGCAGGATGGAAACCCACAGATTTGGGGTATGTTCTTTGATGGGGCTTGCTCCAAAGAAGCTGCAGGGGCAAGTGTAGTCCTTATGTCCCCAACACAGGAATATATTCATTTGTCGTTCAAATTAACCTTTCAGGTCACAAACAACATAGAAGAGTATGAAGCTTTGATTCTAGGCTTAAGTGCTGCTAAGGAAATGGGTATCAAAGGCCTGCAAGTGTTTGGGGATGCAGACCTCATCATTCAACAGGTAAATAAAACATTCCAAGCAAAGCATCCAAGGCTGAAAGAATACAGGGATGAGGTATGGAGGCTCAAAGATTCTTTCAAAGTTTTTAGCATTTCTTATATTCCAAGAATGAAGAACCAACTTGCTGACTCCCTTGCTGTCTCTGCTAGCACGTTTGTTCCCCCTTTGCCTCCTAAATTGACATATGAAGTTCAGGTAAAATACAGACCGTCCCTGCCAGACAATGTCAAGTATTGGAGAGTTTTTGAAGACGATGAGGAAATTAACAGGTTTTTACAAGTTGTTGAGGAATTTGCTGAAATGCACATCGACCAAGAAAATCAAAACGTGGAAGAATTCGGCTAGTCCAAGCTAAAAAGTGAAATCGGCCGAGAAAGCATCGTCTAGTTGCCCAGTAATCACATAGCAAAAGGATTGGTGCCTCTAGAGAAGCTTTTTGATCATAATGACGTGCCCTACAAGCCGGCCAAAATAGAGAATGAGTCCACCGTTTGTAAACATAATATAGGGAGCCCAGCCCATCTGAAATTCATCAATATGTCTGCTCATTTGTCTCTTGCCTAGAATTTCGAGTATTGCTCCCTCATGAAGCAATTCACTGATATTTTTGCCTGGGAATACAACGATCTTAAAACCTATGACCCAGACATTATTCAACATAGGATCCCACTGGAAAAGAACACCACCCCTTTTAAGTAGAAATTAAGACCTGTCAGCCCTCTCTTACTGCCTTTGATTGAGAAAGAAATCAAGAAGCTGTTGGATGCCAAAATCATAATTCCCCTAAGATATTCAAAGTGGATAGCCAACCTGGTGGTGGTAAGGAAGAAAAATGGAGAAATAAGGCTTTGCGTTGACTTCAGAAATCTGAACAAGTGCTCTAAAAAAGATAATTATCCCCTGCCCAAGATGGAACACTTGCTACAAAGAGTTTCAAAGGCTAGAGTCATGTCTTTCCTAGATGGATTTTCAGGCTACAATCCGATTGCTGTACATCCTGAAGATCAGGAAAAGACCGCCTTCACTACTCCTTGGGGCACTTTCATGTACTCCAAGATGCCTTTGGGACTGATGAATGTTGGGGCTACCTTTCAGAGGACCATGGACATAGCCTTTTTGGGAGAGAAGGAAAATTTTGTCCTTATTTATCTTGATGACATAACAGTCTTCTCCAACAACCACAAAGATCATTTACAACATTTGAAGAAAGTCTTTTTGAAGTGCAGATAGTTTGGCATTTCAGTCAACCCAAAGAAGTCACAATTTGCTCTAGAAGAAGGCAAACTCCTAGGACATATTGTTTCTGCTGAAGGTGTGAAGATTGATCCAGCCAGGGTTCAAGCCATTCAGACATTGTCCATCCCAAGGTTGAAAAGGGACATTCAATCCTTCCTGGGTAAGATCAACTTTTTAAGGAGGTTCGTTCCAAACTTTGCAGAGTTAGTAAAGCACATCACTTCCATGCTAAAGAAAGGATCGAAGATAAAATGGACAACCGCTTCAAGAAGCTCTTTTGAAGCCATCAAGCAAGCTATCATGGAGGCTCCCACTCTAATCAGCCCAGATTACACTAAGGGGTTTTGTATCTTCTCTTTTTCCTCTTATGATACACTTGCAGCAGTCTTGTTGTATAAAAATGGTGAAGGCATAGAGCACCCCGTAGCCTTTTTTAGCAAAACTCTAAGGGATGCTGAACTAAGGTATGACCTTATTGAGAAGCAAGCTTATGCTCTCATAAAATCCTTGAAAGCATTCAGGATTTATATCCTGCATTCCAAAGTAATTGCGTATGTGCCCTCAACCTTAGTGAGAGATGTCTTGACTCAACCAGATATTGATGGAAAGAGGGCAAAATGGATTGCAAAATTCATAGAATTTGACATAGAGGTGAAGCCCACTAAGCTTGTCAAAGGCCAGGGCTTGGCTAAGCTCATGGCTGAAGAAAATTGTAGCTTGTTAGACATAAATTTCATGGGTTTAACTTCAGATGATGAGCAAACAAGGGGAGCATCAGAAGAGCAAAAGCAAAATCAGTCCATGGCTGAAAATCTAGCCACATGTGAATGGTATGCCAACATAGTTCATTTCTTGCAGAAGTTGGAAGTTCCTCCAAGGCTTAGTTCAAGTCAAGCTCATACCACTAGACTCAGATCAGCCAAATTCTACATTGACAAAAATCTTCTTTACTGGAAAGACCCATCAGGAATCCTCTTGAGGTGTCTAGATAAAGAACAATCTATAGAGGTCATACACCAGTTTCATTCTAGCATTTGTGGTGGGCATCATTATTGGAAAACCACGGCTCACAAGATCTTGAGGGCTAGGTATTATTGGCCTACACTGTTCTCTGATGTGTTTTCTTTTGTAAAAGCTTGTGACAAATGTCAGAGATTTGCAGGAAGACAACAACTAAAATCTCTACCTTTAAAGCCAATACATGTCAATGGTCCCTTCCAGCAGTGGGGCTTGGACTTTATAGGTGAGATTAACCCACATTCCAGTGGCCAACACAAATGGATCTTAGTAGCCATTGATTATTTCACCAAGTGGATTGAGGCTATACCCACTAAGAATGCCAATCATCAAGTTATCATAAAGTTCTTGAATGAGAATATTTTCACTAGATTTGGTTGCCCAACCAAACTAGTCACTGATAATGCAACAACTTTTAAGGCAAAAGAATTGATGGACATGGCTGAATCCATGGGCATTAAAGTGGTGCATTCTACCTCATATTATCCTCAAGGCAATGGCCTGGCAGAATCATCTAACAAGAGTTTGGTAAGGATAATCAAAAAACTGTTAGAAGACAACAAAAAGAGTTGGGATTCCAAGTTGAAGTTTGCACTATGGGCTGATAGAGTTTCCATCAAAAAGTCCATAGTGAACTCTCCATTTAAATTGGTTTATGGCACTGATGCTGTTTTCCCTATCCAATTGATCCTCCCTGTGGCTAAGTTCTTGCAAGAAGAACAAGATGAAGAGAATGACTTAGTAAGAAGAATGAATAACCTAGTCGAATTATAGTAGATCAAAGAGCAGCTGGTTGAGAAGTCACAGGTCCATCAGAAGAAAATCAAAGGAACCTTTGACAGGAAGGCAAAAGTGGACAATTTCCAAGTTGGTGATTGGGTGCTCAAATGGGATGCATTGAAGGAAAAGAGAGGTAATCATGGCAAGTTTGACTCCTTATGGACTGGTCCTTTTGTCATCACTCAAGTTCAGCACAACAATACATTCATCCTGCACAATTTGGAAGGCGGAGACCCTTTTGGTAGCCCGGTAAACGGGCGGTTCCTGAAACTCTATTTCATTTAAGGCTCTAAAAACTTATTATTGTACATATGTTTTTCTTTCAGTTTTTATGTTATGCTAAAAAGAATCCATTCCCAATGGAACACTAGGGGAAGAATTTAATTTTGTTTTATAGGAAAGGCATTGCTCTGCAGTTCTTGAAACCTCACAGGGAGGCTTTCATCCCCAGAAGGAGCCAGTGTTAGCCTTGTTGGAAAATGACCCCAAAAATGGGTTCAAAACACTCTTGAACTCTTCAAGAGTTGATTAAGATCTTCCCAAGTCGAAACAATCATATGCCAAAAGCCCTCAGGAGAGTGGAAATACACTATCGGGAGGCAAAAACACTCCAAAACCATGAAAAAAACCAAAATCGCAGGCTTAACAGTCCAAATGCATGACAGCCGTTCGATCTGGACGATCAATGGTCCAGATCTAATCGGCGGATCGCATCGGAAAATCTGATCGGCACAAGCAGGCAGTGGCAATTGGCACAAGACACCGCCGATCAGCGATCGTCAATGATCGGATCGGCGGGTCACAATCGCAAAGGCAAATCAGCGCAAAACATGGGGCGATGGCAATGGTGATCGGCGATTAAACGAGGACCATCGATTGCGCACGTGGATCAACAGCCCACATCGCATCGCTATATCGCTATCGGTAAAAACCAAAGGGCATATGCATGACATCACCAATCAGCGATCATCGATGATCAGATCAGCGGGTCACAATCGTGGAGGCAAATCGGCGTTATCGGCACAAACCAGGGGGAAGGAGTGATTGTGATTGGCGATTAAACATGGACTGTCGATCGCGCGCGCAGATCGACGGCCCACGTTACATTGCCAAATCACTATCGACGGAAACCAAAGGGGCATGGCCTCTACATATACATGCATGCGACCTGATGGGCCGGACCCAATGGGTTTCGGAAGAAAAATATATATATATAGTTTCAAGTCTGCAAAAGCCCATTTTTTTAACATTTGTTGTGTATTTTCGTTGTTTAAACGAAATACAAAGGAAGCCTGGGGCAGTGCGATTGCGATGAAGCCTGGACCCTTTCGGGTCCGGGAAGTGAAAACTATGAAATTTGAAGTCTGGAGGGAGGTTGTTTTCATGTATTTCTTGTGTCTTTCAAAGTATTTCAATACAAAGGGAAACATAGGGCCAGGCCACTCGCGATAGGCGACAGCGACCCAAGGGCGGACCCAATAGATAAATAAACCATACTTGAGGACTTTTGAAGTCCGAAAGAAGTAGAATGGGTGGGATTTCTCAGTATTACATTGTTTTCTGTATATAACATAAAGCAATCATTATTAAGCATTTTAAAGAGATCACAGAGGCCCAAATAGCCATTCCATCACCTAAAATAGGCCGAGAGACAAAGACAGAAGGCTGGAAGTGGAAAGGCGACAGCACAACACGATGCAATCCACAACATAAGTGATCAGGGAGCATAGATAACATAACACAGCCAAATCAACCAAAAACAATCACGGAACCACAACACAACACATCCAGAACAAACAGAATGATTATGGGGCATCTCTGGCATGAGAGAGATCCCAGGCATCACGACAAGCTTATCTTAATATGGTTATTCCTCTGTCAGAAGGGGAAAACTGCCGAGCCATGCCTGCCTATTGAGGGAATCAATCAGTTAAACAAGACAGAAGGATAGATTAAGACACCTGAAGCATCAAAAGGCTCAGGATCATTGTAAACAAGCTATAAATAGCTGAAAACAAGATGTAACAAGGGTTCAACTTTTGGAGTTTATTCCTCCTCTGTTCCTTCAAGCTTCTCATCTGCAGTCTTTGGTAATACAAGCTTATTTTGCTATTATATGTTTAATGTCCATTTCTCTTCTATTCTATGCTCACACTTGAACAATTTGTTCATGTTTTCTTTGTGTTTAAGGCCAGATAACTGTCATCTTATCTCTGCTTTGATATATTAGATTTGCAAGCTTATTTGCTGCCTGTGGCTAGCCATTTATATGTGTGATTATATATGCATCTGCCAGTATAGTCAGTAAGTTCATTTGTTGCCTGTAGCTAGCCATTCATATATGTTCATGTATGCAATCTGCTGGCATAGTTAGTATTCTCCATCTATCCATTAAATCTACAAACTATTGAGCATTAGCAGTCTAAAGCCTTGTGTTGTTGGGGGTGTTCATGCATGTCTTGAGTGAGAATAGAGCTAAAATGGTTATCTGACTTGATCCAAACCATCATCTCTTCTAGTAGTTCAGAGAAAAATACTGAAGATTATATGTTACCAGGCATCTTCGATTTACAACCTGGGAGAGTTTCCTGGAGTGCTAACAGGGATGACCTATCCAAATGTGCATAAATGGACTCTTCTTCATAAGTACACTTTCCCTTGTCTAAATTGGGCACTTCAATAGTCAAAATTGGTCCTCTTGAAAAGAGGAATCTAGTCCCATGGTTGTAATTTGTCATTGAGCTATCAGATTAACACTCCCTCTTAGCTAGGGAGAAATTCCAACTACATCATGTAATAATATTATGTATCTTGTCATCATATCATGTCCCATCTCTACTCAACTCTATTTGCTAAAAGATTCTCGAATCTAAAGAAGAATAATCATCGAGGAGCTAAAGCTAGCACCCTCTCGGACAATGAGGAAGGTCCTATTGGACACTCTCACCTCATGTCATCTCATCGAGCAATAAGCGAGACACAAGTTACCAAGCAAGCATCACAACCATCCAATGATGTAATCAATGGAAAAGATACAACTTGCTATATAAGAGGTAAGGATCACATCCATCCTATTTCCTATTGATGTTCCCATAAATGACCCTCAAGAGTCATGTGGTAGAACACCTGCATCATAATCAGCTTGGGTGAGATACCCAACTTACCAAAGGTAAGGATAACACACCCCCAAGTTCTCTCTCAACCCGTTGACCAGACAGGGAGCAACAATCCAAATAAGCTCAACTTGTGAGTATGATGCCAACTGTGGTATACTTCGCATAGACCAAGATAGGGGGAGATACTTGAATTATAAAAATAGACAAGGATTAGACACACCCTATGGAGGAAAAATAGGGGTGATACCTTATTGTCCAAAGATCCCTCAACCCCAAGCTCCCTCCAACTCAATTCCACACCCTGGGAGCTCAGATAGGGAGGAAGAGTTGGATCAATGTTCTTTATTAGTGATGCCCCTTATCAGGAGGGGTCACATTTGTTAGCCCAAGCTGCTCCCTGAATAGCAATAACTTCCCTTTCGGCAAAGGCTTGGTGAGAATATATGCAATTTTCTCATTTGTCAATATTTGATGGAGTCTAATTGCTCCTCTCTGCATTATGTCTCAAATGAAATGTTATAAGATCTCTATGTTCTTGGAATTGTCATGAAATAAAGGATTCTCTACCAGACGGATCCCACTATTGTTTTCGCAATATATCACAGTTGTGTCTAGGACTTTCTCAAATAAATCTTCAAAGATATTTCTCCACCAAATTTCCTTGTAGCTAGCCATGCTAGCGACAATGTACTCTGCCTATGTGGTACTCAATGATATAGACTTTTTCTTCCTGCTCATCTAAGATATCATGGAAGATCCAAGGCTAAAACAACATCCAACCATAATATTCCTATCGACAACATTTCTTTCCTAGTTAGCATCTGTATACCCATGAAGTTGAACATCTCGGGCATAATATCTCAGAACAAGGTTGATCATCCCATGCAAATATCTCAAATTGTGTTTGAAAGCAATCCAATCTGCATGGAGAGTCTAGGTCATGAATTGAATTAATGTGTTCACTTCATCGCATATGTTGGGACTTGTGTTCACTAAGAACATTAGAGCCCCAATCAAATGTCTATGCTCGGATGGATTCACCAAATTGGGTCTTGCAACTTCTCCACATAAATTATTGAAATTCATTTCCATTGGTGTGGGAAAGGACTTGCATTTTGCCTTTCTAAACATCTCCAACAACTTCACGACATATTTTCCTTGTGAAAGGAAAATCTTACCAAGCGTTTGCCACACCTCAAGGCCTAGAAAATAGTGCATGATTCCAAGGTCCTTCATCTCGAATTCAGAGGCTAACTCCCTCTTACACTCGATCATCAGGGGCTCACTACCTTCCAAGAATAGATCATCAACATATAAAACCAAAATTAATGACATATCTTGGACTACCTTGAAGTAGAGGTTGGCATTGACATTGCTTCTTGTGAATCCCAACTTCACCAAATAATTGTCTATGCGGGCTTACCAAGCTATGAGGGTTTGCTTCAAACCTTACAATGCCTTCTTTAATTTATAAACATGTGTCTTTCGATCCTTTACTTCAAATCCTTGTGGCTACTCAATCATTAGGGGAGTTTTGAGGTCTAAAATGGGCCTTCTAAGGAAATTATGAAATAAGAGTGGAAATAATAAAATAAGATCAGATGACATCATCAAATTTTAGAGGGAAAAAAGAAAAAACTAATTTTTCAATTCGTATTTTCAAACACCTTCTTGTAACATGCCATGGAGGAATGTTGTCTTCACATCCATCTGATGAAGGGTCCATCCTTGACTCGTGGCAAGAGCAACTACGATCGAATGGGATTATATCGAGCTGCAAATGCAAATATATCATCATAATATTATCCCTCTTTTTGGGAGAATCATTGGGCCACAAACCTTGCCTTGTATTTCTCAATGTTTCCTTCAACTCCATGCTTGATATTGAATAACCATTTTGAAGTCACAAGGATTTCCATTTCGATCTCAATACAATATCCCATATGTCATTCTTCATAATTGATTCATATTATTAGGCCATAATATCCTTCCAAACTTTTTCTTTCACGACTTATTCAAAGGTGGAAGGTTGGGATTAAATCATAGTGCTCATGACTGTAACATATCCTTGGTACCTGCATTGCTTCTTGCTTTCTCTAAATGATCTTTGAATGAGAACATGTATCTTCTCATCCTGTAATGTGTCATGGAGCCAAAGTGGCCTCTTCCTGGCAGGAGGATCACATGGAGGAGGATCTAAGGGATCCATGGGCTCCATGGGATCATCAACAATGTTTGTCTCAGATTTAGGCACATAAAGACAATCTAAAATATCCATATCATCATTCCTCTTCTTAGGAGGAGGAGGCAGAGGAAGGTCCCTTGCTTTCCCAAGGAAAACATCTTCATTGAATGTTACATCCCTGTTAATTTAAATCTTTATTTTACTAGGAATATATATTCTAAATGCCTTTGAATTTCCACAGAATCCAACAAATGTAGCTTTTTCTCTCGAGGCTTCTAGTTTGTTTCTTTTGTCCTTCGGCACATGAAAACATACGAGGCAAAAAAAGATATAGAGATGGCTAACATCAGGCTTGAAACCTGTGAACACTTATTTAGGGGTCTTTTTGTCCAATGCTTGATGAGGCACCCTGTTTTGAACATATGCGACATCGTTCGTTTCTTCTCCCCAAAGGAACTTCGACAACTTTTGATCATGGAGCATAGCACAAGCGACTTCTACAATAGATTTGTTCTTCCTTTCAGCTATTCCATTTTGTTCGAGAGTTTATGGCACAATCATCTCTTTCTTGATACCTTTTTTGTTGCAAAAATCGATGAACTCATTCAAAATGTACTCTCCACCATTATTAGAGTTGAAGATCTTACTTTACTTCCTTGATTGATTTTAGACCAAAGCTTTGAAATCCTTGAACATTTTGAAGGTTTCATCCTTGTGCTTCAAATAATATATCCATGTCTTTCTTGAGAAGTCATCACTGAAGGTGATGTAATATAGATGGCCACTAATAGAATGTATGGGAATCAAACCACATATGCCAGAATGAATGAGATGGAGGGTGTAATTTGTCTTGTTCTCTCTAGAGGGGAATGGTCCCCTTGTCTTCTTTCCACTGGAACAACTTGGACATACTCCATCATGTTGGGCTTGAACATTGGGAATACCAGAGACCAATTTCTTCAATTTCAGAAGAGCATCATAATGTAAATGGGCCAATCTTCGGTGCCATAGCTCGCTTAGATGATTAGTATCATAGACCAATGCTAGAAGAGGCCTACCAATGACTCTATAGAGTCCTTCAAATCTTGATCCGAATGTAAATGCATCTCTCATAGGTGATCCAATAGGCCAAGTAAGAACCTTTCCCTTGATGAATGCAACCCTCATCCCTTTGTCTTCCAAAGTAGATATTGATACCAAATTCTTCTTCAATCCCAACACATACATCATATCATGGAGAAAAATAGATTTTGCAGAATTCAAATGAAATTTGACGAACCCAAATCCTTGAAAGTGATGAGTGGAGTTGTCTCTAAGAATAATTTTCAAGTTTGACTCCCTCTCTACCAAATTAGAGAGAACTTCCTTATACCCAAAGAAATGATGAGTGGCTCCACTATAAACCAACCAACTATCCCACAAATCCGAAGGAGAAGAACTAGTGAGGGCAGAAATAAGAATATATTCAGATTGATTTCCAACATTACTTTTTATACCTGGAGTATATTGGATTATTTTGAGGATGAAAATATTCTTCATGGTCAATTGGAGAATCTCTTCTTCTTCTTTCATCTCTTCCATAGAGATCATTCTTTCAGTCATCTCTTCTTCTTTGATCATCAAACCTATTGTTGTTGCTTCTAGTGTTGTAGCAAGAACCATTGTTATTCTCGGGGAAATCTCGAGCATAGTGGCATTTCTTATGGAAATTGTAACATTCACTGTGTGATGGTTCCTTGACTCTTCCAAACCTTCTCTTTGAATTTTGAGGAGGATGCTTTCTTGAATTTGATGGACCTCATTTTAATTTCTTCTTCTTCTTCTTCTTGTAAGTGATGAATGCATCAAAATTTCCTTCTTCATGCTTTTGTATCTTGCCTCTAGAAACCATCCTTTATTCTTCTCGAGTGTGCTTTCCAACAATCTCATCAAATTATGGAAATTTGTTGTTATTGCTTATAGTGGTAATGAAGGTTTCCAAAATAGGAGGGAGACCTCTATGATCTATAATCACGAATTCCCTATCAGGTACAAATTCTCCAACTCTTTGCAATTGATATCTAAGACGAGATATCCTCATAATGTAGGATTGCACAAAATCTCCTTTGTTCATCTTCATATCTTTGAGTTGATATTTCAAGGAGAGGATTTCATTCAAATTGTTGACTTCATACATGCCAACTATCTTATCATACATGTCCTTAGACTTCCTCAAATTTCCAACATATGCAAGTAAATTATCTTGTAAACCATCAACTATAATTTTCTTTTCTTTTAACTCACCTTTATTGTGCTTGTTCTTGGCAGCAACAGAAGCATTCTCCGAAGGCTCGGGTACTTTTCCTTGAATGTATTCCAAAACATCATTGTTATCAACTATGATCTCCAACCTAATCTTCCATGCAACAAAGTTAGATGAGTCACCCAACTTCTCATGTTCCTTGAAGAAAGAGGAAGACATCTTGACTTGATTAGATAGGCTCCTTCAACTTTCCAAAGATGATTGCTTCAATGCTTGTCTCCTTTTGGGCTTGTCCTTCACCTTAGCTCTAATACCATGTTAAATTTCAGATTGTTCTATGTTGTTTCAATTACTCTAGCCCAATTCAACTCTTGTATTAACAATCTTACAAAAACAATTAATGTTTCCAACCATCAATAGTAATTGAAGATAGAAAAATAAATGCAATAACAAAGGAGACAATCAACACATCAATAAGAGACACCAGATTTGGCCAAAGACTAGGGAAAATCCCCACAAGGGGGAAACCCTTTGAAAACTATTCTTCTATTAGATTGTCATAAAATATTCAGCAGAGAGTACAATGAGCCCAATACAAAATCATGTCATGAAATTATCCCAACAACATTCAAAAATATGTTCTCGGCATCAATATAAATCAAAGACAACTTTTCTTGTTTGCGGTCAAACGACAAAATTTATCCCTAGAGCCCAACCACACAGAGGAAGAAGGATGTGTGTGGTTGAGACCTTCCAAACACACTCTTGAGCCTACTAGCCTATAGTTATAACTAAAAATTTCCTGTGTGCAGCCTGCGGTCGGAAAACAAAACCCTAAAATAGGTGCGAGCCTCGAACCTTGTAATCTCGGACATGTATGTACCACTTTCCTCAGCCAAACCTTAGACCTATGTGAACCAGTCAATGAAGAAGACAAAAAGAAGATGCTTGGTGATATCCAAATGAGCTTGAGGTCACTTTAATTTATAGTATTCTAAGGGTGACCAATTTTTTGTTAGGGACGACATGTCCAAATGTGCATATGTGGGTTGTTCTTCACAAGTACAATTTGCCTTGTCCAAATTGGGCACTTCAATAGTCAAAATTGGTCCTCTCGAAAAGAGGAATCTAGTCCCATGGTTGGAATTTGTAACTAAATTGCTAGATTAACATTTTCACGCCCTCCTCTTGAGACGAAGAAAATTCATTAGAATCTCTCTTTCCTTTTGTAGAGGCTTTTAATTGTTTTAAAGCTACAACAATCACATGTTTTAGTTATTTCTCTAGTTCTTGAATTTTCTTTGCATACTTTTCAATAAGTCTTGCAAATTGCCTTTATATTTTTTCTCATACTTCTTTTGTTCCTTGTCTTTCCTTTCAATTTCTTCCTTTTTAGATTTTAGTTGGTATTGAACTTCATCTAATTGACCATTGAGATTTGGTACTTCATTCTCAAGCTATTGTTCCCTCAACTATTTCTCATTCGTAGTGGAAAAAATTAGTATTGACTCAACTATGGGCCTTTGTAATTTCTAATGCAAATAAGAAATTTGGGCTTTCAAGTTTTGTATCTTCATGTCACATCCAAATGTTGTGCTTATTTATTCTACAAGAATTCCTTTTTGAGCTTTGTAATAGTTTCCTGTTTCTTAGCTTGCTTTTCCTTCAATGATTCAACCAATGGTGAAGAGGAATATTCAAGATCACATAGAGCATTCATGGATGTGACAACTTCCTGCCACCTCTTTTGTGTTTGTAGTTCTCCAAGTCAATTTAAAGCATTTTTTCTGCACTTCCTTGTACTTTATCTTTATTTTCACCCTTATCACTAACTTGAGCTAATTTTCTATGTGATTCTTTTTTGGTATCTTTCAGTTATTTAAACCTTTGTGCTACCTTGGCACATTGCAAATATATGTTTTTTAACATACCATCTTTCCTAATATAGGTCTTATTCAATTTGACCATTATTTCATTATATTTTGCTATTTATGATTTGTGCTTATATTGCTCCTCTTTCAGATTAGTTTCAAATTCAAGGTTTAAATATTCAATTATCTTATCCTTCTCCTTCAACTTGCTATTTAATTCTTCGAAAAGAATACCTACAATTTGCAATGGACGTAAATACAATACCTCTAGTCTTTTTCTCAACTCTTCGAAGAATTCTAATGGTGCTTTCAACTTTGGCCTCTCTTTCTTCAAACTTTGCATTAATATTATCAACTTTTCTCCCAAAATTTTCCTAAACTTTTGGATACCTCAATATGTATTCCATCAATTATATTATCCTAGTTGTTTATGGTTCTAAATGAGTTTTTTGTTGTAGCTTTTAATATTGTACAAAAATTACCAGTATACGAATTATAAAAACAAAAAATAAACAATGGGGGGAACATAAAACATAAACAAATATACACAAATATTTTCTCCTGGATCCCAAAACCGGGACTACCAGATTGATTTTTCATTATGTTCCTTTCAATGTTACAATATATATATATATATATATATATATATATATATATATATATATATATATATATATATATATATATATATATATATACATTCTGAAGCATTCATAAACCCCAATCCATTAACCTTGGATTAGAACATAATCATAGTTCCCTTGACCGGGTCTACAAAATACCATGGGAAGACAACCATCATGCCCAAAACCATGTGCAAAATCCATGCACAAAATCATAGGTAGGTCCACCCACCTAATATAGGGTCCAATTATTTTTTCCTAGGGTGCTACCTTGGACCCCGTGTAGGGGGGATACCACCCCCCCTGAAACCCCTTGATAGGGGGGGTTGCACCCCCCTGTGATCCCCGTGCCTGCCACTACTCGTGGAAGAATATAACACACACCTAATACTTGCATTATTTGCAATTGTTTATTGCAACACTGCAATTTGCTTCATGCATTCTAAAAAAATTGTTTCCTTTAATTGAGACTTTTCTGTTTAGGTATTTATAGAGGAAGAATAATCCATTGCAGTCATTTTCTATTACATCACTGTATCAAATAATGAGAAAACAAATATCTCATCAAATTGTATGTCAAACAATGCACTTTTGAACTTGGAGTTGTTGAATAATTTATAATCATAGGGAGATTATATTTAACTTCAATTTATTTAGAAGGAATTCTTATTTCCATTTCATAATTTCTTGTTTCCATATTATTTTCCATTTAACCTTCATGTTTCTCAACATCATCTGTACATACATGTAGGTCTAGTAAAACCCTAAAAGTAGTACACTCATCCTAGTTAATTACAATATCATTAAAATTTTCTGCACCAACATGTGGAACCTGTTTAGGTGCTTGCTAAATGGTTTTCTTATTATTTTATTTCATAATGTATGTTTTAGTAGACCTTGTTTGAAGATCACATTGATGTAATCAAAATTTTCTGCAATGTGATCTCGAACTAAACCTAGTTTTCTTCTTTTCACTTTCTTACAGGGCATAATGAAATTCTTTAGCCAATGGATGAGGGACATATATAACTCTGTATTCAACCCAATGAATCACCAACCTCATGAAATTATTGTAAATATCATGCTTATTATGATTCATAATTTTCCTAAGGACAAGCTAAATTATTTGTATATTCCTCATGGAATATCTTGCATTTTAAAACCATTCCTAGGAATAAATACCTTTTTCCCATAGATTTTATTGGCCATCTTAATCTTTTATACCTTTGGGTTTTATTTGGATACAATTTTTTATCCCCCTCCACATGGTATTTTTGTTGATCTTATAACCAAATTATGGTCTAGGTAAACCCTATAGCAAAATCCATTAAATTCCATAGTCATGTCATCATAATTAGCTATGACATCATTAATCTCCTCATTTTGAAAATTAATTTGTCTAAAGATAAGTTCATAAAATTCTACTCTTCTTAGGATATCTAACATACTTACTGGAAAATTGTTTGTATCCCTCCATGCATTAGCACACTCTTTATTTTTTTTCCAATGAACCTTTCTCCTAGGAACCCCTTATTTTCATTATTGTGCCCATGGTAGAGGGTGTCCCTACTTCAATTGTAGCCATGGTTGTTTTGGTTTAAATATGAAATTATGGACAAGAGGTTATCCTATTGACACTGACACTGGGGAATGACTTATGACGAATTGCACATTGAGGAAAACCTCACCACGAAAATGTGTTATTTTAAATGGACCTTTATTATGTTGGTATCTTTTTCTATAAAGCATATTTATTATGAAAACTATGTTAATATATAGAGTTAAGATCAAAATGATTAAAATTAACACTTTTATATGTCTTGGAGTTCATTATTATAGGTATATTCATGTAGATTTGCAGCCTTTTTTAACAATGGATTGGGAATTTTTGAGAATGAATGAAAACTTTCATCCTTGGTAAAGTATTTAGAAACTTGGAATATCAAAGGTTGTAATTTGAAATTGAAAGATAGTGCCAACAATGATTTCCTTCATGTGTCAATTTGGTGTAGGTCAAGTAGTTGGGAGGAATGTTATCCTCTCCACCCAGTTTCAATTCTCACTAGTAACATATTTGAGCTCATAACGAGTACATTATTGTAATGGATTCAAGCCTAGTCGTTGATCAAGATTGTGCTATAAAGGTAATTTTGAACTCAAAATAACAAAGGTTTAATAATAAAAATCCTAGTAGATCCATACTCCCTGAATTATGGTTTCAGGCAATGTCATTCTCAAAAGTTGCAACATCTTCGTACACAAGGTCAACTACCTAAGTATGTTTCTAAACAACGTCTCAAACATGGGTCTAGGTTTTTTTCTAATAAGATATGCCACACTATAATCAATCATATAGAATGGTTCAACATCCATTTTCATTCATATTCCCATGAAAACCATTCAAATGGGTTAGGGAAGAACCATTCAGAGTCTAGGCCATCATATGGTTTCAAAACATGTCAAGAGAATGCATTTTTATTGTATAGTAGGTTATTTGTCATTGACAGGTTGTGGATATTCCTCCTTACTATGTAAACATGTAAGCCCATATACTCACCATTCATTCTCAACTTGAGCCATACATTTTTCCCAAACAGGGCATGCATTTTCCTCAATACCTTGTTTTCATCTAGTTTCATAATGTCAATATACAATTACCAACATAAGGCATGAATCTTTCTCCCTAGTATGTGCATTTCCTAGGGCTACAAAACATGTCAAGGGTTCACATTTTTATTGTGTAGGCATGTATTTGTCATTAACAAGATGGGATATTCCTATTTACTATGTAAACATGCAATCCCATGTACTCAATATGCATTCTCAACTCAAGACATGCATTTTTCCCTAATAGGGCTTGCATTTTCCTCAATATCCTATTTTCATGTTATTTTATAATTTTAATATGCAATTACCAACACAAGGCACGCATTTCCTAGGGCTTTAAAACTTGTCAAGGGCATGGATTTTTATTGTACAAGATGCATTTGTCATTAATAATGTGTGGATATTCCTCCATACTATGTAAAGATGCAATCCCATGTACTTGTCGTGCATTCTCAACTTGAGGTGTGCATTTTCTCAAATAGGGTGTGAATTTTCCTTAATACCTTGTTTCATGTATTTTTTAAATGTCAACATATAATTACAAATACAAGGCATGCATTTTTCTTCTTAGCATGTGCATTTCTTAGGGTTTCAAAACATGTCAGGGGTGTGTAATTTTATTGTGTAGGTGTGCATTTGTCATTAACAAGCTGTGGATATTCTTCCTTACTTTGTAAACATGTAGTCTCGTGTACTTTCCATGCATTTTCCTCGATACCATGTTTTCATGTAATTTTATAATGTCAACATACAATTACCAACACAAGGTAATGCATTTTAATTTCTAGGGCATGCATTTCCTAGCGCTGCAGAACATGTCAAAGGATGTGTATTTTTATTATGTGAGCATGCATTTGTCATCAACAAGGTGTGGATATTCATCTTTACTATATAAACATGCAATCCCATGTACTCACTGTGCATTATCAACTTGAGGAGTGCATTTTTCCCAAATAGGGCATGCATTTGTCATCAACAAGGTGTGGATATTCATCCTTACTATATAAACATGCAATCCCATGTACTCACCATGCATTATCAACTTGAGGAGTGCATTTTCCCAAATAGGGCATGCATTTTCATCAATACCTTGTTTTTGTATACTTTCATAATGTCAACATATAATTACCAATAGAAGGCAAAATTTTTTTGGTCATAAAATGCACACCATGTCCTCTAAAACAATAGGATTGGGATTTCTATTGTTGTATAAAATCCTAATTCAATATTTTTAAAATGATCCACATCTAAAATTTCATGGTCACACTTATGGAATAAACATTTTTCTTGATATTAGTCTTTCAGATTAATCACATTGTTAGGATTTGGTCAACGTTTCGAACCAGCTAATGTGGTTCATCCTCAAGACAAGGTGAGAAAACAATAGATCCGAGGGAATAAATAGAAAGGATGCATCACTGCTCAGAGTTAGCCATTGGAAATTAGCCATTGGGTAATTTGTTAAATTGTTTAATAATTTAGTTGTTATGTAATAAATAAATATTATGTTTCCATAAATTGATAATATTAAATTTAGCTATTGTGTGATATATAAATATTAAATCTCGATATTATAAATGGAATAATACTTCTAATATTATATTAAATATTGTAATAATATTGTTAGTTAGGGTTTGGCCCATAATATTAGAAACTAGTTGTTACGAAGAAATCATAAGTTAAATCATCTATAACTAATTGATGAAATATTGTAACTTATTATTAATATAATTAGTTCCTGTATTAAATCTTATAATAATATGTTGATGGTATTCTTATTATTATTATAATTATAGAGATTCATAATATTAAAATTATTAGTTTAGAACTATTATTATAATATTTTAAAACAATATATTAATTTCTATAATAATAAAATATAATAATTTTAATCCATTATTATAATATCTAAAAGGATGAAAACATTGTAATTGGAATCGGTAATTTGTTAATCAATGTATTGATGGAATTCATATTAAGATTATTAATTTAAAATTATTATTATAATATTTTGTATTATAATTCAATATATTAATAAAGTATAATAATAATAATATATTATTTTGATATCAAAAAAGAAAAAAGAAAGAAAAAAAAGAGAGACTATAAATGGAATATGGTATTCTTATTATTATAAATTCAATTAAATTAATTATTTTGATATTTATAAAAATAGAAACTATATATGGAAGGAGGAAAACTAATCGCATTTAAAAAAAAAAACCGGATCAAGGGGGATAAAGCCTAAAGGCGAGAAAGGAGACCTAGCATGAATGGAAAGGGGAGAGGAGAGGGCAGGGAAGAAGGGCTAAGAGGGGAGAGCTAGAATCCAGCTTTTACTTAATTTCCAGCCATCATCCCTATTGAGGTTTTTGGCATACCTCTCTATTTCAATTGCTTCTATGAGTTTCCTGTGGTGGAAATGGTCAACCCTAGCGATGAATTTGGATTCTTCAATACAGACATGGTGTTTCAATTTCACAGGATGCTCGGCAAGGGCTGATGTGCGAGAGCGATTGTGTCTAATGTCAACTACATGCGCACCAATTCTCTATTTAATATACCTACCTGTCTCTCTAATGTAGGGGATACCATAGGAGCAGAGAATAAGGTATATCCCTTTTGTGTCTTTAGGGTCAATAGGGTCTTTAACGGATCTAAGGGAATTTTTAATGGTTTGGAGAGGTTTGAAAGAATAAGAGACATTCATCTTTTAAAGGATATGGGCAATACTATCCGTGGTCCCTTGGATATAAGGGAGATGAACCTTGGCGATTGGATCAGCATGGGTTGGTTTTACTTTAGGCACTTTGCTCGTTTTGTGAAAGGCCTTGAGGCACTTGGTCCTGTTGTACCCATTATTTTGAAAAACTTCAAGAAGATGAGATTTCTCTTGATCAAGGTGGATATCATCAGAGATTCTTAGAGCGCGGGTAGAAAGAGTGCTGAGAACCCCGAATTTCTGAGCAGGGAAGTGATGAGAACTGACATGGAGATATTGTTCCGTGTGTGTCTTCTTCTGGAAAACTTGGTGACAGATGGAACCATCATCCCTCCTAGAAAGGAGAATGTCAAGAAAGGGAAGGTGACCATTCTCCTCAATTTCCATCGTGAACTTGATGGACTCTGACTGAGAATTATGGTGGTTAAGGAACAGATCAAGTTTCTCACGACCGTGAGGCCAAACAACACATGTGTCATCAACGAATCTCTTCCATTTTTTAGGGCGAAATTGAGCGGAGGCTAAGGCCTTGGCCTTAAAATCCTCCATAAAAATGTTTGCTATGATAGGGGAAAGAGGGGAACCCGACAAGCTTGTCAATGTTTTCATCAGTGATGCGATTAATGATATCAATGGCCTCTTGGATGGGGATTTTGGTGTATAGGGATACAACTTCAAAACTCACCAACAAATTTCCAAGCTCTAATTTTATATCTTTCCACTCTTGAACAAAAGAGGTAGAGTCTTTAACGAAAGACTCAGTGTGACCAACAACAAGCTTGAGTTTTTGGGCAAGGAATTTCGCAAGAAGATAGGTAGGTCCGCCTATTGTGTTGACAATAGGCCTTAAGGGGGCCCCAAGTTTATGAATCTTTGGAAGGCCATAGATTCTAGGGGTAAGGGGATTGCTTTCAATGAGCTTCCGGGAGAGGGGAAGGAGAGAGGAATCTGCTTTAATCACGGATGCTACCTCTTTCGAAATTGACAAAATGGGATTCTTCTTGAGCTTGATGTAACTTCCACTATTAGAAATATGGTCGACCATTTTGTGGATATAATCATGCTTATCAAGAATTACAACAACCCCACCTTTGTCTACCTTAAGTACGACAATGTTGGGGTTGTCCTTAAGGGACTTAAGGGTAAGAAACTCAACCTTGTTTAGGTTTTTCTTAGGAGGTTTAGCCTTCCTAAGAACAACAACACAATCCTGTCTAATGGTTTCCTTGACCTTGTCTGAAAGGTCTTTGATCCCATATTCAATGTTGCAGATAATGTCATCGATAGGGACCTTACTAGGGGCAAAGGCGAAATTGAGACCTTTATTGAGGAGAATAAAGACAAAAAGATCAAAGGACTGGCTAGAAATATTAATAACATTTTTAAAAACTAATGAAGATTTATTATTATTATTATTATCATCATCATCATCTAACTTGCTATTATTACACTCATATGAAGAGCTTATGTTATTATTTACATTAATATTATTATTCCTATTAATATTAGTATTAATACTACTATTATTATTATGATAATTAAGCATATTATGGGGATTAGTGTTGTTGGAATTATAATGGGAGGAATGTTTATTGCATAAATTCATATTATTAACCATACTAGGAATCTTGCAGTGTTTGTTAGGACGTCTAAATTTAATGGATCTAAAGTAATGGAACCTATTACTATTAGTTTTTATATTGTTAAAATTATTATCCATTAAGATGCTATTAGGGAAAGAAAAAACAGGTCTTGGAGAACGATGGGTAACCAGAAAAGGAAGACGGATTACCAGACCAGGAAGACGGAGTAGCGAGAGAGTTGATGCTAGGGGGCAGGAGTTGGGGAGGTTCGACGCAAGGCAAGGAGGATGGGGTAGATTGGGAAGGGACTGCGAAGAGTCAGCAACGGAGGGAGAAAGGGATTGGAGATGGGGAGGGCCGACGTAGAGCGGGGAAACCAGGTGCAGAGAGGGAGGGGAAAGTGAGGAACCGACAGTGGAAACAGGAGGGGATGGCGATGAGGTGGAAGAAGGCAAATCCGGAAGCGATGACGGAACAAGAGGGGAAGCGGAGAGGACCGGGATGGGGCTGCGGTCCGAGGGACAGTTGGAACACCTTCCTACGAGCCTGCTTGTAGGAAAACCAGCCTTATCGAACGACGGCTGACCAGTTCTATCGAACGATGACTGACGGAAGACTCCACTTATAGAGCCGAGGCTGGAGATAACTGCAAATAGTAAGGAGAAATCCAATTGGACATAAGACGAGGTCCGAGAAGGGTAAGAAGAGGAGCTTACCAGGTGGATTGACTTCGTTGCCTCATCAGAACCCAATGGAGCCGAAGACAAAGAAGGGCCCGGACTAGAATGAAGCAAGCACACCCAGTTGTTTAAAGCATCAACCTTGTAAGGACCTCCGGTTGCGGGTGCGACGGGCGCCGGGCGGGCGATCGTGCACTGGCGCAGGCGGGCGCGCGGGCGCACGACGGGCGTGTGCTGAACGAGCTTACGACGTCATGCGAACACTTTGCGATGAAAAATGCGACGAACAGGAAGACTTATGCGACGATAAGGAGCGTGTGGTAAAATACGACTAAGTGCTGGACCTTTATATGCGATGGTGGATGAGCGCTAAAACACCAAGCCGACATATATATGGGGGCACGTTATTATGGTTTGGGGGTCAGCCTTATGGCTGTACACACCCCTTTAAAACGTGGTGATATGTGTATATATATGGCACGTGAGGAGGCCATTTGAAGGCAAGCAACTTCGCTCATATCTCTTGAGCATAAGGGGTAAATACCTGCGCAGTCTTGGAAAGGAAGACGCATATCTCATGCGTGCTTCAGCTCAAGTGCGAGGTAGGTGTATTCGTGCGGTTTGAGGTGTTGGACTTCAGTTGTAAGTGTAGTTTGGGTTTCTAAGTGCCGGTTTGGGGTGAGACCAGCGTGCCGAGGTCCAGATTACGTGTAGGTTATGTGCAGGACTTGACAAAGTAAGATAGGTGGCCTGGGTGGGAATTCTTCTTTGTGCAAGAGTGCATATGATGGTGAAAGGCTGTTCTATGCCTTGGTTGTAAAAATATTCTAAGTGTTGGCTTGGAGCTTGCCAAGCATCACTTGTATTGTAATATTGAAGAAGCTGTTATAATATATTGTTGGGCAGACTTTTCTGGGAGTTGCCCCTCCCTTTATACTTGTGTATTGTTGATGTTCTCGGTTTGTTGTACATGGTTAATGATTGAGAATGATCTTCTTTAAAGTATAAAGGATAACTCTTTATTTGGTTGCAAGAAAACATAAGTTAAAGTAAGTTTATGTTGGAGTAGGCGTAGCCCATAAACGTTAGTATTGTTAAAAAGAAAGCGTTCGGTGGTGCCGCACCTCGCTACAAGCGGTTGGAAGATCACCGCAGGTGTAGGGGCGTGACAGTTGGTATCAGAGCTCGGTCGGAGCTGGTGAGCAAAGGTTGCTCGTGACAGTGACAAGGATACTTGCAGGTGAAGATGTCTATCTTGCAGAAACTGGGTTATACATCCTTCAAAGAATTCGGAGGGAGTCTACTTGAAGAGTCAGAAAGAATAACACAAGGATTTGTAGAATGTGGCAAAAGGTTGTTTGAAATAAGGGATGATCTTCGTGCCTTGGTTAAGGAAGGGGTTCCTGATATGGGGAAGGCTCTTCGACTTGCAAAGGAATGAGACTTGATTGAAGTAGAATTCAAGGAGTTCGAGATAAGACAGAAGGAATTGAGGCATCTCATAGCCTTGAAGAGGGAAGCTGAGAAAGAACTTCTTCAACCCGGTTGGGCAATGGAGCAAGGTGAAGTTGCAAATTGTGCCAATAAGGAAGAGGAAGCTGTGATAGAGGAAGATGCTGCAGACTTGAACATGATGGAGGATAAACTTGAGGCTGATCAAGTTGAACCAGGATCGTACAGTTTGTCAACATGTATGGATGAGGTCACTCACATGGAGGAGCCTCATGATGACGAAATAAGTGATGATACTTGTGTTTCATTTGGGCGTTTGGGAGATGGACCATGTGCAAGAAAGGGAAAAGCCAGTTTGCCAATGCTAGGGAGGATCTCACCATGGTTGACTATGATGGAACCTTGTATGGAGAAGCAAGGATTGTCAAACGTTGCAGAGCTTGTTGGGGCTACTTGTGACCTTGTGATGGAAGGTGCAAGAACCCGAGACAAGGGTGGAACTTGATGATTGTTGCGGAGGATTGGGTCATGCTTTAGCCACTTTGGCTAAGTGCCCAGCATGACTCATGGACAGATTGAGGAGGGCACACACTTGTGATGTTTTGGGTGGGCTTCTCATGGCCGAGACCAAGAGATAGTCTTGATGGACACTTTGGTGGAGGAGCTATGATGAAGAAACTCATGACATGATGACTCGATGGTGAGATGGTTGAGTGACCGAGTTCACTAAACCGAAGTTTGAAGACTTGGATGAGATGGCCAGATGTTGTGATGTGTCTACTTGGTTGGACTACATGGGCAGCTTAGTCATGGACATCAGGTTGGAGACTTGAAGACATGGAGCATGGCAGAGACCTATGCAAGGACATTGTGTGGAAGCACTTGTAGAGATGTCAAGGGACATCCTAACAAGGTGCTAGGGCAGGAATGTTATGCAGAAGGACTTGCTAGTGTGACACGGGGACTTGAGGATGGCACATTGCAGATGATGAAGAGGACTTCATGGACCTGAATGGGGCACATCAAGAGTTGATAATATTGGAGACTTGAGGATGGCACATTGCAGATTATGAAGAGGACTTCATGGACCTGAATGGGGCACATCAAGAGTTGAATGAAGACTTGAGGATAACACATAGCAGATGATGGAGAGAGCTTCATGGACCTGAATGGGGCACATCGAGAGTCGGTTTGATGAGATGGTCTCTTCACATGGAGGAGACACACACATGGACGACATATTGCAGATGACAGTGGTTCTACATATGTTGCGGTGATGTTTGCCTTATGTGGAGGAGACGACATCATGGATGATGGTATGTTGTCGAGGACGACAACGATTTCAGGTGGAGGAGAATGTAAGGACCTCCGGTTGCGGGTGCGACGGGCGCCGGGCGGGCGATCGTGCACGGCGCGGGCGCACGACGGGCGCGTGCTGAACAAGCTTACGACGTCATGCGAACACTTTGCGACGAAAAATGCGACGAACATGCAGACTTATGCGATGATAAGGAGCGTGTGGTAAAATACGACTAAGTGCTGGATCTTTATATGCAATGGTGGATGAGCGCTAAAACACCAAGCCGACATACATATGGGGGCACATTATTATGGTTTGGGGGTCGGCCTTATGGCTGTACACACCCCTTTAAAACGTGGTGATATGTGTATATATATGGCACGTGAGGAGGCCATTTGAAGGCAAGCAACTTCGCTCATATCTCTTGAGCATAAGGGGTAAATACCTGCGCAGTCTTGGAAAGGAAGACGCATATCTCATGCGTGCTTCAGCTCAAGTGCGAGGTAGGTGTATTCGTGCAGTTTGAGGTGTTGGAGTTCAGTTGTAAGTGTAGTTTGGGTTTCTAAGTGCCGGTTTGGGGTGAGACCAACGTGCCGAGGTCCAGATTACGTGTAGGTTATGTGCAGGACTTGACAAAGTAAGATAGGTGGCCCGGGTGGGCATTCTTCTTTGTGCAAGAGTGCATATGATGGTGAAAGGCTGTTCTATGCCTTGGTTGTAAAAATATTCTAAGTGTTGGCTTGGAGCTTGCCAAGCATCACTTGTATTGTAATATTGAAGAAGCTGTTATAATATATTGTTGGGCAGACTTTTCTGGGAGTTGCCCCTCCCTTTATACTTGTGTATTGTTGATGTTCTTGGTTTGTTGTACATGGTTAATGATTGAGAATGATCTTCTTTAAAGTATAAAGGATAACTCTTTATTTGGTTGCAAGAAAACATAAGTTAAAGTAAGTTTATGTTGGAGTAGGCGTAGCCCATAAACGTTAGTATTGTTAAAAAGAAAGCGTTCGGTGGTGCCGCACCTCGCTACAAGCGGTTGGAAGATCACCGCAGGTGTAGGGGTGTGACAAACCTGATCTTTACTAATATAATACAAGGACTAATTATATTAATAATAAATTACATTATTTCATCAATTAGTTATATTAATAATAAATTATCAATTATTTCATTATTTCATCAATTAGTTATATTAATAATAAATTACATTATTTCATCAATTAGTTATATTAATAATAAATTACATTATTTCATCAATTAGTTATAGATGATTTAACTTATGATTTCTTCATAACAACTAGTTTCTAATATTATGGGTCAAACCCTAACTAACAATATTATTACAATATTTAATATAATATTATAAGTATTATTCCATTTATAATATCGAGATTTAATATTTATTTATCACACAACAACTAAATTTAATATTATCAATTTATAATATCGAAACATAATATTTATTTATTACATAACAACTAAATTATTAAACAATTTAACAAATTACCCAACGGCTAATTTCCAAAGGCTAACTCTGAGCAGTGACGCATCCTTGCTATTTATTCCTTCAGATCTACTAATTTCTCACCTTGTCCTAAGGATGAACCAGATTAGCTGGTTCGAAACGTCGACCAAATCCTAACGATATGATTAATCCGAAAGACTGATATCAACATTATGGATCACAGAATTCTTAGATCTAACATTTTTCTTTTTAAATGTGATTTCTCACCTTTTGCACAATGCAAGATAGGATGTTAAAAAATGCGCCCCATTCCTAAAAACACCTCCAATATGAGTGATTCAAGTTTCTAAGGGTGTATTAGATCATTTTACACATGTTAACACATTTATATTTTCACTTATAAGCGAATATTGAGAGAGCTAACATAACTACAACCCTGATTATGGCTGCATGATATCTTATGAAGGATTTGGGCAATTACTATCCAGGCCACAACAAGAAAGCTACTTATGATATGGTTACCATATCTTTTTTTCAAGTTTGTTTGAAAATATTCTTCTAATCGTAATTCTTTCTTTGTAGAATGGTGAACTTACTATGATTACTAACCTACAAACTAACTATATTATCTAGGAAGTCAAACATTTGTGTAGCCACTTTGATGCTTACAATAATATCCAAAAGATATTAGAACTAAGTGAGAATTTTAAGAACATAAAATAGACACTAAAATCACTTATAATTTTTAATTTCATAAGTCTTTTCACGTTCCCTAATTACCACAGTGGATTTCAACATAGTGTGAAGGGTGTAGAGAAGATGCATACGTACAATTATTTAACAAAATGTTTGCATGAAATGTTGGAAGCATGTTCCCCAACTATTTGGAAAAAGGACAACCATATTTTTTTCTTATTTTCCTTTTCCTTTCTTACGAGAACCAATCTGAGTATTTCAATCCTTATTGGAATAATACCTCTAGTTGTTTCCTCATTAATGCTATCGACCTAATTCTTCTAATCAATAGTATATGCCCCCATCATTCTAAACAAATGCTTGGAAAAATGGATGGTAGAACTCAACTTTTTGGGGATCTCAATAATCATTACCCCAACAACATACAACACCTTAACCTCCACTGCAACTCCAATAACCCAATCCACATTCTTCTTAATATTATCTCCCCACATAACCTATTCCTAACTCTAATAAAATACCAACACGACAAGCATATGTTGCTAGGGTCCCATTTTACCCTACCTATTATATCTCTTTGCCAAGATATACACTTGAGATCTAGGAAGACCATAATTCAGAAAGCCTCTTTGATAGCCATAAAAAAGTATGACGAAGAGGCTCCAATTGGAAGTCCTTCAATTAGATAATCCTCCACTTCCCCTTTGAAGCAAGACCAAAATAAGAATGATGTGCAAGGTCCACCTTTCCTTGAAAGACTAAACATAAGAAACCCTCCCACTCAACCATAATTCAATTTTTCGGGATAACTTAAGAATGTGCATGATTGACACTTATTTTCCAAGCTATCAAAGACATCCTATTTTACTAAAAATATATTAAGGAGTTATGCTTACGAAGATTAGGTAGAAAGAGAAAACATCCCCAAGTAGTGCATGTGATAGGAAAATTGGCATACTTAATGCTTTAAGAAATTTCCATTGCAAAAATATTTATACCCAAGTAGCCCCATAGTCAACGTTTAGATTAATGAAAACACCATTCTCAATACATTAATTGAATTAGGGGATTCCATCAATGTTATGACTCACAAAATAACGAAAAAATTAGGTTAACATGCCTTAGACAAATCCCTATAATGTCACAACTTGTTGATTGTTCCATTGTAAAACCAAAAGGCATCTTAGTAGATGTGGTGATATTTCTATATTCTTGGGAATACTCGGCTAGTTTTATGGTCCTAAAACCCAATTCCTCTTTGGAAGGATACCCCTTGATTTTGGGACAACCCTGGATGGAAACTATTGATGCCTATATAGGTTGCAGATTAGGAAGCATGACAATTTATCATGGAAGTTCAACAAAGAAACTCACTTTGTCCCCTCCAGCCAAGCCTACAATGGAGCCATAAACACCTATTCGAGTAGAAGATGGGGATATTAACAATGAGGAATTTTCCCAACAATTACTTTCAATAGAATGATATCATATTATCAAAGGAAATTAAGAAAACGATGAAATTAATGACTTCATAGCCTATAGGTCACCATCTTCCAAACACATCCCTTACTAGATTCTAAACATACATTCTTGGGAAATCATCTCCATGGTTGATGCATCAACAACACCACACAAGACACCCACTATTAAAAGTCTTAATTTCGTCACTAAACTTGTAGATATTAGCCCAAGAAAATTTATGAACATCAACCAGAACTTTTCGAGCAACAAAAGAAACAACTCCTTCAGGTCCTAAGGAAGGACAATAATGCTTTCTTCTGGGACTATGCAGATATGAAGGAAATCCACCCAGATTTATATACACACCATATATACATTGAATAATAATCTACACCCATTTTCCAACCACAATGAGGATGTATTCAACATTGAAGAGATAATTAGGGAAGAACTCCAGTAGTGACTTTCTATGAATTCTCTAACAACCAATGGGTCTCTCATATTGTCATTGTTCCAAAAATGAATGGAAAATGGAGAATCTACATTGACTATAGGGTGTTCAATAAAGCTACCCACAAAGGCCATTTTCCCCTACATGTTATCATCCAACTTATAGATACATTAGTAGGAGAAATTAGTTTTCTTTCCTTGATGGATTTAGTGGTTACAACCAAATCCAAATTTCTCTAGAGGATAAAAATAAAACCACTTTCACTTACCCATGGGGAACATTTGCATTTATGGTATTACCATTTGAACTTCGTAATACTCTGGATACCTTCCAAAGAGTAGTTCTTGTTATATTCTCCAATATCATCCACAACTGTGTGGGAGTATATATGGATGATTTCATGAGATGCAATGACACCTTCACATTGGCTCTCACTCACTTCAAAAAAGTACTCAAAATATGTATGGAGTATAACGTTCCTCTTAATAATGAAAAAAATGCCATGATGTTGGAAAAAAGTTGTGTCTTGGGACATCATATCTCTCCTATAGTTATACAGGTCGATCCATAGAAAATAGAGGTAATTATCAAACCACCTCACCCAAAAAACACAAAAGGAGGTAAGAAGTTTTCTAGGAAAGGTTGGATATTATGGACGTTTTATTGAAAAATTTATGAGAATTACGTGTGCACAATTATTATTTCTCAAAATAATGTTGAATTCAATTAGATTGATAGGTTTAAGAATGATTTTGAAGAATTAAAATAAAAAATAAAAATAACATATGTCATAATGGGACCAAATTGATCCGTTTCATCCATATATCCGTGGATGCATATGGCACGACAATTGGAGTTATGCTTGGAAACAAGAAGAAAAACATAAGCCACATGCAATGCAATTTATTAGTGAGTATCTTAGAACCACTGAACTAAACTACATTCTCATAGAAAAAGAGTCTCTTGTTGTCATCTATGCTATAAATAAGTTTCACCATTACATTATTGGGTATTATGTAATTGTACACTTTGATCATGTTCCTATATGAAATTTGATGACTAAACCTATCACCAATGGTAGGTTTACTAGATGGTTATTATAGTTACAAAATTATGACAGTACCGTCATGGACAGACCTAGGAAAGATAAAGTCATTCTTGATTTTATTTTTTGGCTTGTCAATGACAGGAATGCACCATTAACTTAGGACACTTTTCTTGATGAATACCTTTTTGCAGTATATACTAACACACTGTGCTTTATAAATGTTGCTAAATACTTAGCTAGATGAAAATTCCCATCACACTTCTCTTTAAAAGGGTGAAATAAAATCATTAGGGAGAGCAACAAGTACTCCCATTTTGAAGGATGTATTTTCTACAAAAGACCAGAAGTCATCATCCCTTGGTGTGTGAGGAAAGATGAAATCTGTCACATCCTAAAATCATGTCATAATGCACCCTATGGAGGAAACTCCATAGACAAGAGGATAGGATACAAAGTACTCCACCTTGGGTACTATTAGTTCACTATATTTCATGATGCCAAGGATTTTATAAAAGGGTGTGAACTGTCAAAGAATGGGATTTTTAGTTCAGTAGACAAAATTTCTCTACAAACACAAATAATGATGGAGCCCTTTAAGAAACGGGTCCTTGATTTCATAGGGCCTATTAACCCTCCATCTCGATAGAACTCATACATCCTGGTTTGCATAGACTACATTACAAAGTGGATGGAAGGAAAAACACTCTTGGAAGATATAGAGCAAGTATTGGTAGAATTTCTCCATAGAGAAATCTTCGTCAAATTTGGGATACCCAGTGTTATATCAAATTTTCACTTCTATGGACAAAAATGAATTCCCTAAATCTAGTGGTTTGATCTAGAACAACAAAGGAAAAAATAATCAATGCTTTCCTTAGAGAGATTGGAATATAGAAAATAAACCTACCTGGAGTCTATAGTAAGTCCTCCTCTTCTCTTAGCTTGTAAGCTCCAATCTTAGCTCCACGTGCTATAAATGGAATCTACAACAATGACTAAAACAAGAAAAGGAACTAGAATATCCACATAACATAATCAAATATATCTATTCAATGAGTCAACATGGAATTGAAATACAAGAGAATAGGAATAGAACAAGTATAGTAAAGAAAGATTATTTTTGCATTAATAAATAAAGGAGAGATTTACAACCATATATAGAAGTTGAATTTATAGATGTCTCCCAAATTTACTTGTCCTTCCTTGTCAGAAAGCAAGTCTTCACACTCAACCCTAATGCAAATGGATGATGGTCCTTAAGCTCAAAGTAGAAACATGAGGGCACTAGCAATCTCCAAAAGCCAACGCAGACTCCATGGGAGGTAGTAAATTTGTAGGGTAAACAAGGTAGCTTAAGATTTACCAATATAGGCTTGAGATCCACTTATGAGGGAGGATAAGCTCAAGGGATAAGAGTGTTGATTTATGAGTAGCTTGGGAGGTACTCCAAGCCCTAGGGTTCAGGGTTTGGAGGGAAAAGCACCACAAGGGTCACTTGTGGGCTTGGAACCCAAGTGTGGGGTTTTGCACCAAATCGTGTTTTGGGCATTTCTAGGAGCACATTTCTACACGTGATGGCATGAGACGATAGAGGGTGGAAAGACGAATCTAACGCTTCGAGAATTGTCGAATTCTAAGTTGTAGAAGTGGAGAATTGATTTTTTAAAGTTAATTCAATGTGAATGTCAAGGTTGGCCTAAGGAGTTTTAGGCACATGAAAGGTTGGAAGCCCCTAAATTATAACGTTGGAGGATCCCTTGCATTGGATATAAATACAAGGTGAAGACAAGGCTAGAAGGCATCCATTTGTGCAACACTTAACTCACAAAGAACTCAATGGAAAGTGAGATACTCTATTTTGGGCCCAACAAGAGGACATCAGCAACGAAGGTTGAAGGGACTATGTTAAAGGTTAAAACAGGGGTCTAAGTTGCTGTCATGGAGGTCGAGGGTGCTAGCTGTTAGGTCGAGCCCTTAAGGGCTAAAATGTTGTTGGTTTGAACTGGTTTAGACATTGTTTTGGCAGATTGTTTGCTACAGGACTGTTGTGTGCTAGGCTGCAGGCCATAGCACCACAACTAGGCTTGCATAGGGCATGTTAAGGGGTTGGTATATGCCCAAGATAACAACACAACAAAGGAGGATTCCTTCAGGGGTATTCCACAACTAATTAGTGGGCTGTTTGGGGAATGTGAAAGGAGTTTAGGGCCACAACAAGTGCCCTAACCAGAACAACCACAAACAATAGTGTTAAAACAGAATTAGAGCAGTGTTTTGGAGTAGCGTTGGGTCAAGAAGTGACATGTTTGGATCAATTTTTGTTGCATCCTATTGGTGCCATGTGGAGGACCTTCCGTGGTGGTGAAGAATCCATCTTAGGAGTAGAACCAACAATGTAGTATTGGGCATCTTTGCACTATTGGATGATAGCATGTGGATGTCCAAAATAGCCTTAGAATAATAGTCTTGAAGTGATGAAGATAGCTGAAGATTGGGTGAAGTTTATAGCCTTATGAGTAGCTCTTTGATGGATGAAAGAGGCTACTAGAAGGCAAGTTGGAGCTCGGGAATTGGTCAACCTAGAGAGCAGATTGATAAGCCCATGTGCATGCAGCAAAAGTGACACGCGACAGTATTAGGTGAAAACTCTCCTGGAGTCTCAATGTGTTGTCCTTTGAAGGACTAAGGGGCAGCTAGTGAGCAGTACGGGTGTGAAGGACCAACAGGACAACATATGACATAGAAGTTGCAACAAAGTTTGTCATTGTATCTTGTATACCATAGTCTGTTGTATTATTCGGATTTGGTTTAATATAACGAATATTGGTGAATATACAATATTGTACAATTTTGTTAAAAAGTGTGTTTATTTGTGGATATGTGATTTACTGCTTTATATTTCCATTGTGAAAAGTAGTTTATGGTTGTGATTCCTGGTTTGGTAGCGTGGGTGATTTTAAGACTCTAACCTAGACCCAAGGTCATGGAAATTCAACGTGGTATTAAAGCATGTCTGAGCTACTTTAAGTAAATTAAATTTGTGGGTAGCGAATTACAACGTGAGAGGGAGTTGGTCAGATTGTAAGTGAAGGGCTTACTACAATGTCGAAGTTGCAGGCAGGTCTCCAGTATGAGGACATGTTGGAGGGATTGTCCAACTATAGTCCTTAGAAGGAAAGGATCAAGTTGGTATTATAGGTTAACAGGATCTGGGAGTTCATCGAGAAAGGGATCAAGAAGCCAACCGACCCTAAGGAGCTTGAAATATATGAAGATTTAGATGCGAGGAAGACATTGATCATCCTAGGTGGTGTTAAGGATGCCCTAATACCTCATTTGTCAGGGAAGAACAATGCACATGAGATGTGGATGACTCTTGAGAATTTGTTCCAGAATAAGAATGAGAACCAGGTACTGGTATTGAAGGATAAGTTGAAGTCCACCAAGATGATAAAGGGTGAAAGTGTGATCTCGTATCTAACGAGATTGTCTTAGGTCAAAGATGAGCTTGCTTCCATCGGTGTGACTATCTCAGATGGAGATATGGTAAGGCTTTCCTTGAAAGGGTTCACCGAGGAATGGAAGCCCTTCATCAAATGGATCATTGCAAGGGAGCATCTTCAAGACTGGGATAGGTTGTGGTATGACTTCATTCAGGAAGAGTTGCGATATGAGGATCTTAATCCAAAGAAGAAGTCTTTCGATGATGACGTGGAACTTGCAGCACGAATGAAGGGTAAGCAGAAGAAGGACTTGAGTAAAGTAAGTGTTTCAATTGTGATGAGATGGGTTATTATTCGTTGAGATGTCTGATGAAGAAGAAGGGAGATGATGAGAAGAGGAAAGGAAAGCAGGCCACTAATGTTTCCACTTTAGTTGAGATAGATGACCTCACCAGCAGATTGGAAGAGGAGGACTTTGCTATGATATCTCATTTCTCACAGGGTATTATCAATGAGGATGGATGGTACATAGACAATGGTGTGAGGAAGCATATGACAGGGTCACATGATGTTTTTGAGACTCTAGCTAAATGGGACTCAAAGTTTCACATGGTGTTGGGCGACAAGAGTTAGTTGGATATCCGAGGATTGGGTGTTGTGCCATTCAGGATGGAGACAGGACGTGATGCGGGTCCAGGATGTACTGTTTCTACCAGGACTCAAATATAGCATGATTTCCATCTTGATGATCAAGAGGAAGGGGTTTGAGGTCTTGTTCCAAGATGGGAAGGCATGAATTAGTCCCATAGGTTTTAAGTTCGATGGGATTGTACTCGGAGTTAGAGATCATGGTCTATATAGGCTGACAGACAAGCCTATGGATCATGAGAAGCAAGTGGAGTAGGTGTAGGTTCCAGAGAAGCAGGAGTAGGTGCAGGTTTCAGAGGATCATGTACAAGTTCCCAAGAAGAAGGTACACATTCTTGAGAAGAAGGTCCAGATTCCAGAGATTCAGAAGGAGTCTAGTTCGAGAGGGAGCTTGTAGGTTTAGAGGGAGACTCTGCAGTACAAGAATTGCGCATAGTCAATCGGGAGCAAGGGTGCTCCTACAACTTCCAAGAAGGAATCATGGAGAGAGTGGAATATATTACATGATAAGAAGAAGGAGTGTGTTTCCAGCAGTGACAACAACACTTCCGAGAAGGGCGTATTTCATCATACAAGGGTTGTTGTGATTGTGAGCGCTAAGAGTTGGGAAGTGTTGTGAGTAGTGATGATGATGATGAGTTACTTCCTAGTTTTGGAAGTACCTCCCTCGCTAAGAGGGAGTGTTGATTTATGAATATATTGGGAGGTACTCCAAGCCCTAGGGTTCAGGATTTGGAGGGCAAAGCACCAGAAGGGTCAATTGTGGGCTTGGAACCCAAGTATGGGGTTTTGCACCAAATCGTGTTTTAGGCATTTCCAGGAGCACATTTCTACATGTAATGGCATGAGACGATAGAGGGTGGAAAGACGAATCTAACACTTCGAGAATCATTGAATTCCAAGTTGTAGAAGTGAAGGAATGAAATATTTTTTATTTTTTTATTTTATTTCATTTTTTTGGGAGGAAAAAGCGTAATTTTCATTAAAAATTAAGAAAATTACATGTTGTATGCCAACATATGAGAAATGCTTTCACTACTATCCAGAAAGTTTTCAGTCCAAAAGTCATGAGCACAAAAATAATATTTACATATCATCCTTCATTAAACATGAAGGGTCAATGGAAAACTAGGGCCATAAGTCTGTAAACTGGTTAAACAACTGCAATATAAACAAAAATAAACAAAAAGCAATTAGGATGATCTCGTAGATCATTCCTGAATGTCAAGGTTGACCTAAGGAGTTTTAGGCACATGATAGTTGGTAACCCCTAAATTATCACATTGGAGGAGCCCTTGTATTGGATATAAATACAAGGTGAAGACAAGGCTAGAAGGCATCCATTTGTGCAACAGTTACCTCAGAAAGAACTTGTTGGAGAGGGAGATACTTTTGTTTTGGGCCAAACAAGAGGACAAGACCAACAGAGGTTGAAGGGACTGTTTTAAGGGTTAAAACAGGGGTACGAGTTGCTGTCATGGAGGCTGAGGGTGCTAGCTATTAGGTCGAGCCCTTAAGGGCTAAAACATTGCTGGTTCAAACTTGTTTAGACTTTGTTTTGGGGGACCGTTTGCTACAAGACTACTGTGTGCTAGGCCGTAGGCCATAACACCACTATTGGGCTTGCACAGGGCATGTTAAATGGCTGATATATGCCCAAGATAACAACACAACAAAGGATGAGTCCTTCAAGGGTGTGCTGCAGCTAATTAGTGGGTTATTTGGGGATTGTCAAAGGAGTTTAGGGTTGCAGCAAGTGCCCTAACCAGAACAACCACAAACAATAGTGTGCAAATAGACTTAGAGCAATTTTTTGGAGGAGTGTTGGTTCAAGAAGGGACCAATTTGGATCAGTTGTTGTTGTAGCATGTTGGTGCCATGTGGAGGAACTTCCGTGGTGGTGATGATTCCATCCTAGGAGCATAACTGATAGTGTAGTATTGGGTATCTTTGGACTGTTGGAGGTCAGCGTGTGGATGTGAAAAGTAGTCCTAGACTAGCAGTCTTGAAGTGACGAAGATAATTGAATATTGGGTGAAGTTTGCAACCTTATGAGTAGCTCTTTGATGGACGAAAGAGGCTACTAGAAGGGTGGTTGGAGCTCGAGAATTGGCCAACCTAGAGAGTAGATTGATGAACCCGTGTACATGCACTATAATTGACATGCAACAGTGTTATATGGCATCCCTCCTGGAGTCTCAATGTGTTGTCCTTTGAGGGAATAAGGGGAAGCTAGTGAGCAGTACGAGTGCGAAGGACCGACAGGACAAGATACGAGATAGAAGTTGCAACAAAGTTTGTCATTGTATCTTGTATACCATAGACTGTTGCATTATTTAGATTTGGTTTAATCTAACAAAGATTGGTGATTGTACAATATTGTATAGTTTTGTTAGAAATTATTTATGTATATTTGTGCATATGTGATTTACTGCTTTATATTTCCATTGTGCAAAGTAGTTTATGGTTGAGATTCTTGGTTTGGTAGCGTCAGTGATTTTAAGACTGTAACCTAGACCCAAGGTCATGAAAATTCAACAAAGAGACAAGATCACTAGAGTAGGATCAGATAGGAATTCAATAAATCTATCCATGGTAAATGGTTAAGAACACCTTAGAAGATTCTAGAAGGAGAAGATTCAAAATTATTTTTTAATCTTCCCGAATTTCTAGAATCAATGTACCTGCAAAATGGAGAAAGTTGTGCTGGTCAACGCTCATGCTCAAGTATGAAACTTGCGCCCAACATTGGTGGACAAGAACATAGGGTGTGCTGGGCCTAAAAATATGGTTTTTGAGTAGGTGGACTCGGAAACTAAGACTTTTTGGAAAATTTATGCTTAAGGTTTTGCAAAGTGATTATGAAAAAGTGTTCAAGGATGTTTATTGATCCGGTTTTCAAGCGTTTTGGGTTGACGTGACAAAATGGCCTGTAACA
Source organism: Pinus tabuliformis (assembly GCA_031772625.1). Taxonomy (NCBI): domain Eukaryota; kingdom Viridiplantae; phylum Streptophyta; class Pinopsida; order Pinales; family Pinaceae; genus Pinus; species Pinus tabuliformis. Next base: position 859,440,733 of record CM062806.1, read on the forward strand.
CACAAGAAAACTCTCACGAATGGTGATGCTCTATTCACTTCAAAATATATTAGAACCATTATATATCTCTACCAAATTAAAAATAAGATAACTACGCCATATCGCCCACAAGTCAATGGACAAGCGGAAGGAACAAATAAAATCATTGGGACCATTTTAACAATTATTGTTTACGTACAAGTATTTGGTGGATAAAATTTCAAAGGAATTACCAATGTATATAACCACTTGGAAAGACACCATAGGATGTACTTGATATGAGCTCATGCAATGGGAAGAAAGATATATTCCCCATAGATATTGATGAAAAAACTTTCAGAATTGTACTTCAACTAGGCATGGACTTATGTAAAGCATAACTCTAATGACTCCATTAGATTAATGAATTGGATGAAATTTATTAGGTTTCCCTACATCACAAATCCATCATTCAACAACAAATGGCTAGGTGGCATGATGAGTTCATAAAGATGTATGAGTTCTCCATTGGGGATTGAAATTTGAATCCATACTCAGGGAATTCAAAGGGAAATTTCATACGAGATGGATAGGGCACTATGGTATTGATAACACATATGACAATGAGATTCTAAAACTCTAAAACATCGATGAATCTAGAACTCTATTAATGGTTAATGGGCATAGACTCTAATTGTATAAGAAACCACTATCCAAGGATTCCTTTTCAAGGAATATCAATAATGGATGGTCCAATAATGATTTGGAGATTGTCCACCTAGGAGAATATCCACACACAAACACATATATGTATGTATATGAATGTGTGTGTGTGTGTGGAGATTCATATACATACATATATGTGTTTGTGTGTGGAGATTCTCCTAGGTGGACAATCTCCAAATCATTATTGGACCATCCATTGTTGATATTCCTTGAAAAGGAATCCCTGGATAATGGTTTCCTATAAAATCAGTCTATGCCCATTAATCATTAATAGAGTTCTAGTTTCATCAATGGTTCAAAGTTTTACAATCTCACTGTCATATATGGTATCAATATCATAGGGCCTTATCAACCTCGTATGAAATTTCCCTTTGAAGTCCTTGAGTATGGAGTCAAACTTCAATCCCCAATGGAGAACTCATACTTATTTATGAACTCATCATGCCACCTTTCCCTTTGTTATTGAATGATGGTTGCATGATGTAGGGAAACCTAATGAATTTCATCCAATTCATTAACCTAATGGAATCAAGAGAGTTGTGATTTACATTAGTCCATTCCTAGTTGAAGTGCAATTCTGACAGTTTTTGTTTCAATATCTATGGACAAGATAAATTTCTTCCCATTGCATGAGGTCATATCAAGTACATCTTGTGGTGTTTTTCCAAGTGTTTATATACATCGATAATGCCTCTGAAAGTTTATCCACCCAATCCTTGGGATGTACCTAAGCAATATTTGTTATAATGGTCCTAATGATTTTATTTGTTCCTTCCACTTGTCCATTGGCTTGTGGGTGATATGGTGTATTTATCCCATGTCTAATTTGGTAGAGATCTATAATGGTTCTAATATATATTTGAGGTGAATTGAGCACTGCCATTTGTGAAATTTTTCCTAGGTATCTCAAATTTGACAAAGATTTCTATATGGAGAAATTTTGCCAATACTTGCTTTATAGCTTCCGGGAGTTCTTTTTCTTCCATCCACTTTGTAATGTAGTCTATGCAAACTAGGATGTAGGATTTCTATCATGATGGAGGGTTAATAGTTCCTATGAAATCAAGGTCATGTTTCTTAAAGGGCTCCATCACTATTTGTGTTTGTAGAAGAATTTTGTCTTATTGAATTGAGAATCCCATTCTTTGGCAGTTCACACCCTTTTACAAAATCCTTGGCATCATCAAAGATCGTGGACCAATAGTACCTGAAGTGGAGTAATTTGTAGCCTATCCTATTATCTACAAAGTTTCCTCCACAAGTCCATCATGACATGATTTTAGTATGTGATAAATTTCATCTTCCCTCACACACCAAGGGATGGTGTGGTTTGGTATTTTGTAGAAAATACATCCCTCAATATAGGAGTACTTGTTTCTCTCCCTAACGATTTTATATCACCCTTTCGAAGAGAAGTGCGATGGGAATTTTCCTCTAGCCAAGTAGTTAGAACCATTTGTAAAGCATAGTGTTAGTATATACTGCAAAATGGCGTTCATCAAGAAAAGTGTCCTCAAGTAGTGGTGCATTCCCATCATTGACAAGACAAAAAATAAAATCAACAGTGACTTTATATTTCCTAGGTCTATACAAGATGGGAGTGTCAAAATTTTGTAACTATAATATCCATCTAGTCAACCTACCATTGGTGATATTTTATTCATCAAATATCATATAGGAAAACACACACACACACACACACACACACACACACACACACACACACGCACGCACCCACGCACACTACACACACACACACACACGCACGTGCACACACACACAAACACATTCATATACATATACTTATTCATGTAAAACTCTTGCAAATCTCTCTAATGTTTTTTTAAAGCTTATCGATTTCTAGATTCTATCAACAAGTTGTTCCAACACAACACTACTGGTAAAACAACTAGCTAACGTTGGACCAATATGGTTACTACAACACAAAGATATTATTACTACATTTTAAATTGCGGCAACACAATACTACTATTGCTACACATCATGATTCTATAACATCAATTGTTGATCATTGTTGAAAGGCCTCCTAATGTTGCAACACAACTTTACTATTGAAACACATCGTGTTATTGCAACACTAATGGGTGATCATTGCTGCAAAAAATCCAAGTGTAGCATCACTTATTCAGGGTCTTTAAAGCTAAGGCAATAGAACATTAATGTGATTTTTATGATAGATGTGACCCAAATTATAGCACAACAGTCACTGCATGGCCTCATAGCAACTCACTCACATAATAGGTGTCAAATCCATGTTATTGCAACACTGCTTTATGGTTGCAACATCATTCTCTACTCACACCTTACTGCAACACCAATATGTTGCAATGTGGTTGAGGCATAAACACATTGCAACAATGAATATCATCGTCATACATGTAAAGACATAAAATCATATGGGTAAGTTGTTGATGTATGTTTTTATATGCACAAACATCTCTTATTAAGTGACATGTCCCTTCATAAACATTCTATTTAATCTGGAACAAAATCTCCATTTATCTCTTTCCGAACCTATCCACTTGCACATATTCAATCCACATGACAACCATTCCACTTTGAGTAAGAACCATTAAAGTCTGACACTATATATAATGCCAACATTAGTAGACTTGACATTGCATCCATGCCACAATTCCCTCGTACCATCAACATGATGCATGGTAATTCTGTTGAAAAATGAAAAAATTATCAATAACTTATGTGACATGGCTTCTGTCACCCAGTTTACTCAGTAAATTTGAGTTGGAGGAGTTAGAGTTCAATTTTACATGTGTGATTGCTAATTTGTAGCAATCAAGGTCAGTTATCTCAAGTTGTTTTCAATTAAACTAGTTCCAATTTTTGGAGGAACTAGTGGAAGGTCAGCGAAGTAATGGGACTTCAGTCAAACTCAATGATCATCCAATTAACTGATTAGTCAACCAAAAATAGCTAGTGCATGCAGAGAATTTGAGTTACCCAGTTGAGGTGGATATTCCAAGGCAGTGTAACATCAATTGTAGACTAGTCTTGAGTGTATAGGTGTTGCATGCAATTAGATGACCAATATAACATAATTGCGCAATTCAATTGAGTGAATTTCCTAAATAATAGGGACTGATTCCTCAAGGAACAACACAAGGAAATAGGAGCTCAAGCTGAGGAAAAATTTGACTAAGTCTGGGTCAGAGGCCTTCAGTGAGTAGGGAGATAGGTTGTGCACTTGTAGGGCGAGCTCAGATGAGTAAAGCAATTATAATACATATCTATTCATTTGATTAATGCAAGCAAGCATTGGGGTTTTTAGCAGATGTCTTTCCCCAAATAAAAATACTTGTTGCATGTGTGTTATTCCTTCTTGCATGTATGATATTTTTGTTCTAAATTGTGAATTAATGTATTCAAAGAAGTAGTGTAGCTTTGTGTCTGCTGATTTTGATTAAAACTTCATGAGAAATTGCAAATCTACATCCTAATTTCTACATGGTATCAAAGCTGAATTCACATTAGAGAAGGAAATTCAAAGTTGTTTCTCAGAGGTTCGAATTTGAAGATCAGTGTAGCAGGATTTCTTCAAAGTTGAGAAGATGACCTTCAATGGACTAAGGCTAGAGTATGCCTTGGTAGGCACCTATAATTTTGTTGCATAAAAGGACCACATGGAGACAATATTGGATGACAATGGATTGCTAGAATACATCAAGATGGATGTTACAAAACCTCTAGCATATGATGCCCAAAACCTTGCTCAGTGGAAGAAATATGTAGGCAAGGCGAGGAGAATAATCGTGGAGGGAGTACGCGATCATATTGTTTCAAATATCTATGGAAAAGAAACTCTGTTCTTGATGTGGAAGGCACTGACATAATTGTTTGAAAGTAGTAGTGACCACAGGAAGCTGACGCTCAAGGATAAACTTCAAAGTATTAAGATGCAGAAGAATGACACAATTCTGTAGTATTTGAGCAATTTTACATAGTGTCGTGATGAACTTGGTAGGGTCGATGTAATGTCCTTGAATAAGACATGGTAACCTTATTCCTTCTAGGCCTTCCCAAGGGTTGTCATAACTATCAAGATTCGGTGAATGGGAGGGAGAAACTACCGAGTTGGCAATGCTTAAGGTCCGATCTGGTACAGGAGGAAATAAGGTAGAATACCAGAGATGGGACTTCATCCAAGGGTGAGGATGAATAAAACTTGCATTGGCTAGAAAGGAAAAGAATGGAAAAGGGAAGAAATCCAAAATCAAACTAGAATCTAGTCAAGGGGGAAAGAAGAAAGATATGTCAAAAATTAAATGCTTCCATTGTCATGAATTCAGGCACTATGCCATGAAGTGTCCACACAATAAGGAAAGCAAGAAAACATAAGGAGGAGTTTCAGGTGAAGCCTTGGCTTCACAATTTTATCTTGATCTTACCCTCATTGCATGCATGACCAACATAGTGATGGGGAGCGTGTGGTACTTGGACTCAGGTGCATCATTCCATGTGATGGGGAATAGAGAATTTTTCAGTCACCTAGAAGAAAAATATTTGCAGATGCACATCGAGATGGGGCATAATAGAAGGTATAGTGTGACCGAGATTGGTATAGTCACCTTTTAGAGGGAGTCAAGCTCCTTCCTTATGCTCATGGATGTCATGTTCATTCTAGGTCTAAAGAAAAAAATTCACCTTTATTGCAGTTTTGGAAGACCATGGTTATGATGTGATCTTCAACAAAGGAAATACATTCTTGAGACACATAGCCATAGGATAGATGAACCAGATCAGGGTTCATGTGAAGAACCTATACAAGCTAGATGTGGAGGATTGTGCTGCATTTAGCACAAAGGTAGAGAAGGTGCAAAGCCACGATGTTGGTGAAATTTGGCATATAAGACTTGGCCATTTTCATCATGGTGCTTTGAAGAACATGCAACAGATAATCATAGGCCTCCCCAAAGGAGCACTTGAGCAACATGATGTATGCAAAGGATGTAATTTGGGGAAGTACACAAAATCCACATTCTATGATCTGGAAAGCAAAGCACATGCAGTCCTTGAAAGGATCCACTCTAATGTCTATGGAATTTCTTAACAACTACCACTGCCAGACACAAATATTTTGTCATTTTTATTGATAATGGAGGTGAGTATGTGTTGAATGAGTTTAAAAAAAATTGTGCAAAGGAAGGCATTTGGCAAGAGTTGACAACACCCCACAACCCATAACAAAATGGGGTGGCTGAGAGGAAGAACCATGAAATTGTTGGAGAAACAAGGGAGATGTTGCATGGTTAAGGCCTACCTCTACATTTCTGGGTAAAGGCATGAAACACAACAGTCTATTTGCAGAACCAAAGACCTCATCAGATTCTGTGCATGATTACATCGAAGGAGGATTTCTCGAGGAGAATGCCAGATGTGTCGCACTTAAGGATTTTTGGAGCCTCTATTTACTGCCATGTCTCCAAAGAAGCAAGGAATAAGCTAGAGCCGACAATATAATTGGGGGTATTTGTGGGTTAAGTAGAAAATCCCCAAAACTACCATGTGTACTTGCCATCCCTCAGAATGACAATTGTACGAAGGGATGTAAAATTTGATGCTCAATCTTTGAAGAATGCCCCATCAAAGTACATTTTCCAAATGCCAGTGTTTATAAATTAAGGGGTATTGACTGTCTCTTGAATACTGATTTTAAGATTTGGAAGATCATTAGCAGCTAAAGTAAAGCATCCAAAATCTTGGTCAATTGCATAAATGGGGTGATTAATTGCTTGCTTTGATTTACAAACTGTATTAATGAATCTAAATTACTTGTATAATCTTAAATTCTCACCTCCATAAACTGGGATTGTAGCATAAGACATATCCATTTGTAGACTTCCCCCAAACTTGACACTACAAGATCTAAATAATACCATTCCAAATTTTGGGGGAATATCTGTAACAACAATGTCCAAGACTAAAATTTTAACAGGGATATGAGCAAATGTTACAACTAAGTCCTTAATTAATCAGAGGCAAGGAACTTTCTTAGAGTCAAAAGTATATAGGTCATGATATGGTCTAGTGATTTGTAGTTGAAGTTGGTCCATGATTACTTTCAACATTAGATTATGGGAAGCATCGAATCTAACATGCAATTATATAAAAGATAATCATGAATTTTCAAGGTGACATAGAAGGGAGGTACAATTTCATCAATCATATCTGAACTAGGAACAAAAAGGACTTGGGGTTTTTCATCCTGTAAACTAATGACATTGCCCTCTACATCAATACTTGAAGATTGAATCCATTTAGAGACCTGATGTTTATAACCTAGATTTGTAGAGAGTTCAGATAATGGGATTGGAATTTTAACTCTCTCTAACTCTTTTCCAACATTAATGACAGTTGGAACATATTTTTCAGCATTATTATGTTCTTGTGACTGATTCTGTGGTTGAATTAGTGGTGTTTGTGTTTTAGCTGGTTTTACTTGAATTTCATCAAAGGTAACCTTTTGTTGGTTTACCAATTCTTGGTCTTGGTCTAAGGTCATACCTTCTGTTTAATTCAGCAATTACGAATTCAAAAAAAGCTTGATACTTGGAATTTTGAGAATTTTCTTGATTTTGAATTAATGATTGATCTTGAGTAATTGGGACAATATCATTCTATGATGATGGATCTTCAAAATAATTGATATCATTTGAATTGACAGGAACAATTTCTTCTGGGTCTTGATCATCAATCATTAGAGAAGGTCGAATTTGCTGATCATTGTTTGGTATTTTCAAAATTTGAGGTTGAAAAGGTCTTCTATATTGAACTTGTGGCCTATTTGCAACTTGTTGGGTTGCTATAGGTTGAGTTTCCATTCTAGAGGTTCCGTTAGAGATATTTCTAAGTAAAGAAGTTGTTTCATCAATTTTATGATCTTCATCTTTAGTTTTTGATGAGGTACCTTCTTCTCTAGCTTTCATCCTCTTGCTAGCCTTTTCTACCTTAGCTTTCAGTTTAGTAGATACCGATCTATTAGCCTCAACTTCAATTTCATTTGTCTGCATGTCTACTAAAGTTTCGTATTTTCTCTCCCTAAGCAATACAACAAAGTCATCTTCAAATTATTTGGAAAACCTAACCTTAGCAACAGTTACTGAAGGTTTGCAAATAGGGGGCATTTTGTTATAGAGTTTATTGAATCTCTTAATGAAATCAACTACAGGTTCACCGAGGTTCCTTTTTAAGTCTTTAAATTCTGTTAAGTAATAAACAACATCCTTTTTGACTCCCCATTGAATTTTGAAAATATTAACTAGTTCAGCCCATGAATTGTTTGAATTAGCTTGAAGTTGTCCGAACCATATCCTAACATTTTCTTCAAGTGATTGTACACAAAGTCTAATGTAGACATTCTCATATTCAATATTCATATTATCAGCAAAGTCTAAGAATGCAACTAAGTGATCCTCAACAGATGGCCCAGTCTCTCCAATAAATCTAGGTAAATGTTTTAGATACCCATAAGGAAAAGCATGAAGATGGGCTATAGGTGGAAGAACTAAAGCAACATAATTGGTTGAATACCAACCATTTGATGTTATGGTGGAGTTGGTATTTTAGTAAAAATGACTATACTAGAAGAAGGAGGTGATGAAAGTTTAGGTTTATGGAAGAATTAAGGATTAATAACTAATTTCTGAACTTTAGGAAGAACCTTTTCATGATCCTAAAAAATTAGAGTACTATTATACATACTAAGTTACTCTTCAGATTTAGTAGTGGATGGATAAGTATGTACAAAATAAGATTTGAAATCAAGTGGTTTAAAATCAGAAAAAGAAAGTTTAGGCTCTTCTTCGCTGTCATAAGGTTCCAAATGGGAACAAGGAAGCTCAAAAGCCTCAAGCAGATGGACTAGAATTGCAGTTTGAAGGTCTATTCCTTTAGAAAGGAATTCTAAAACTTTTGGAGGAAGATCTTATCATTCGGCAAGTGTTGGAGTTGACTGTGAACAATCAGATTGTGAAGGTTTTTCAGATAAAAAAGAGGCATAAGTAACAAGAGAGGCTTCTAACCTATGTCTAATTGATGCTATTCTAACTAATCTCTCTGGATATGATAAAGGAGAGAAAATCTCTGGATATGACTGGGATCTGGTATGCCTGCGTGAAGCTAGATTTAACCAGTGGAGTCGCTAGGTGAAGGATTTTAGCATATTGGCTTCTTATTCACTGTTAAGAGGCAAGTATAATAGTTGTCCCGGGGAAAGAGGTTTCAATTTCCCACCCCCCAACAATGACACCAATTTGATTTTTTCCTTTGTAAATAGTCTTAGGCTAAGGGACTATGCCAAAGCATCTAAAATAATGTTTTTGATTTTAAATGGATGACCAATGCTTAAACTTTTAAACATATGTAAATCTTAATTATTTCTGAGAAAACAAAAGGGATGATTCTTCACTCTTCACAAAATTAAGCTTTAAAATGATATGGAAATTAGAAGTAAAGAAGATATATAATTCCTTAAATATTCAAATTGAATGTTTAATTTATTATATATAGTAGATGTGTATAGAAATTTTCTATAGCCAAACAATACATGTGCAAGAGATGACAAAAGGAAATAATTTATTGATTTAGAGGAATTAACTAAAACAAACAATTTCAGTTAATTAATCTCTTTAAATAATGATAAATTTGCAGGAGATTTCAGATGGATTGATATTCAATCTAATCTTACCCAGAATTTTGTGTTACCTTAAACATGTGCAAAGAAAATATAAAATGAAAACATAATCGAATACTAGAAGAACTCACAAAGATACACAAGCTGCTCAGAATGAATCCATAATCCTTCTATTAATCTTCAGAAATAGTTCAGAAAGTTACAAGCATGTTTGTTGGTTCATCACAAGGGTTCAACCCTTTCTTTTTTGAATTACAAAATATTTATAGAGTTTGACTTTCTAACATATCTAAATCTATATCAAAATTTATTACAAAATATAATATCATCCAAAATATTTGGGATATTACAACAATAGAACTAAAAATAGTGGATATGAACTAATTTCGAGGGTTGTTGTTGATGACTGTAGTTGGAAATCTGCTTCTTCTGTTGACTGCCCCTGAAATTCTGCTGTCTATTGTTGAAATGGTGCTGTCTGCTCCTAAAATTTTGCATTATGTTCCTATTTGATGAGCTCACACAGTTTATCCCATCTCTTTTCATCAGGGATAGAAAATTTTAACAATTTTCTATATGACTCATCGACTTCAGTATATTTTTCAAAAGTGGGCCGAATTAGAAACAAATGCCTAATTTCATGTTGAATTAACAAATCATAACTTAAACCTTCAATGAAGGCTTTCCCAGTAATAATTCCTCTGATTTTGGCAAATTTAGTCTTGTCCATTACTATATCATGTAGCCTCTGTTGATACTCTTCAAGTGGGATCAATTTTCCACTTCTATCCTGCAAAGCTGGAAGTCCTTTCTGATGTAAAGCATTGAATTTCTTGTGAAATTTCTTAATTTGAACCTCCAAATTCTGGCACTTGTTCTCGAGCTGTAGCATCAAATTTCTCTTGGTTAAAACCTTTCTGACCTCCAAGACAACTTTAGTTCTATCTTCAATGCCGAATTCTTCAAGCTCATCTTTTGTCTTGGAGTTTAGGACTTTGATTATCCTTGTAGCATCTCTAGGTTTGTGGTCCAGGTCCTTCTTTATTTTTGCTACTACTTCTTGTGACCTATGCAATAAATCTTCCTGCTAAAAAATAATTTCAATTGAAGGCCATAACTCAGTCGCTAATACATTAATGTTTATCAAATTATTCTCTTTGGCTTGAAAATTGGTTTGTGCAATTAAGAATTCATTTTCATTAACTTCTAATTGCTGAGTTAATTTATAATTCTTTTGAATCTCAGCCAAATATGCATTATCAAACTTAGTATTTTGTTCTTGGATCTTTTGGAGCTACATTTTAAGTTTCTCAATCTCTTGATCCTTCAGAGATAAGTCTCCCATGGCTTTTGACAATTGTTTTGCTGAGTCAATAGACTATGCCTCTACTGTGATGTTTGTTGTTGTAGATGTCCTTGTTGCTGATGTACCTATTGTAGAAGTAGTAGCTATAGGAATAGTAGCTGAAATGCTGAGTTGCTTCTCTTTTTCTTTTAGGAGTGATTCCATATCAACTTCCATTTTCTGAATTTGAACATTCTGTTCAACTATCAATTTGAACATATTTTCTTTCTCCCTTTCTAGCTGACTATCTTCTTTAGTTTTTGGATGTTCAGTAGTAGGAAGTTTAAGTTTCTTCCTCAATGCTTGAATGTCAGCATTATTATTTTTAATCGCCTCTTCTGCTACTTTCATATTAATAGGATCATATCCCAGTTTGATCACCAAATCTTCAAGAGCTTGATTCTGGTATCTGTTAACGCTTGAAATTTCACCTCAGGCTGAGAAAGGTAAACTTAAAAGCAACATCAAACTACTTAGCCTCATAGCTAGCCCTACGGGGCAAGAGAGGGCTCTCTCCGGTCTATCTCAGTAAATATCTTCAATGGGCGAGATGACCAATAGGAAAACACTGATTTTAGGCTAGAAAACTGATCAAGAGGTTTAAATTTGGGATTTTTAAAGTTTTTGTGGAAAATTGGGGAATGGCAATTTTGGGTGCAGGGATTGGACACAATTTTCGCAGGGGGTTCTTTGGGGCGAGGTAGGAAACAATATTGATGCCTTTAATAGAGATGGATGGATGAGAATGAACAATGAGGAGTTAAAGAGAGCAAGCAATAACCTTGAATTCCCTTTAAACAGTCGAAAACATTGATATTAAGCAAACTTAAAAGCAGAGCATGATAGTCATGAGTTCTACTTTAACACTTCATTTGCCTAATGTGCAGAAGGAAAAGTAAGGAAATGATTCACATAACACACTTACAAGTACAAAGAGAAACACACCATCAATACATGTGACCATAAGAATCCCAAAAAGGACTGCAAAACCCTGGTCTTCCTTTGCCAAAAATTGCAGAGATACAGTGAGTAATACAATAAGAGCTTCTCCCTCAAGAGTCCAACCTTCCAACCCCTGAAAATGACTAAGAAAATACATAATATATGCAAGCTAAAACCTTTCCTTGCCTCTAGGGGTCGAGCTCATCCTTCTAGGAGCTGTTTCAACCAATTCTAAACTGATCACTAAAATCTAGGCAGTCAAAACAACTTGCCTCTATAAGCTAGGAAACCAATTCATTCATTTAATTTTCACCTATCTCATGAATGAATCTTCTTGAAGAGATACATAAGTGTAAAAGTGTCATAAAATTACATCATTTACAACAAGGAGGATAAAAATCAACTCCAAAAAGTCAAACATAGTCAAAACTGCGTTTTGCTGAGCTGTAGGCTAAAATCCTGAGCAATTTGCCTGATGGGTCGCGCGCCATTCCTGAACGGGTCGCGCGCCTTTGATAGCACTTTTGGGGTACTTCCAGGTGTCCAAATGGGGCAAGAGTAGGCTTGTTGGAAAGGTCTGGATGTCTACTTTCCAACCCAAGTGGAATTTCTGAATTTGGTGGTCATTTACCCCTCAAAAATTGAAATCTCCAAAGACTACTTTCTGTGTGTCAAAAATGTGGCAGAAAGTCATTTTTTGCTTGTTTTTTGACTTTCTGGAGGCCCAAAACTTCATAAAATCTCTTGGAAATGGGTGAGCATGTGTAACTTTTCATGAAAAATCCAGAAATGCTGAGTTTTCCTGGAACGGAGTAGCCAAATGAAAGGGTCGCGCGGGGGGTGAGACCCGTTGAGGGGACAAAACCTGTTTTTTGCCTGAAAAAACCAAAAATGACCCAAAATGCTCAAAATTTCTTGGAATTTGTGCTGGGGCTGAGCTATTTAGTGCCATGCTCCTTCAAGGAAGCCTCGGCCAAGATGTGGAGGGGGTCGGACCTTTTTCTTCATTTTTGTGCTTTGGCCAACCGCCTTTGGAGCACTTTCATCTTCGCCTTGCACACGTGCATCCGTGCCCAATAATGATTCTTCATGTTCCGGAGCAGGCTCAACTTCTGGTGTTGACTCACGATCATCACTTTGGTCATAGTCGGTTTCAGTTTCTGACATGGTTTCAGGGGCAAAGTGACTGAAATGTATTGCTGCTTCTGCTTTGAAATCTGTTGTTTTAACTGTTTTGAAATGTTGTTTCAAGGGGACAAGTAGCACAAGGGAAATGTTAGGGAAGGGAGACTTGGAAGGGAAATTGGGAAAAATATATGAAACAGGGGTTAAAGAGAGGAATCATGACATCAACATCATCATACAATTTCATTTGCAAGGATTTATGGAAGGTAGGGTTTAGGGTTTGATTTTTGATTTCTTAATATTTTTGGTAGGGAAATTAAATAACAGTGATAAGGGAGTAAGAAATGGGAGGTGGGAAAATGTAGGAACAATAGGAATGAAAAGGAATACCTTAAAACAACAAAACAAACCCTAGCAACTTTGATATTTTCAAGCAAAAGCACATGGAATCTTTACTTGCAAATGAAGGCTCTTAAAATATTATCATGATCTTCTCAAGCTTTAGAAAACCATAATTTATATGATTGAAGGCCTACCGGACAAGCTTGAACAATTTTTGGTCGCTTGGCAGCTTGCTGGTAATTTTCTGTGGAGGAAACCCTGATGGGTCGCGCACACTGCCCAACGGGTCGCGCCTGTGTAATTTTTACACTGCTGGAGGTGCTCTGACGGGTTGCGCGCCTTCAACGGGTCGCGCGCCAGTCTCGACGGGTCGCGCGCCTCCCAAACTCACCGAATTCACTCAAATGCTCTTGCAACTGATTTCTCTATCACTTGGATGCACAATGGAGCTTGATGGAGGGAAATAGAGCCTTTATAGCCTGGCTTTGAATAAATTTCATGTCACAACCCACTTTCTAATGTTTTTCCATGACACTTTTTAAACTTTGAATGCTGTTGTCTTTTTGGTTTCCTTTTGTCCTGAAATTGATTGATTTGATGTTTTTCCTTGATAATTTTTGCAGGGATAGCTTCTGAGGGGTCTTGGCAAGGGAGCCAGGGTTGTGTGTTGCCTTTCAAAGAATTTTTGAAGTTTTACAATTTTTACAAAATTTTGAGAAATGACCTTGGCTTTAAAAAATAGGGTTCTTAAATCCAAGGTAAAAATTAACTGTACAAGATGAAATCTTTTAAAGAAACACTTTGACAATCATCCCTTTGGCTTGCTAGGCATTTATTGACTTTTAGAGACATGACCTTGAAGACAAAATGGACCTAAACCATAGACCTAGAAATTTTGACCTCAAGACAAGACAAATAACCTTGAAAAAGTTTAATGACTGAAACAACTTGATCCAGCAGTGCCAAGAGGGGAATAAAGACACCAACTCCTCCATCAGGGTTATGGCATGCCTAATGGAATGCAATAAGATGACACTGATGAGACACCTACTTATGCAAATGCAAAGAGCTTTGATCGCTGATGGAGGGCAACTAGACTGACTCTAACAGTATCTTTAGCTAGATATGACATTCTCTCCATCTTCAACTATGTATGAATATTGTTCAGAGAAGCTTGCAGTTTGGAGGCTTCCATAGATGAACTTGTTAATGTAGAATATATCATTTCATCATCTTGCTTATGCAGGTCAATTTGATCAATGGCATGAATTTTCTTGGTGTCAAAAGAAAAAATAGATGTTTTGTAATCTTTTGCACTCTTAGGGACTGGAATTTTGGGTTCCAAAAAAGCTAATTGAAATTGTCCCTTCTCAGTATCAAGTGCAGATAGAAGTCTATTCTATGTAGTGGAAGACTGCTTCCAAAATTCTGAATAGGTAGTGGCCTTCAATGCTTCATTCTTCCTTTTAATTTCTCTATATCTAGCAAAAATATTTTGCTGCATTGTATCATGAGAAATAGAGGATATAGGAGAATATGTAATTTCTTCAATTTGTGGAAAAGAAGTGGTGGGAAAACCTGACAACACCACTATGGCTTGCTCTTGTGAGATCTTGTCCTCTGAAGACTCCTGATTAGTGTTTGTCTTCTTTCTCCTTTTGAAAACTGTGAAACCTATAGCTTGAGTTTCTGAGTCTGTAGGAGACATAATTTCTCTTGGTATTTTGGTTTCTTTTTCTTGAGGAACTAGAGTTTGTGAAGATGTTTGACTAACAATTTGTTCTTCAGCTTCCTGTAATGTATTCTCTTGCCACTCTTCTTGATTTGCATACTGCTCTATCTCTGGCCTAGCTGTATGTACATATGGAGTTGTTTTTTGCTCAACTCTCAACTTCAAAATAATCCCTAAGGGATCATAGGACCAGGTAAAGCTCAATTTGAATTTCATTTGCTTTAATAACATATCTGCCTCCTTCGCTGCTGCCTTAGTATTGACAATGAAAGGGCCAATGTGTGCCTTTAACTTGAATTGGGCTTTCTGTTTCCTGGATACAAAATGCAGATCATCCATGTTCATCATTTGCCTGATGTATTCCAAGGCAAAGATCCTGATTGGCACAAATACTAGTAACCTATAGGGAGGAAGTTCACATCCATATATTTTGATTTTTGTGTAATTTTGGTAGAGGTACCAGTCTCCAATTTTGGCTTGTTCAGTAAGGTGCATAATTCTTCTAATTTCAATTGAAATCCTTGGTATAACATCACTACTGAGAAGACATAAAGACATATGCAAAAACTAATTTACATAATCACTGAAGGAATATTCATCTGTGTTCTTCCTTACTAAAGAAGTCCAGTGAATGGCTGACTGAGGCTTTTCTGGTGCATCTCACTTATGCAATGGAAACTTAAACCAATTTACTTGATGAAATAAAAGTAAAAATACCAGAACTGGCTGATGTTTAAAAGCACCTTCAGTTGAAAACTTTAAAAACTGATCATGAATACTGTTTGCCAAAAACTGGCTGTAGTTGAAAATAAATGAGGGCTTATTACCCATAGAGAACACTGGTAGAACTACCAATATTACTTCATCGACCCACTAATCGATAGGGTAACCTAACAACCATGCGACCATAGACTCATAGAGATGACTTGCCTAGACATTTCTGGGAAAATTGAAGTGGAATAGGGTGGATTGGTCCTAGGTAACTCAGAATTCTCAAGTAAAAATGACTCAAAGATTTGGGCTCGCTGAGGAAATGTGAGTTTTTGGTAAATATCCATGAGGGAATCAATAGAAAAAGGGTGCAGAGGGGTTGAAGGATTGATTTGAAGTGCTTGACATATGGACTCAGGAGTAATAGCAAATAAAACTTCATTATTTTGGGCAATTACAACCCTCTGACTAGGAAGATATCTCAGATGACACCAGGTAACAAATTCAGGGAAGATATGGGTCTGGGGAAAGACGAATTGGGGAAGGAAAGACTCCCAAATGCTCAATTCATCACTGACATCAAGAAACTTTTGGTTTGCCCAATTGTGGAGTTCATAAAGATCGAACTCACATTGGGTTTATGAGATTTTATACTGTGTATCTACCAGGGGAAGCTCATCTAGGTTAACTACAGAAGGTAATGTAGGGATCTCTACCACTAATTTCAATTTGCCTTTAGATGAAGACATCGTAAATAGGAAATTATAGGCTGAGGTTGCTGAATTACCAGACAATTGTCGATCATTGGTGTATGAAGATCAATGATTACACGATTGGTAGAATTCAGAGTCGCACTGGTAATGCTGGGAACTGGAATGGTGAAAGGGAATATGCAGACAGATATGTGTATTTTAAGAGTGGGAATTCGAACATTGAAGAAATTATAACCATTTTTAAGCGCATCGAATTAAAGAATTAGATATTGGCGTGAAAAATTAATTATTGAATGGTTATATAAATGTTTTATGGGAGGAATTAAATGTATAACGATTAACTGGTGGGGGAAAATAGGAAGAGGATAGGTGGTGAGGTGTCAAATAGGCACGGGAGCAGAGAGGGAGTGGGAAGTGGTTTTCATGGGGGGGTGGGCAGTTAGCGTTTTAGGAGAGGGGGGTCCCAAAGTTGTTGAGGAGGCACCACTATTAACATGCAGTTAATTGAAATTAGCTTTCCAGACCCCCTCGTTAAACTTTGATGGTGCGAGGGGATCTTGAACTCATCCACCACCGTTGATGCAGGTGGGGATGATCTTGTCTGTTGGTTTTGATTTCAACTTTATCGCAACACGACAAGATGTCAAATCCCCTTTATTTGCAAATTAAACTTATAACCTTTTGGTAAAATGACAAAGATTAAAATAATAATCATATAAAAACAATGTGGCATTTTGACTTGCTTGCCACTTCGGGGATTTTTTATTATATATATAGATATATATCCCCTTTTTATTCTTTTCTTTTGACATTTTTTCTTTATTTCTTTTTCTTATTTTCATTATTTTCATTTTTTAACAAAAATAAAAAACAACTACAGTAAAAATAAGTGACAACATCGACTCCACCCGAGGATTTCTTCCCCCTGCGGGATGCAGAGAACATGCAGATCCATGTGCCTTCTCCTCGGGCTATGGAGTCTTTGCTGAGAAAATCACACTTTGATAGTGAAATTTAAAGAAAACCAAAAATTTACAATGAAGATGGTTGCAAGCATCTAATACTGAATATAGTGTTTGAGGTATTGTCCATTGACTGGAAATGAATAATACTGTCCTTCCAGGTTGCGCAAAATGAAAGTGCTGCTACCCTTTAGTTCTGCAATGCTGAATGGTCCCAACCACAAATTATCAAACTTTCCATGCTTGCCTCTTTCTTCTCTTCTGACATTCCATATTAAGACTAGTCTACCTTGTCTAAAATATCTTTCTCTAGCTGTTCTGTCAAATAAGATTTTCATTTTGTTTTGATATTGACAAAGTTTGTGTTGAACTTCATCTCTATCTTGGTTTAGCTCAATGATCTAATTTATTCTCCTTGAAAAATTATCAGCTTCCTCATATGATTCTTGCAAAAATTTCATGACTAGAAATGTTAGCTGTGTAGGGAAAATTTCTTCAGTTCCATATACAAGTTGGAAAGGGGACTTTACAATAGATCTTTTGGGTGATACTTTGTTTTCCAAAACTTCATATTTGAGATGACTATCCCTTTTTTTTTTGTGATTTTCCAATACTTTCTTGATTGCTTTAACCAAACTCTTATTTGATGATTCTGCTAACCCAATGCCTTATGGATAATATGGTGTAGAATGATGCAATGAAATTTGATATTTATGACAAAACTATATCATTTTAATGCTGTTGAAATCCTGTGCATTGTCTGCAACTATTTGCTGTGGGTAGCCAAATCCAGACATTATATTTTCTTCAATGAATCTGATCACTATTGTATTTGTTTCATTCTTAATAGGGATTTCTTCTACCCACTTGGTGAAGTAATCGATGGCAGTTAATATCCATCTATGTTGATTGCTGGAAGCTGGAACTATTTCACCTATAAAATCTAATCCCCATTGTAAAAATGGAGCTTCAATTAAAACTGGGACAAGGGGAAGTGTTGCTAGCCTCTGTTTTCCAACAAATATCTGACATGGGATACAACTTCTTACCTTTGCTCTAGCGTGTGCAAACATTTTAGGCCAATAGAAACCCGCTCTGAGAATTTTGTATGCAGTTGCCTTCCAAGCATAATCTCCTCCACAAATGCCTTCATGAAATTGTTAAATGACCCCTTTGGTTTCAATTTCAGTCAAGCATAATAAAAGGATATTCAAAGGATCCTTCCTGTATAAATTAGCGTTTATGATACAATATTTCATAGCCTTGAGTCTAAGATATCTGGATTGATTCTTGGTAAATTCTGGTGGGCATTTTAAATCTCGAAGAAAATTCACTATGTCACTATACCAATTTGAAAGTAAAAATTTGCCATCAATATGTAGAGGAAGAGGAACAAGATCTAAACTGGAAGAAGGTTCTTGTGGATTCTTCTCATTTGAAATTTGAGAAGGTTCTTGTGGATTCTTCTCATTTGAAATCTAATAAGGTTCTTGTGGATTCTTCTATGTTGAAGTTTGCAAAATGGTGTTGATGCCAAGTATCTTAAAATTTGATTTAGCCAAAAGTTTGGCTAAACCCTGTCCTTTCACTAGTTTGGTAGGTCTGATATCCAGATCAAACTCAAGTATCTTGGCTATCCATCTTCCCCTCTTTCCATCTGTATCAGGTTGTGTTAAAACTATTTTCACTGCATTACTGGGGACATAAGCAATAATAGGAGAATGTAAAACATAGGTCTTGAATGCTTTTAAGGCTTGGACAAGGGCATAGGCTTGCTTCTCTATGATGTCATATCTTAATTCAACATCTCTCATCACTTTACTAAAAAAGGCAATTGGCTGCTCATATCCATCATCATTTCTTTGTAGTAAAACAACAACTAAGGTAGTGTTAGAGGCAAAGGAAAAGATACTAAAGGGTTTTGAGTAGTCTGGACTAGCTAGTACCGGGGCTTCTGAAATGGATTTCTTGATTTGTGAAAAATAATATCTAGCTTGTACTGTCCATTTGAATTCATGATCCTTTTTAAGCATGTCAATAATATCTTTCACAATCTTAGCATAATTAGGTATAGATTTTCTTAAGAATTTTTTTTCCTAAAAATGTTTGAATTTCCTTTTTGTTTCTAGGTAAATTGATTACCTAAATTACTGAGACTCTTTTTGGATCAATTATAACTCCTTCCTTCGAAATTATATGTCCCAACAATTTTCCTCCTTTCACGGCAAAAGTGACTTTTTGGGATTAAGAGAAATCCTATATTTCCTGCATCTTTCGAAAACTTTTCTCAAGTGCTTAAAATGTTTCTCATCAAAATCAGAAAATACAGTTAAACCATTAAGATAAATAACAATAAACTTATTGAACTTACCAACAAATGTGATATCCATTGCTCTTTGAAACGTTACTCCAGCATAAATTAAACCAAATGACACCATGGAATACATAAATGTAGCCCAAGGAGTTGTGAATGATGTATTTTCTCTGTCTTCTAGAGTAACTAGGATCTGGTTATATCCAAAAAATCCATCTAACATTGAAATCCTATTTGAACCTGAAACTTTGTGAAGTAATTGATCCATTTTTGGCAATGTATAATTATCCTTTAAAGACAACTTGCTCAAATTCCTAAAGTCAACACAAAGTATTATTTCACCATTTTTCTTCCTAACAGGTACTAGGTTTGCTATCCATTTAGAATATCTTAAGGGAACAATTATTTTTTCATCCAATAATTTTTTAATTTCTTTCTCAATGATTGGAAGCAAGATTGGGTTTATTCTTCTTAATTTCTGTTGAAATGGTTTAGCTTCAAGTTTGAGAGGAATTTTATGTTCAATAATGGTTGTGTCATAGGTTTTCAATTCTTCATATGACCATGCAAATACATCTTTATAATTTTTGAAAGATTGATATATTTGTCTTTGATTTCTTGAGGTAATGATGTTGAGATTTTAACATTTTTGATTTCTTCAGATGTACCAATATTACAGTCTTGAACATTTTCTTGTTGTGAATTTAATAATGAAGTTTTTGACACATCATTATGATCAAACAATTTTTCAAGGGGAACTAATCCCTTTGGAATGTAATTATTTGATAACTGAATAATATCATGTTCAACAATTTTCTATTGTTACTGTGAATTTTGATCATCTTCATTTGATTTGATTTCATTAATGTGTTCTTCTTCCATATGTAAAGCATAAAATTCATCTATTTCTTGTACATTTTTTTAACTGTTCATCATCTTCAAAAACCTGCCAGTGTTTGAGATTGTCACTAATGGAAGGTCTGTATTTTACCTCAATTTGATGACGCGCAAAGGATCAAGAATGTTAAAAGAACTAGCAAAAACTGCTAGAGCATCAACACAAATATTTTCTTCTTTTGGGATTGATGTGATATTAAATGCTTGAAAATAATTATCTACACAGTCCCAAACTTCATTTCTATAAGCTCTAAGCCTAGGATGCTTAGTTTGACAAAGGTTTCTAATTTGTTTTACAATCAACTCAGAATCACCATATACAAGTAAGTTTTCAACTTTGAGACTTTTGGTTAGCTCCAATCCTAAAATCAGGGCTTCATATTCTGCCACATTGTTTGTGACCTCAAAATCTAATTTAAAAGATTGGGTTATATTTTTCTTATCAGGAGAGATGAGTACAATTCCTACCCCTGCTCCATCTTTGGAGAATGCCCCATCAAAGTACATTTTCCAATGAGGGGTATTGACAGTTTCTTGAATACTGATTTTAGGATTTGGAAGATCATTAGCATCTAAAGTAAAGCATCCAAAATCTTGTTCAACTGCATAAATGGGATGATTGATTGCTTGATTTTCTTTATAGGATGTATTAATGAATCTAACTTCCTTGTATAATCTTAAATGCTCACCTTCATAAACTAGGATTTTAGCATAAGACATATCCATTTGCAGACTTCCCCTTAACTTGGCACAACAAGATCTAGAGAATAACATTCCAAATTTTGGGGGAATCTCTGTAACAACAATGTCCAAGACTACACTTTTGACAGGGATTTGAGCAAGTATTACAACTAAGTCCTTAATTAATCCGAGGCAAGCAACTTTCTTGGTGTCAAAAGTATATAGGTCATGATATGGTCTAGTGATTCGTAATTGAAGTTGGTACACGATTAATTTTGGCATTAGATTATGGGAAGCACTTCTAACATGCAATTATATAAAAGATAATCATGAATTTTCAAGGTGACATAGAAGGGAGGTACAATTTCATAAATCATATTTGAACTAGGACCAAAAACAACTTGGTGTTTTTCATCATGTAAATGAATGACATCGCAAGAGATAAAGGTGAGTTATTTATATCATGTTTTAACTAGATGTTGAAACAATTGAAAGAGAAAAATTTTATAGATATATATACACCTTTTATGAGCACATGGTGAAGCCTAGTGCCAAAACTAGCGAAGAGAATACTAGAAGTTTATTCTTTTTTAAAACATAAGTTAGAAAGGATAATATGGGATATTGAATAGAGATAGGAAACAATTCATACAATTTATTATGCAGCCCATCTACGATTTAGCATTGATGAAGATTCAAAAAATGTTGTAATTCTTAGCATAAAGTCATTGTATTAGTATTAAAAGAGATATATCAAATATGCATGTCTAAACTTTACCAACTCATAAAAAATGTGAAATAGAGTGAATGTGCTTAAATTATAGGTCATGGCTTGATCAAAGATAAGGTTTTATGGTATCATGCAAGTTGAAACCACACTATTTAAATTGATGTTACGATATCCAAATAATAGAAGATGTAATTAATGAAGAGTCAATGGATTAAAACAACCTAGATCAATGCATATTTAGAAAATGTTGGATTTTCACTTTTGCAAACCATATATATCAATGGAATTCAAAACATGATTAAGGAATTGTGTAAGTATGTCGTTATTGCAAAGGAAATAATGAAATAGTTCAATATATAAATATGAAAGTCCTTATATGAAATTCTATGAATTCAAAAGTATTTATAAAATAGAGTTAGAAGTTCTTGAGCCCTTCTCCATCATCACATTATCAAGAAAATATGTGTCGAGAAAATATGTTAAGATGCTCAAATATTTGAAAGAAAGGGGAAAATGACATATACATGTACACAATTTATGCATACCTAATGAAAGTTATTTCAAGATTAATATTGAAAGTTTTTTTACGCGAATATACATGCATTAAATCTTGGCTATGATGGATATCATACTATTATTAATGTGAGATATATTATAACTAGCAGAAACCAATAATGACCATAAACTCCTGACCCTAAGTGTAAAAAGAGTTGAACAGAGAAGGTAAGTTCGCAAGTCACAAAGATAGTTCAACTCTTAACTTAAATGAGGTGTGTATGTATTAAATGATCTAAATCAAATATCCATGCCCAATATTTTGTAACTCATTAATAATGTAAAATATAGTGTAATAGATTCATGTATTATTCACAGCTTAATAAAATATATTTTTTCATAGGATTATATAGTCTTGAGCCATGTAATTCAAACAAATCATGTGATATCCAAGTATGAAACTATGTAACTAATGAAGAATAATTGTATGGAAGCAATCTATAGAAATGAAAAATTGGAGAAGGTTGAATATATAGAATTAAATATAGATTCTTCTTGAAGCAAGAATACTAAAAGGAATACTACAAACATAAGCATGGTCCTTTTTCACTTCCCTAGATTTTTGTTTGTAACAAAACATAATCCTTTTGAAATTTAGTAGCATGGTTGTATATAAATACTAAAAATATTAATTATCTATAAGATTACATTCATTGGCATAAGTAAGTTTAAAAACATTAAGGAAATGGTGAATTTGAGCATTATAGCATTTACGGAAATGTGCGGGTTAAATGAATGGAGGTTAGTTTTCTCCATCGTGATATGTTTTGGAAAAATATAATAGTGCCATATAATAAAATTTTGACAATGCTTCTTAAAGGATACTTCCAAGGTCTATGAATATATTTCACACTAAATCAAAGTAATGCTTCCTAAAATTCACTTTTAACTATAAAAATATAATTCCCATCATGACATAAATTCACATGGATAGTCTCTTTTAGATTTAGGTTACACTATCTTCATTTTATACCACATATGTCCATATTCAAGGTTACTCTAGACATGCTTATATTAAGGAACCTCTGACAATTATCCTTAAGCTTGCATAACCGAAACGTAATTTGAACTCCTATAAAAGGTCCCCTTCTTTTTTGAAAATGTGGGGTCAATTTAAGCTTTAAAAAATACATCTTAAATTTTATTCTTCACAAAAAATGAGAGCATATTCATGATCTTTTACATAACCCTCATAAATATATATAGCATATAATGCAACATAGAAAATAAATAAGGGAACGACCCTTTTGATCAGCATTATTTTAATATGCACATATTGCAACACAGAAAAAAATAATCACAAAAAGAAACATGGGAATTGGTCTAAGAAAATTGTTGTTTATTTATTAGAGAACTAATATATAATAGGGTTACTAAACATCTCACATTGCAGAGATGTTATTCAAATAAAATAAGTTTATCCTAATACTTTGAACTATTATTTGAAAATAAGGTGTCACATATTAATCATTATCTTTATAACAATGCATTTAGTAACAATCCTATTACTAGAAATGTTCCTTCTTCCACATAAGGCCAAAAAGATATTGGAATTATGGATTTATAATGATGGCCCTTACTATTGAAAATGAATTAATGGAGTTATAAAATTAAATAGGATAAAACCTTTGTCTATGTCAACAATAACACAGAAAAAAGGAAGTCAATAATGTTAGCATTCAAGGCTCCATGGGATATCTCAAAAGATTTGATGAACCAAAAACAAAATATAAATGAAAACATTATATGAAATTTCCATTATGTTGGAATAAGGGAGAGATGAAAATAACTCTAGATGAAATTTTAATCATTGAAACACATGGTCTCAGATATATATATATATATGTGTGTGTGTGTGTGTGTGTGTGTGTGTGTGTGTGTGTGTATGTGTATATGTGTGTGTGTATGTGTATGTGCATGTGCATGTGCATATATATGCATATATGTATATATATATATATATATATACACACACTCAATTTCAAATAAAAAGACTTGTCAATAGTAGATAATGCAGAAAAAAGAGAATATCTTAGAATATCTTGAAGAAAGAGGATTAAAATATCATGTTAAATCCATCCTTTGACTTAATTCTATTGGGTAAAAAATTATTATCTAGAAATGCAAAAAAAAAGATATATACCTATAGACATTGAAGGATACTCTAGAATTATACTATCCACACAATCTTATCCTCCTCAATTAGGTGCATTATTATGAGAATTGATTCATCAATGTTATAGCGAGGAATTGCCAAGAATTTCTAACACGTGCTAGATAGTTCCAACACATGTAAGGCAAGCCAATACATGCCAAGTGATAAGGCATTCCAAGGTGTGCTAGTTGTTAGGGTGTGGTGCCAATGCATTCAAAGGAGTGTTAGGAGTTCCAAGAAACACAACAGAGCACTAGATTTAATTGCATGGAAATGAATGAAGAAGTGTGTGTAATAGGGAGTGTTACCAAGTTCCAAGTATGCTAAGCAGGGTGTGATAAGGTATGATAGGCAGTGCCAATGCATGTTAGAGTTTTAGGGAACCATGCCGAGATGTACCAAATGACAAGGTGTGCCAATGCGTGTTAAGGAGTGTTAGTGAGTGCTAGGGAAACATAAGGGAGCACTAGGCCAAAAAGCATGGAAATGGATGAATAAGAATGTGTGACAGGGAGTTTAGTGAGTTTCAGGTGTGTTAAGGAGGGAGTGACATGGTATGTTAGGCAGTGTTAGGGCATGCTAGGGTGTCAGGAAGCATGTGTCAAAGATGTGCTAGGTTCTAAGGTGTGTCAACGCATGCTAGGGAGTGTTACAAAGTTCCAGGGAAACACAAGGGAGCACTCGGTAAAAATAATGCATGGAAATGAATGAATAATATTTTGTGACAAGAAGTGTCAGTGAGTTCTAGGTGCTCTAAGGAGGGAGTGACAACATATTCTAGGAAGTGGTAAGACATTCTAGAGTCTATGGAAACATGCCAAGATGTGCTAGGTGCTAGGGTTTGCCAATGCATGTTAGTGAGTTTTAGGGAGTGTTGCAGAAGCACAACGGAGCACTAGTTTCAAATGCATGGAAATGAATGAATTCGAGTGTGTGATAGGGAGTGTCCATGAGTTGTAGTTGTGTTAAGGAGGGAGTGACAAGGTACGTTAGGTAGTTCCACGTAATCCTAGAGTGCCAAGGTGACATGCCAAGATTTTCTAGGTATCAGGGTGTGTAATGTGTGCCAAGGAGTGTTAGGGAGTGCCATGGAAACACAAGGGAGAACTATTTCAAACTAAATAGAAATGAAGGTTGAATGAGAGTGTGTGATAGGGAGTATTAGTGAGTTTCAGGTGTGTTAAGGAGGGAGTGACAAGGTTATATGCTAGGAAGCACTAAGGCATGCTAGAGTGTCAGGGCATGTTAGGGAGTGGTAGGGTGTGCTAGGAAGTGCTAAAGCATGAAAAGGAATGCAGGCGGTGATAACACATGCCACATAGTACCAAGGGATTGTTAGATGTGGCAAGTGCTATGGCATGTCAAGATGTAAACTATGTTGCTCAATTTTTTTATGGCCACAATTGGACATGACCCTTGACTTGGTCACTTGTAACTTCTTAAATGGGATAAGTTGAAATTGTACATGAGTAGACTAAGATGAGTTATATTCAATTCTTAGGTGAACAAGGCATTGTCTAGGTGTAGTAACTGTAACTTGGTCAAGTTATTGTAGTCGAGGCAAGACTTGGACAGGTTCCCAAGTCCGTAAAAAATTAAGGGTAGTTGTGAGGGCATGGAAACTAAGGAGTGCTAGGGCATTCCAAGGAATGAAAATATATGCTAACACATGTCAGAAATTGTCAATTCATGTCGAGGTGTTTTAGGGAGTGACAGGGAATCAAAAGGGAGAACTAGGTCAAATTGCATGTAAGTGGACAAATAAAAGTGTGTTCCAAGGATTGTCAACGAGTTCCAGGTGCCTTAAGGAAAAAGTATGTTAGGAGAAGTTCAGAATAGGACTTGTAGGAGGGGAACCTATGGTTACAATAAGGGGCTTGTCAGAGAAACTTTAGACAAAAGAATACTTTGGGTTGGGCACAACATTGTTTTTCCTATGACTTGTTCGGGTTCCCAAGTCATTAAAAAAGTAAGGCTATTTATGAGTGCGTGAAATCTAGGGATAGGCAAGGTGTGCGAGGGAATGCCACAAAGTACTAAGACATGCTACATAGTTTGAAGGAATGTTAATCATGCCAATACAAGCGAAATTCTAAGGCATGCCAAGATGTTGCAGGTGCCAAGGTATGGCACGAATGCATGGTAGGGAGTGTTAGGGCCAAGTTCTAGGGAAACACAGGGGACACTAGTTTCAAATGTATGAAGATGAAGTTTCAACGAGTTCCATTTTTTCTAAGGAGGGAGTGACAAGGTATTATATGCAATACCAGGGCATGTTAGAGTGTCAGGGAAGCATACCAAGATGCGCCAAGCACTAAGGTGTGCCAATGCATGCTAAGGAGTGTTCGCGAGTTCCAAGGAATTGGCCAAGCTATTGTAGTCAAGGAATGACTTGGTTAGGTTCCCAACTATCAGAAAAATTAAGGTTAGTTATGAGGGTGCGATAGCTAAGGAGTGCCAGGGAATGCCACAGAATGACATGGCATGCTAATGCATGACGTAAAATGTGAATTCATGTTCAGGAGTGTTAGGAGTGCCAAGTGAACACAATGGGAGAACTAGGTCAAAATTCTTGGAAATAAATGAATAAGAGTGTGTTCCGAGTGTTAGTGAATTCTAGTTGTCCCAAGGATCAAGTGTTTTAGGAGAAGTTCAGAATAGGAGTTATAGGAGGGAATACTATGGTTATAAAAAAGGTGTGGAAAAAGAAATTTCAGAGAGAGGGATACTTTGGGTTGGGTGTAACATTGCTTTTCTAATGAGTTGGTTAGATTCCCAAGTTTAAAAAAAAGTAAGGATATATATGAGGTCATGACAACTAGGGAGTGCCAAGGTGTTCAAGGGAATGTAAGGTTCCCAAGTGGTTGAAAAATGTAAGGATAACTATGAGGGCATTAGTTCCAAGGTGTGATTGGAAATGCTAACATGTCTGAGATAGTGTGAAGGCATGTCAAAAATGCTAAGATGTGTCATCTGGTAAGGCATGCCAAGATGTGCAAGAGTTTGACAATCCGTGACAAGGAATGTTAAGGAAACAAAAGGGAGAACAAAGTTAAACTACAAGGAAATTAACATATAATGTGGTTAATAAGTCATAAATTTATCTTTTCCATGAGGGACATGCTAGGCACACCAACACTAAGTGAAAATAAGTGCCAAGTGCCAAGTGTCAGTGAATTCTAAGTTCAAAAGCTTCCAATGTTTCTTCTCATCTACTTTCCAAAAATTCTTCTGTTGGGTCCCTATAATACTAGTGATTACCCCATTACTATTGTAGTTATACCCCTTATTAATATTGTTGTGCCCCTATTACACCCATATTGTTATTACTGTGCCCCATAGAATCCCTCTATTGTTATTTTTGTGGCTTTATATTATTATTGTTAGGTCGGCTGGATTATATTGTGACTCCTTAGACTCCTATATATAGAAAGGAGGTTTTGTCATTTGAATCATCCAAGAATTGTTCATTTATGTAATGTAAAGGAGGTTTCCCCCTCGAAGAGGCTGAATTCTAAGGCGTTGATCTATCTTTTCTTGAGATGGTTTCATAACATTTGGTATCAGAGCTTTGATTCTAGGGTTTCGTTGCTCCAAACAGGTCATCGTGGAATTTTCGTTATAACTTTTTTTTGTGACGTTTAAGAAGTCGCAAAAAAAACCCATTTGAGACGAAATCACGCTGAACCTTGGGTCTAAATTTCAGATCTTTTCGCATGATATTTGCGGAGATATGCTCTGAGGAAGTTGGTCTTTTTGCAGACTCCTGAATTACATTCAAAACAGGTGACCTAGGGAAAATCGTCATAACTTTCTCTTTGGGGATCGGATTGAAATTTCGTAAGAAGGTACAAAAAGAGGACAGACTGTAGTTTCTTGTATGCATGCTTCAGATCCAAAGGTTGAAACAGTGACTCGTGGCATGACTCGTGGCACGTCGTACAAGTTCACTCTACTGAACTAGTCTATAAGCAAGTCACTGTGGGAGATTTCACATAACTCTTCCTTGGAGAATCCAATTTGGGTCAGACTTGTGGCATTGGAAAGAGGACACAGAGGGCTACTACAGCTCAGAAATTTAGAACTAGATGATTGGAAAGTACATAGATACATCAGAGGCAATATCAAGCTCCTACAAAGTGAAAAAAGGTGTGTAGATTTTCTTAAATTTTTGCTTAAGCTTTGTTTGAAAATTTATTTTGAAGGATTTCAAAGGGCATAATAGAGCATTATTATCGGTAATTGATGCCCCGAGGAAAGAAAATGCAAACACCTAGTAAGGAACCTGAAAGCTCTAGCATGACTCATGAAGAAGAGGAAGAAATGCAACATGATATATCAAAATTACAAGACCAAGTGCAACAACTGTCCCTTGCAAAAAAAGGAACAGAATCTAAGATGGATGATTTAAAGAAAGATGTAGAAGCTAAGATGGATGGTTTAAAAAAAGGTGTAGAAGCTAAGATGGACTGTTTAAAGAAAGGCGTAGAAGCTAAGATGGATGGCATGGAAGCTAAGGTGAATGGCATGGACACTAAAATTGATGGCATGGATGATAAGATGGAAGAATTGAAGATAAATATGAATAAGTTGCTACAAGAAATGGTCACTAAGGGTGAAAGGGTACTAAAGGAAACTCATGATGAGAACAAAAGAAATGTTAATCATGATTCCATAGACTCTAATGTTGGATCGAAGACTCACCATGTTCCAAAAATCGATATGAGGAAGTTTGATGGCAAGGATCCCGCCACATGGATATTACAGATGGAGCAATTCTTCGATCTCAATAATGTGCAAAACACACAAAAGGTACGTATGGCAACTTTACATTTGGAACCAAATCAGTTTGTATGGTATCAATGGCTTTGCTCTCGTAAACAATTTATCACTTGGGCAATTTTTACGGAAGAATTGATAGCACATTATGAGGATACAAAAAGCAACACTTTTTTTAGCCAATTGATAAGTCTCAAACAAAAGGGTTCAATAATGGAGCACATTGAGGAGTTCCAAAAATTGAACATAAAGGTAAAAGATATTCTAGAGGAGCATAGGATTGATGTGTTCATAGGGTCTTTAAAGGATAATATCCAACATGATGTTCGCCTTTGGGAACCTGATTCATTAGAGAAGGCATTCAGGTTAGCAAGAAAAATGGAAAGCAAAATTATGGCAACCAGGAAGCATACCACTCACAACTATAAAGATGGAAGTGTTGTTGCCCCTAGTCTTCCACAACCTATAAGGTTGACACCACAACAATTGGAAGAAAAAAGAGCAAAAGGGCTTTGTTACAGTTGTGATAGCAAGTACACTAAAGGTCATAAGTGTGCTGAGAAGAAATTATTCTACATAGATTGTGAAGAGGAAGAAGAAAAGGAGCAAGAAAGGTCAAAAGAAGAGGATATACTCCAGGAACAAAGTCTAGATGAAGAACAAATAAATCCGACCATATCTTGTAATGCATTGGCAGGAATTACCACTCCTCAAACCATCAAGATACAAGGACAAATCAAGAAGAAAAAGGTAATAGTATTGATTGATTCAGGAAGCACCCACAATTTTATTCATTGTAAGGTAGCAAAAGAATTGAATTGCTTCCTATATCCAGCACCTGAGTGTCAAGTGATGATTGCAAATGGAGGAACAATAAATTGATCTGGAAAGTGCCATAATATCAAGCTATCCATGGGAGAATATGTATTGACTAGCCCAATGCTTTCCATTCCAATGGGAGGTGCTGATGTTGTACTAGGAGTCCAATGGCTACAATCCTTGGGTACAATAGATTTTAATTTTCAAGAACTTTTCATCAAATTTTCTACGGAAGGAAAGGAATAAGGGGTATTACAGGGAAACCAGGAAAGATAATCAGCTCTAATGGTATGACAAAGCTTCTAAAAAAGGAGAAAAGAGGTGTAATTGCACAATTATGTTCACTAGATGTTTCCACATTGGAATCATCTATTTCTCCAGATCTCCAAAAAGTCTTGGACAATCATTCCAAGGTATTTGAGACTCCCAAAGGTCTCCCACCTATGCGTGATCATGATCATGCTATTCATCTGATTCTAGGAAGTGTTCCTCCAAACATCAGGCCGTACAGATATCCCTATGTCCAAAAGAGTGAAATTGAACGTATGGTTGCAGAAATGATAGAGGCTGGTATAATTCAACCGAGTCAAAGTTCTTTCTCTGCTCCAGTAGTATTGGTGCACAAGAAGGATGGATCATGGCGCATGTGTCCGGATTATAGGGTGCTCAACAAGCTCACTATTAAAGATAAGTTCCCCATTCCTGTCATTGATGAATTACTGGATGAATTGCATGGATCAATTTACTTCACCAAGTTGGATCTTCGTTCAGGATATCATCAAATCAGAATGAAGACTAAAGACATTCAGAAAATAGCATTTAGAACTCATGAGGGTCATTATGAATTTTTGGTCATGCCTTTTGGCCTTACCAATGCACCTTCAACATTTCAAGGTTTGATGAATTCAATTTTCAAACCATTCCTTAGAAAATTTGTGTTAGTATTTTTTGATGATATACTAATCTACAACAAGTCTTGGAAGGATCATGTTGAACATGTTGACAAGGTGCTACAACTATTGGAGGAGAAACAATTATATGCAAAAAGATCCAAATGTTTCTTTGGAGTCCAGGAGGTGGAATATCTGGGTCATATTGTATCTCATGAAGGAGTTAAGGTAGACCCTAGCAAAATTAAAGCCATTAAAGAATGGAAAATCCCCACATCCATAAAGCATCTGCGAGGATTTCTCGGGTTGACAGGGTATTATCGCAAGTTTGTTAAGAATTATGGGAGAATAGTAGCACCTCTAACAACATTATTGAAGAAAGATGCATTTTCATGGACTCCGGAAGCAACAAAGGCCTTTGAACATCTTAAAGAGGCAATGTGCCAAGCACCGGTCTTAGCTACACCGGACTTCACAAAAACCTTTATTGTGGAATGTGATGCTTCAGGAAATGGAATTGGTGCTGTTCTAATGCAAGATGAAAGACCTATTGCTTTTGAAAGTTGTCCAATCAAGGGAAAGTTTTTAAGCAAAGCTATTTATGAGAAGGAAATGTTGGCAATACTCCATGCACTTAAGAAATGGCGACCCTACCTAATGGGAAGACACTTCAAGGTAAAAACGGATCATGATAGCCTTAAATACTTTTTAGAACAAAGATTATCCTCTGAAGAGCAACAAAAGTGGGTCACAAAGATGTTGGGTTATGACTTTGAAATCATCTACAAAAAAGGGAAGCAAAATGCAGTGGCAGATGCACTCTCAAGAAAGGATGAGGATGTGGAAGCATTGTTGTGCGCCATTTCTATTATCCAACCAGATTGGATAAACGAAGCAAGGGAGGAATGGAAGAATGACGAAGAAGTGTGGGCACTTATTCAAAAGTTACAACAAGATTCCAGTACGTCTGATACATTTAGCTGGCAAAATGATTCATTATGGTACAAAGATCGCTTATACCTCTGTAAGAATTCCCAGCTAAAACAAAAGATTCTTATGGAATTGCACACTTCTCCCTTAGGAGGGCACTCAGGATTTTTAAAAACTTACCACAGGGTTAAGAAGGAATTTTTTTGGGATGGCCTTAAATCAGATATTCAAAAGTTTGTGGCGGAATGTTTGGTTTGCCAACAAAATAAGGTTGAAACAATTAAGACACCGGGTCTATTACAACCTTTATCCATTCCAAGCCAACGTTGGGAGGAGGTTTCAATGGATTTTATTATAGGTTTACCCAAGTCTGAGGGAAAGAGTGTCATCATGGTGGTAGTTGACACTTTTGTGCATTATCACATCCATTTAAAGCTAGTACAGTTTCTACTGCATTTATGGAAACAATTCAAAAGCTACATGGAAACCCAAAGATTATTGTAAGTGACAGAGATCCCATTTTCACTGGAAATTTTTGGACAGAATTATTTTCTTGCCTTGGTACTCAGTTAGCTCATAGCTCATCTTATCATCCTCAATCTGATGGGCAAACTGAGATAGTAAACAAATGTTTGGAAGGATATCTTCGTTGCTTTGTATTTGATAAACAGACACAATGGGTCAAATGGTTGCCTCTGGCTGAATGGTGGTATAACACTTCCTTCCATACAACAACAAAAATGACCCCATTTATGGCACTTTATGGGTATCAACCACCATCCATCACATCATATTTAAGAGAAAATTCTAAGGTTCAAGCAGTGGAACATCACATCGAACATCAACAACAAGTCCTCCAACTCTTAAAGGATAACCTAGTGTTGGCACAAAATAGAATGAAACAACAGGCAGATCAACATCGCAGTGAAAGAAGTTTTGATGTAGGTGATTGGGTATTCCTACGGCTACAACCATATAAGCAAATGTCCCTCAAGCAAGCTAAGAAGGATAATAAATTATCACCAAAGTATTATGGTCCGTACAAGGTGTTGCAAAAGATTGGTACTATGGCATACAAATTGGAGCTTCTTGCAGCTTCTCGATTGCACCCAGTTTTCCATGTGTCATGTTTAAAGAAGGTTATAGGCGACAAGCTCCCAGTTCAAACAATATTTCCAGAACTTGACGAGGAAGGAAAAATTATATTGGAACCGGAAGCAGTCACAGAAACAAGAACTTGACAGCTACGAAATCGATCAATTTCAGAGTATCTTATCAAGTGGAAGAACTTATCCGCTGAAGATTCCACATGGGAGGATGAGAATTTTATGCAGAAGTATCCAGAACTACTCAAGCGTTGAGGACAACACTTTTTTTAAGGAGAGGGGCATGTTGGGTCCCTATAATACTAGTGATTACCCCATTACTATTGTAGTTATACCCCTTATTAATATTGTTGTGCCCCTATTGCCCCCATATTGTTATTATTGTGCCCCATAGAATCCCTCTATTATTATTTTTGTGGCTTTATATTATTATTGTTAGGTCGGCTGGATTATATTGTGACTCCTTAGACTCCTATATATAGAAAGGAGGTTTTGTCATTTGAATCATCCAAGAATTGTTCATTTATGTAATGTAAAGGAGGCTGCCCCCTCGAAGAGGCTGAATTCTAAGGCGTTGATCTATCTTTTCTATTTTTTCTTGAGCTGGTTTCATAACATCTTCTCAAATAAATTCAATATTAAACCATTCCAAAGCATACCAAGTAATCTCAACGCATGCCAAACATGCTAAGAGCTACCAAGCACCAACATGTGCCAAGTTCCAATGTGCATCAGAGAGTGTTATACATCTTATGAATTTGTAAGGCATGTTGAAGAATATAAAGTTGTGCTATAGAGTGCGAATACATGTTCAAGACTTTGAGAGAGTACCAGGACAAGAGAAGTGAGCATCATGTCCAAATTCATGAAAGATTTGAATATGAGAGTGTGTGAGCGAGTGTCCATAAGTGCTAGTTATGATGTTAAGGAGGGAGTGACAAGGTATGATAATCACTAGTAAGGCATGCTAGGGAATATAAGGGCAAGTCAAGAAGTGATAGAGTGTGATAGGTAGTTCTAGGGTGTGCTAATATGTGCCAAATAGTGTTAAGGCTTGCCAACACATGTCAGGTGTCAAGGCATGCTAGGATGTGTAGGGTGCCAGGGTATGCCAATATGTGTTGAGGAGTGTCAAGGCAACAAATGGAAAAACCGAGATAAAATTCAAGGAAATGAACACATAAGAGGGTTATAGAGTCAAGACTTTGTCTTTTTCAAAAGGGGTGTTAGTGTCAGTCTTTACAGCCTTCCTCCAGTGATCAAATATGCTCTTACAAAGTGATTTTGGAGTGTCAAGGTCAAATTTTGTCATTTCAGTGAGTCTTCAAGCAAAATTTGGTCACTAGGCATTAGGTCTAGGGTTTGCCCAAATGTCAGTTCAGGTCATCATTCAGCTGAGTCTATCATCATTCAGAGGGTTGTCATTATCATGTCAGTGTCTAATGAGTCATTTCACACCTTGTTCATGCTTCAGTTGTGCTTTGGCAAGGTCATTTCCCTCTCCTAGGGTTTTGAAGGCAATTTCTCTTGGATGGTCAAATCACCGGCAAAACTTGTTTCCTGATGTTCATACACCTTCCCCTATCCTTAAAGTACCTTATCAAACATTTCCCATCCCTTAGATCTACCAAATTCCTCATTTTTGCACAAACCCTAGTTTCTAGCTACAATCTGTCAATTTTCTAGGTTTGGCCTGTGTTTTTCCCTTTTGGACCCCTTCCCCTCACTCAATCTCTGAGATTCCACTTTCCCCTGCTTCCTAACATCCCTCCCTACTCCCAAAAATTTCCCCAAGAATTTAGAAGCCCCCTATCCCCTTCATTTCGCTTCATTTCGACAAAATCCCTTGTTTCACACATCGGGACAAGTTGCACTCAAATGATGTTTTAGAGCAATAAAAGATGAATTTTGGAAAACTGAGAGAGGTTTTTGTCCATAACATGCCAAATAAGAAAAACCTCCTTCACTTTTTGCACAGGTGTCTTGGTTTTAGAGAAATGCCAAAATTACAATCGCCGGATCCAAGGACGGTTGGCCAAAGCACAAAAACGAAGGAAAACGCCCGATCCACTCCAAACTTTGGCCAAAGCCTCTTTGATTGAGCATGGTACTTGATTGGGGACTCCCAGCCCAAATTTCAAGAAATTTGGAGAAAATTTTGTCATTTGTGAATTTTTTGAGAATTTTACAGGTTTTGGCCATTGGAGTGGTCTCACCCCGCGCGCGACCACTCATGGGGAAAGCTCAGAACGGGGAAAACTCTACATTTTTGGAATTTTCATGCAAAAATACACTTGCCTATGGATGGAATTAAAATTTTATGGAGATTTGGACTTCCAAAAGCTCAAAATACATGCAAATTTTGACTTTCTACCCCTTTTTTGAGTTGCAGAAAGCTGCCTTGGGAGAAATGAGTTTTGAGGGGTCAAATCAACTCCAAATTCAGAAATTATAGTGGGGTTGGAAAGTAGACTCATAGAAATTTCCAACAAGCTATCTTGCACCTGATTTGGACACCAGGAAGGTCTTCAAACACAGCTGCCAATGTGCACGACCACTCCAAGGGAGGGGCGCGACCACTCAGGGAAATTTCACCATTTTGACTATTTCGGCCTGCAAAACACTGTTTTTACTTTGGTTGACTTTTGATGTATGTAAATGATGGATTGTTGGGTAATTTTCATGGCACATGGATACATTTACTCTCCTTTAACACTTCTAGAAGTTTCCTTGATGTAAATAGTGAATATTAAATGCATGGATGGGTTACCTAAGTTTTAGAGGCAAGTTGTTTTGACTGCCTATTATCTAGTGCCTAGTTTAGAATTAGTTCAAACTGCTCCTAGGAAGCTGAGCTCGACCCCTAGAGGTGGGGAAAGGAGTTAGATGATCTATATTATGCCTTCTCTTGCTCATTTTCATGGTTGGACTCTGGAGGGAGAAGCTCTATTGTATATTTTACTTGTATCTCTGCAATTCGAGGAAAAGGAAGGCCAGGGTTTTGCAGACATCATTGTGGATTCTTGTGGATTATTATGTTGATGGTGTGTTTCCTACTTGTCATTGTAAGTGTGTTTATGTGTTCCATCTCTAATTCTATTGCTGCTAATTAAACAAAAGAAGTGATAAAGTTTGAATTCATGCATGCCATGCTCAGCTTTCAATTTTGTTTAATATTTATGTTTTCCACTGTCTAAAGAGGATTCAAAGTCATTTTTTGCCCTCTTTAGCTCCCTCTCTTTCTTCCTTGATCATCCATCTCAGCTAAAGGCATCAGCACAAACTCCTTCCTTGCCCCAAAGACCCACCTGCAAAAACTGAGCTCAATCCCCACACCCTGAATTGCACTCCCTCCAAATTGCCACCAAAAATCCCAAAAACTTTAAATCAACCCTCCTTATCAGTTTACTAGCCTAATATCAGTGTTCCTAATTGGGTCATCTCATCCTATTGAAAGATCTACCGAGTTTGACCGGAGAGAGCCTTCTCATACCCCGTAGGGCTAGCTACGAGGTGAAATGGTTTGATGTTGCCTTGAAGGTTTACCTTCCTCAGCCTAGGGTGAAATCTCAAGCGCTAACAAGGGGCATACTAGGCATACTAATAATATGTTCCAATACATGCCAAGTGCTAGTGTATATCTATTAGGCCCCTATACTACTAGTGTAACCCCTTATTGTTATTAGTACAACCCCCTTATTATATTTTTGTACCCATGTAGTCCCCATATTGTTACTATTATGCCCCATAGAAGCCCACTATTGTTATTATTGTGCCCTTACATTATTATTGTTAGGTAAGCTCTCCTTAGACTCCTATATATAGAAAGGAGGTATTTTCATTTGTATCATCCAAGAATTGTTCATTTGTGTAATGTAAAGGAGGTTTCCCCCTCGAAGAGTCTGAATTCTAAGGAGTTTAGCTATCTTTTCTATATTTTTGTGAGTTGGTTTCATAACATTTGGTATCAGAGCTTTGAATTCTAGGGTTTCGTTGCTCCAAACAACTCATCATGGCATTTTCGCTATATATATATATATATATATATATATATTTTTTTTTTTCCTGCGATGTTTCAGATACTAAAAAAAAAACCATTTGGGATGAAATCATTATGAACCTCAGGTCCGAATTTCAAAGCATTTTGTGCTATATTTGTGGAGATATGATCTAAGGAAGTTGGCCTTTTTGCAGACTCCTGAATTTCATTCCAAATAGGTGACTTGGGGAAAATCATCATAACTTTTGTTTTGACCATCAGATTGAAATTTCGTAAGGAGTTACAGAAAGAGGATGGACTGTAGTTTCCTGTGTATATGTTTTAGATACTAAGGTCAATACAGTGACACGTGGCACTTCATACAAGTTCCCTCTTTTGGAAATGTATATAATCAGGTCACCGTGGGAGATTTGGCATAACTCTACCTTGGAGAATCCAATTTGGATCAGACTGGTGGCATTTGAAAGAGGACGCAAAGGGTTACTGCAGGTCACTATTTAAGAACTAGAAGATCTGAAATTACAGAGTTACAGTCGTTTCAAGATTGAGCTCCTAAAATCAAGAAAAAGCGAGATGAGGAAGTTTGATGGCAAGGATCTGGTAAATTGGATAGTATAGATGGAGAAATATTTTGATCTACATGGTGTACCACTGTTACAAAAGGTATGTATTGCATCTAATTATTTAGATCCAAATCAATTTTTATGGTATAAAGGGATTTGTTCTCGTAAACCACTTGTCATGTGGTCAATTTTCACGGAGGAAATGATAGCACATTATGAGGATACAAAGAGAAACTCCTTCTTTAGCCGATTCATAAATCTCAAACAAAAGGGTTCAGTGGAAGAGCACATTGAATACTTTCAAAAATTGAATAGAAGGGTAAATTATATTCCAAAGAAGCAAAGGATTGATGTCTTCATAAGGAATTTAAAGGATAACGTTCAACATGAGGTTCATTTTTGGGAACCTGATTCATTGGAGGAGGCATTCGAGTTGGCAAGAAAAATTGAAAGTGAAATTATGAAAACATGGAATCCCACCACTCATGACTATAATTATGGAAGTGTTTCTTCTCCTAGCCTTCCACAACCTACAAGGCTTACACCACAACAATTGGAAGAAAAAAGAGAAAAAGGGCTTTGTTACAATTGTGATATAAAATGCACTAAAGGTCATAAGTGTGCTGAGAAGAAATTATTTTACATAGAGTATGAAGAGGAGGAAGAAAAGGATCAAGAAACATCAAAAGAGGAGGATATACGCCAGGACCCAACCCCAGAGAAAGAAGAAATGAATCAGACCATATCTTGTAATGCATTGGCCGGAATTACTACTCCTCAAACTATCAAGATAGAAGGACATATCAAGAAGAAAAATGTTCAAGAAGTGAAAGATCACATTAAGCATCAAGAAATGAATCCAACCATATCTTGTAAAGCATTGGAAGAAATTACCACTCCTCAAACTCTCAAGATAGAAGGAATTATCAAGAAGAAAAAGGTTCAAGCAGTGAAAGATCACATCAAGCATCAACAACAAGTTCTCCAACTTTTAAAGGATAATTCCACTTTGGTGCAGAATCGAATGAAAAAATAGGTAGATCAACATCGTAGTGAATTTTTTTTTGATGTAGGCGACTGGTTATTTTTATGGTTACATCTCAAGCAAGCTATTTATGAGAAGGAAATGTTGGCAATACTACATGCAATTAAGAAATGACGACCTTACCCAATGGGAGGACACTTCAAGGTAAAAATGGATCATGATAGTCTTAAATACATTTTAGAACAAATGTTATCATTAGAAGAACATAAAAAATGGGTCACAAATATGTTGGGTTATGATTTTTACATCATCTACAAAAAATGGAAGAAATTTTTTGTTGCAGATGCACTCTCAAGAAAGGATGAGGATGTGGAAGCATTGTTTTGTGCTATTTCTATTATCCAACCAAATTGGATAAATGAAGCAAGGGATGAATGGAAGAAGGACAAAGAAGTGTGGCCACTCATTCAAAAGTTGCAGAATATCCCAATTCAAACAATATTGCCAGAACTTGAAGAGGAAGGAAAAATCATATTGGAACCTAGAGCAGTCAAAGAAATAAGAACCCGATAGCTAGGAAATCGATCAATTTCAGAGTATCTCAACAAGCAGAAGAACTTACTCGCTAAAGATTCCACACGGGAGGATAAAATTTTTATACAGATGCATCAAAAACTACTCAAGCGTTGAGGACAACACTTTTTGAAGGAGAGGGGCATGTTAGGCCCCTATACTACTAGTGTAACCCCTTATTGTTATTAGTACAACCCCATTATTATATTGTTGTACCCATGTAGTCCCCATATTGTTACTATTGTGCCCCATAGAAGCCCACTATTGTTATTATTGTGCCCTTACATTATTATTGTTATGTCGGCTCTAATTATATTATGACCCCTTAGACTCCTATATATAGAAAGGAGGTCTTTTCATTTGTATCATCCAAGAATTGTTCATTTGTGTAATGTAAAGGAGGTTGCCCCCTCAAAGAGGCTAAATTCTAATGCGTTCAACTATCTTTTCTATCCTTTTGTGAGTGAGTTTCATAACAATATCAATGCATGCTAAGGTGTTCCAGGGCATGCTAGGGACTATAGGGCATGTCAACACATGCTACAAGAGTGTTATGATATGCTAGGGCATGTCTTAAAATATTGGTTGACTCTAAGCACTATGGCCTTGGACACATAATGGAAAATTTTCCACAACGATGGTCTCAAATTGTTATGTTTTGACAAAAAGTATAGAAACAAGCACATATCATCATCAAAAACTCATTGGAATCATCAATGATGACGAATAGTTTTTGATGATCACCAAAAGTAACAAAAAAGAGCATCGATGAGTTTCAATAAAAAATGTCACTAGAAGTGTCACCAAAGAGAAAATTAGTGACGGGCCTTTAACGACCCTCACTAAAAGTGTCATTGAATATCACTTTCGTGAAAAAGCTTCAAGGACCATCAATATACATCACTTTTTTAAGGACCATTAAAATATGTGACATTGGTGATGGATCTTAAAGGTCTGTCACATGCATGAGCCTTACCAATGAAATTTTTTGCTATAGTCAAACTTTTAATTGGAGGGAGGAGCTGAAAATGACAGTCTATCACTGGCTTGGATGAATAATATATGTCTAATTGAACCTGTCAGAGAGAAATGTTTGGTGTAATTATTTTCTAACCGCTTACAGAGATGACTTAGGTGAAATTATTGTTTCATGTGATATCCCTCATATAGATGCCTTATGTGTAATTATTTTTTCCAAATTTTCTCTAAGAGACCTCTAAAAATATTACTTTCAAATTTCCATTAAAAAGTTAGTGTGCAACATTATGATTACAAGGAAACCCATTCATAGGTAAGTATTCAATTTGTTAACTTTAAATAATGATTGAAATAGTTATCTATATAATATTAATATAAAGAAAATTAGTGTTAATATAAAATATTGTTTTTCTTTATTACTATTTAACACGCAATTTAGCTGTATACATTACTCTATACATCTAATTTTTTCCCTTTTATTTTTATTCTTATTTAGTTATTTTATTTATTATTATTAGTATTATTATTAATTTTTATTAATTAATTTATTTTATTTATTTTTATTATTTTTATTTTTTATTATTTTATTCATTTATTTATTTTTATTATTATTTTTATTTTTATTCATTCAGTTATGTTTTATTCCATTTAGTTATTCAATTTTATTTATTTATTATTTTAATTATTTTATTTCATTTTTATTTTTATTATTATTTCGTGTTTTATTATTATTTTACTTTTATTTAGTTAGTTATTTTTATTCACTTTTAACTATTATTATTATTAATTTTTAATTTTTATTAATTAATTAATTAATTATTACTTTATTTATTTTTAGGCTTATTTATTTTATTTTATTTTTACTATTGTTATTCTTTTTATTTATTTTTATTTTTATTTTTTTTCATGTTTATTCACGTTTAACTCTTATTCATATCTAGTTATTTATTTTTATTATTTTAATTTTTATTATTTGACTTCATTTTTATTTTATTTGTTTGTGTATTTATTTTATTTTTATTATTTTTATTTCGGGTTTTTATATCTATTTATTTATTTAATTTGTTATTTTTATTATTTTATTTTTATTCAGTTAGTTATTTCATTCTCACTTAATTTATTCTTAGAAGCGGTCCGTTGCAACTAATTTTCTTTTAATAATAATTGACCTTTAATTTTTGATTATTTATTGATTAACTATTATTTTGATCCTGGTCCTTTGGTCAATATTAGCGGTTTGGTCAAACTAGCCGTTGGAGGCTTTGCTCGGTCTATATAACATGCTAAGCTAGATCTGTTTCTTCAACTTGTCCTGACGATGAACCACACTGGTTGGTTCGAAACACGTCGACGAATGACATTCCATGTGATTTTCGCCGAAATCTTTCTCTAACTGAATATGGATCACAGAAGCCTAAACTCTATTATAAAACATGTCATTAAATATTTATCTAATCAGATTTATAATTTAATCTTATTGTATTTGTTTCTAAATATTCACTAAGTCATCACCAAAAATATTGTTATCAAATTTCGATTAATAATTTTATTCTATATGCGTGGAGCATTATTATTGTGAGGAAAAGAGGTTCAACATTTTATTACTCGAGAATGGTCTTAACTACATGCCAATGTTAATAAATGGAGTCTAACTCATTGCAATTCTTTAAGGAAGATATGCCCCCTGGAATAACTCGTTAGTAGTCTATAAGGCGCGAGATGCCTCTATGTATTTGGTAATTAACTTTTTTCTTGTTTAATTACATCCAAGGAAGAAGAGATCTTAACCAAGGAGAAGCAATTTTAATAATAATTATTATTTTAGATCAACTATTTTAGAAAAGTAATTGTAACATTTAGAATCATATTAATGATAATTTTACATTTATTATATTATAGTAATAAGGGTAGTGAATTTAGTGCATTAATTTTGTTTATTTGATGTTTTAATACATTTTAGTGATGTTTTTACACTGTCAAAAATCTTGAGCAAATAAATTTGCACTTTAACTAATTATTATTTATATAATATCATTTTCATTAGAATGACAACAATATGGTTTAGGTTTCTAGATGGGAGTGTAATATGTATATTATTCCAACTTAAACCATAGATTTATTGCTTTGAATATGAGGAACAAAATGAAATATAGGGATGCATATATAATTGAAAATATATTCCATGATAGTCTTAAATACTTTTTAGAACAAATATTATCTTTAGAAGAACAGAAAAAAATGGGTCATAAATATGTTGGGTTATGACTTTGACATC
Source organism: Pinus tabuliformis (assembly GCA_031772625.1). Taxonomy (NCBI): domain Eukaryota; kingdom Viridiplantae; phylum Streptophyta; class Pinopsida; order Pinales; family Pinaceae; genus Pinus; species Pinus tabuliformis. The sequence goes on from CM062806.1 coordinate 859,483,190, forward strand.
ATTTATAGAAAAGGGAAGAAAATTTTTGTTGTAGATGCACTCTCAAGAAAGGATGAGGATGTGGAAGCATTGTTTTGTGTTATTTCTATTATCCAACCATATTGGATAAATGAAGCAAGGGATGAATGGAAGAAGGACAAAGAAGTGTGGCCACTCATTCAAAAGTTGCAGAATATCCCAATTCAAACAATATTGCCAGAACTTGAAGAGGAAGGAAAAATCATATTGGAACATGGAGCAGTCACAAAAACAAGAACCCGACAGCTACGAAATCGATCAATTTCAGAGTATCTCATCAAGTGGAAGAACTTACCCATTGAAGATTCCACATGGGAGGACAAGAATTTTATACAGAAGCATCAAGAACTACTCAAGCATTGAGGAAAACACTCTTTGAAGGAGAGGGGCATGTTAGGCCCCTATACTATTAGTGTAACCCATTATTGTTATTAGTACAACCCCCTTATTATATTGTTGTACCCATGTAGTCCCCATATTATTATTATTGTGCCCCATAGACGCCCACTATTGTTATTATTGTGCCCTTACATTATTATTGTTATGTCAGCTTTGATTATACTATGACCCCTTAGACTCCTATATATAGAAGGGAGGTTTTGTCATTTGTATCATCCAAGAATTGTTCATTTGTGTAATGTAAAGGAGGTTTCCCCCTCAAAGAGGCTGAATTCTAAGGCGTTTATCTCTCTTCTATCTTTTTGTGAGCTGGTTTCATAACACACCTCCTCCACCTCAACCTCCACCACCACCTCCTCCTCCTTGTCCACATCCACCTCCTCCTCTCCTCTAGCTCCACCTCCACCACCTTCTACTCCTCCTCCTCCTCCACAACCTCAACATCCCTGACCACCTCCACCACCACCACCTCCACCTCCTCCTCCTCCACCACCTCAACCTCAACCCTCTCCTCCACCTCCACTTCCACCTCAACCTCCCCCTCCTCCTCTTTTCCCTCCTCCACCTCAACCTCCTCTTTCGCTACCTCCACTGCCACCTCCTCCACCACCTTCGCCTACGCATCTCCCTTCTCCTCCACCTCCACCTCCTACACCACCACCTCATCCTCTTCGTCCACCTCCACCACCACTTCCTCTACATCTACCTCCAACTCCACCTTCATCTCCTCTGCCTCATCCTCCACCTCCACCTCTGCATCCACCACCACCTCCACTACCTCCACCTCAACCCCCTCCTCCTACTCCACCTCCACCTCCTCCTCCTCCTAATCCACCTCAACCTCCACCTCCACCTTCACCTCCTCCTACACCTCCAACTCCACATCAACCTCCTCCTCCACCTCCTCCTCCTCCACCACCTCCATCTTCTCCTCCTCGTCCACCTCCTCGTCCACAGCCTATCCGTCCACCACCTCCTACTCCACCACAACCTCAACCTCCACCCTCTCAACCACCTCCTCCTCCGCCTCCACTTGCTCCACCTCCACAACCTCCTCCTCCATCTCCACCTCCATCTCCACCTCCACCTCCTCCTCCACCACCTCCCCCTCCCGCTGTTCCTCCTCTTCTCACTCCGCCTACTCCTCCACCACCACCTCCGCATCCACTTTCACCTCCTCCACTTCTTCTTCCAATTATACATTCAGCTCCACTGCCTCGACGTCCACCTCCTCCTCCACCACCTCCACCTGCACATCATCCACCCCCTCCTCCTCTAACTCCAGCTTCACCTCCCCCACCACCACCTCCTCCTCCTTCTCTTCCTCCAGCTCCACCCACACCTCTTAGGGTTTGGGGTTTCGGGTTTATGGTTTAAGGTTTATAACACTTTAGTAAATTCTTTTAATAAACACTTAAATAAATGTTACAAAACACTTTTTAAAATGTTGTAAAATGCTTAGGGTTTAGGTTTTAGGGTTTATAAGACTTTAGTAAATGCTTTTAATAAACACCTAAATAAAATTTAGAAAACACTTTTTAAAATGTTATAAAATACAAAGGGTTTATTTTTTAGGGTTCCATGTGTAGTGTTTGGGGCTTAGGGTTTAGGTTTTATAACACTTTACTAAATTATTTTAGCCAACTCCTTCTTTAGCCAATTGATAAATCTCAAACAAAAGGGTTCAGTGGAAGAGCACATTGAAGACTTTCAAAAATTGAATAGAAGGGTAAATTATATTCCAGAGAAGCAAAGGATTGATATCTTCATAGGGACTTTAAAGAATAACGTTCAACATGAGGTTCATTTTTGGGAACCTGATTCATTGGAGGAGGAATTCGAGTTGGCAAGAAAAATTGAAAGTGAAATTATGAAAACATGGAATCCCACCACTCATGACTATAATTATGGAAGTGTTTCTTCTCCTAGCCTTCCACAACCTACAAGGCTTACACCACAACAATTGGAAGAATATTGAGAAAAAGGGCTTTGTTACAATTGTGATAGAAAATGCATTAAAGGTCATACGTGTGTTGAGAAGAAATTATTTTACATAGAGTATGAAGAGGAGGAAGAAAAGGATCAAGAAACATCAAAAGAGGAGGATATACGCCAAGACCCAACCCCAGAGAAAGAAGAAATGAATAAGACCATATCTTGTAATGCATTGTCGGAATTACTACTCCTCAAACTATCAAGATAGAAGGACATATCAAGAAGAAAATTTTTCAAGAAGTGAAAGATCACATCGAGCATCAAGAAATGAATTCGACAATATCTTTTAAAGCATTGGAAGAAATTACCACTCCTCAAACTCTCAAGATAGAAGGAATTATCAATAAGAAAATGGTTCAAGCAGTGAAAGATCACATCGAGCATCAACAACAAGTTCTCCAACTTTTAAAGGATAATGCCACTTTGGTGCAGAATTGAATGAAAAAACAAGTAGATCAACATCGTAGTGAAAAATGTTTTGATGTAGGTGATTGGGTACTTTTATGGTTACATCTCAAGCAAGCTATTTATGAGAAGGAAATGTTGGCAATACTATATGCACTTAAGAAATGGCGACCTTACCCAATGGGAGGACACTTCAAGGTAAAAATGGATCATGATAGTCTTAAATACATTTTAGAACAAATATTATCATTAGAAGAACATAAAAAATGGGTCACAAATATGTTGGGTTATGACTTTGACATCATCTAGAGAAAAGGGAAGAAATTTTTTGTGGCAGATGCACTCTCAAGAAAGGACGAGGATGTGGAAGCATTGTTTTGTGCTATTTCTATTATCCAACCAAATTGGATAAATGAAGCAAGGGATGAATGGAAGAAGGACAAAGAAGTGTGGCCACTCATTCAAAAGTTGCAGAATATACCAATTCAAACAATATTGCCAGAAATATATATATATATATATATATATATATATATATATATATATATATATATATATATGTTAGGCCCCTATACTACTAGTGTAACCCCTTATTGTTATTAGTACAACCCCCTTATTATATTGTTGTACCCATGTAGTCCCCATAGAAGCCCACTATTGTTATTATTGTGCCCTTACATTATTATTGTTATGTCGGCTTTGATTATATTATGACCCCTTAGACTCCTATATATAGAAAGGAGGTTTTGTCATTTGTATCATCCAAGAATTGCTCATTTGTGTAATGTAAAGGAGGTTGCCCCCTTGAAGAGGCTTATTTCTAAGGTGTTGATCTATCTTTTCTATCATTTTGAGAGCTGGTTTCATAACATTTGGTATCAGAACTTTAGATTCTGGGGTTTCGCTGCTCCAAATAGGTCATCGTGGAATTTGCGCTATAAATGTTTCTGTGATGTTTCATACGCTAAAAAAAACCCATTTGGGTTGAACTCATACTAAACTCGAGTCCAAATTTCAGATATTTTCGTGCTATATTTGTGGAGATATGATTTTAGGAAATTGGCCTTTTTGCAGACTCTCGAATTACATTCCAAACAGGTGACCTGGGGAAAATCGTCATAACTTTTGTTTTGAGCATCAGATTGAAATTTCGTAAGAAGTTACATAAATAGGACAGACTGTAGTTTCTTGTGTATATTTTTCAGATCCTAAGGTTAACACAGTGACAGATGGAACTTCATACAAGTTCGCTCTTCTGAAAAGGTATATAATCAGGTCATCTTAGGAGATTGTGCATAACTCTCTCTTGGAGAATCTAAACTTGATTAGACTAGTGGAAATAGAAGGAGGACACAAAGGGCTACTTCAGGTCACAATTTCAGAATTGGAAAAATCGCAATCACAGAGTTATAGTTGTTTCAAGATCGAGCTCGTAAAATCAAGAAAAGGCGATATGAGGAAGTTTGATGGCAAGGATCCGGTAAATTGGATACTTCATATGGAGCAATATTTTGATCTACATGGTGTACCATTATTACAAAAGGTATGTATTGCATCTTCATATTTAGAACCAGATCAATTTTTTTGGTATAAAGGGCTTTCTTCTCGTAAACAACTTGTTACGTGGTGAGTTTTCATGGAGGAAATGATATCACATTATGAGGATAGAAAGAGAAACACCTTCTTGAGAGCAAAACCACAACAATTGTGTTAGCGCTCGAATTTTCCTCAGGCTGAGGAAGGCAAAACTCAAGGCAACATCAAACCAAGCTCAGCCTCGTAGCTAGCCCTACGAGGACAGGAGATGGCTCTCTCCGGGTCTATCTCAGCAAGAGGTCTTCAAAGGGGCTGAGATGACCGATATGAATACTGATTTTAGGCTAGTAAATTGATAAGATAGTTTGATTTAAGATTTTTAGGGTTTTGTTGGAAAACAGGGAAAGGCAATTTTGGGTGTGGGGATGTGACACAGTTTTTGCAGAGGTCTTTTTGGGGCAAGGTAGGCAATCGTCCTGATGTCCTTAAAGGAAATGAATGGATAGAAATGACTGGTGAGGAGCTAAAGAGAGCGAGAAAATTTCAGGAGTTCTCCTTAAACAGATGAAAACATAGATATTAAACAAACTTAAAGGCAGAGCATACAAGATTATGAATTCTACCTTAACACTTCATTTGTTTAATTTGCAGAAGAGAATAGTAGGAAAATGATACACATAACAAACTTACAAGTACATGAGAGAAACACATCATCAACACAAATAACCACAGGAATCCCAAATAGTGCTGCAAAACCCTGGTCTTTCCTTTGCCAAAATTGCTGAGATACAATGTGTAATACAGTCTAAGCTTATCCCCCAAGAGTCCAACCATGAAAATTACTAAGAAAGTACATAATATAGGCAATCTAACACATTTCCTTGCCTCTAGGGGTCGAGATCATCATCCTAGGAGCTGTTTCAACCAATTCTAAACTGAGCACTACAATCTAGGCAGTCAAAACAACTTGCCTCTATAAGTTAGGAAACCAATTCATTCATTAATTTTTTGCTATTTTATGAATGAATCTTCTAGAATAGGTAAAAAAGTGTCATGTCATCATGAAAATACATTAGTTACATCAAAGAGAGTGAAAAATCCCATGAAAAGTCAAAACTAGTCAAAAGCTGCGTTGTCCTGCGCTGTAGATGAAAAACTGGCAAATTTCCCTGATGCGTAGCGCGCCATTTCTCTACACATAGCGTGCCTTTGAGCCCACTTTTGGGGCACTTCCCGGTATCCAAATGAGGCTCAAGTGGGCTTGTTGTAAAGGTCTCGATGTCTACTCTCCAACCCAAGTGGAATTTCTCAATTTGGTGCCCATTTGCCCCTCCAAAAATGCAATCTCCCAAGACTGCTTCCAGTGTGTCCAAAAAGTGGCAGAAGGTCATTTTTGCTTGTTTTTTGACCTTTTGGGGGCCCAAACCTCAATGAAATGTCTTGGAAGTGGCTGAGAAAGTGTAATTTGTCATGAAAAATCCAAAAATGCAGAGTTTTTGTGAAATGGACCTCCCCATATTCAGGGTAGCGCGTGGCGCGCTACGCGTTGAGGGCAAAAACCTGTTTTTACCCAAAAAAAAATTCAAAATTGACCAAAATTGCTCCAAATTTTTTGAATTTTGAGCTGGGGGTGTATCATTGAGCACCATGCTCATTCAAGGAGGCTTCGGCCAAAATATGAAGTGGATCGGGCCTTTTCCTCCGTTTTAGTGCCTTGGCCAATCGTCCTTTGAGTACCTTCATTTTCGCTTTGCACACATGCATGCGGGCCTAATAATGATTCTTCATGTGGCGGAGCATATCTTTGTCCCTGTTTGCCTTGGCTAGCAACTTCTCTAAATGAGTGTTCACCCGGATGAGCATAGACCCTTGCTCAATAGGTGTCAAATCACCGGGTCTCTTGCGGGCCAAGTTTCGGTCTTCTCGGATTCGCCGCAACTCATCAAGAGTGTGTTCATCTTCTAGCTTCTTGTTACGCTGCTCCAAGTAGTTGATTGTCCAATTGGCCATTTCCAATTTCTGTTGCAACAAGCGATTTTCAGCCTTCTGTTGCTGAATGATCTCCTTTAGCTCTGAGCTAGGAGAACTGATGTCAAGGTCAATAATGTCTATGTCCGGATCACCAGATGGTCCCTCATCAATCATGGGCTGCTTGCTTCTCTCTTGTACCTGTGCTGCTGTCGAAAGCGAGGCCCCTTCCACCTGATGTGGAGATAACACTCGCTGTGCTGATGAAGAAGGCGAGACCCCTTCCACCTGGTGTGGAGATAATGTTCGCCGTGCAGATTAAGGCCCTGTGGCCTCTCTGATATGTAACACATGCTGGAGCGCTGACATGCTCGGGCTCTGGAATATGAAACTGATGTGAAGGCCCTCCCTCATCATGGACAATCTCAGGGGGTGGCTGTGGCACCGTGAAGAAGTCGCGAGAGATGAAATCCTCCCAAGCAATACCCTGCTGTGCCAACTGATGCATCACTATGATCTCGATCAGTGCATAATGATATATACTCTTGTGTTGCTGTGCGGGGTTCTTCCTTTGCACTAAGGGCACCATCCTCTCTATATTTCGGCACATGAAAAATGGAATGTTCATCATTCATACCCGGGTGAAATGCATCAACAAATGGATATGGTACGAATATAAATGTGAAAATCTGCCCTCACAAGTGAAATAGCGCATAATGAGCCTCATCAAGGGTGCATACTCATCCCTTACGAATATGAAGGGAAAAACAACAGTTAGGTGTCTCATACACCTGGGTTCGATATATGGTTCATAATGAAATCTTTCTAGTTGCTGGCGCTTGTTCCACTCCTCCCCAACATTTGGTATCCCGGTGGCTTGAGCAACAATTTCGGGTGATAGGGTGAAGTCCACTCCTGCAAGGTTCACCTGACCATTGTGCAAATGTAGGAAAAACAAGCGGACTAGTTCTCTGTGATGTTGAATTTGTGAGATCTGCTCACAATATCCAAAGCATGATTTATACTGAAAACATGTCATTGCAAGTGGACAAGCTTGCAACTGAGCCAAAGAAGTGGGTTCCTCCCTGACATGCCGACCACCTTTACCACCCTTATGATGCCTCCTTGGCACTTCTATCTCTGGTGTCGAATCACTGTCATAACTCTGCTCATAATCTGATTCGGTTTCTGACATGGTTTTGAAGGCAAGATGGCTGAAATGTATTGCTGACTTTGCACCCAATTAACTGCTGTTTGACTTTTTCAAATGCTGTCACCAAGGGGACATAAATACAAGGGGATTGTTAGGGAAAGGGGAACATGAGGGAATTAGGGACAATAAACATAAATAAGGAATTTAGGGAAGATAACATGGGAAATCATAATATTGTGGGATTTTAAGGTGAAGTAGTGTTTGGGAATTTAGTAGGTTTTAGGGATTTTAGAGAGGAATATTATAAAATTTTATGGGAAAATTTGAAGGAGAATGTTGGTGAAGATGAGGGAAAAGAGGGATAAAAAATGGGCAACTTTGGACAGCAAAATACTTTGAAACCCTAGCACAACTAAGTCTTTAAATTTTCCACAACAATGTAGGGTTTTAATTTCTCATTTTCATGGCATTTTTAACATATTAATTTCTCATTCATCTTGAAAAACCAAAACTAGCCATGGAGGAGAGGCCTACCTGAAATTTGCTTGAGAGAAAAGAGGATTTGGTAGCTTGCTGGCAGTTTATTGGGCGAAAAACCCAACGCGTAGCACCCCTCTGGTGCGTAGCGCCTAAGTAAAAATGCACTGGAAAAGTCGCGCTGATGCGTAGCGCGCCCTGGGTGCGTAGCGTGCCTCAGCTGATGCGTAGCGTGCCCCTGAAACTGCCCAATTTGCTCAATGACTCTTGAAATCACCTTTGCAAGGATTCACTTGGCTTGTGAGAGGCAAATGAGTTGCTAATGAAGAGTGATGTGATTTTATAGGCTCCTTTTTTATTTTTATTTGCCCAAAACCCACTTTATAATGTTTAAGTGTTGACACTTTTTTGAATTAATTGGCTCTGACTTCTGGTTTCCTTTTTTTGAAAAACATTGGTTGAAATGATGATTTCTTCTAAAATTTTTTGCAGGGATGGCTTCTGAGATGCTTTGGCAAAGGAGACCAAGGCTGCACTTCAACATTTGGAGAATTTGAAATTTTGACAATTTTTTACAAAAACGAGATAATGACCTTTGTTTTTCAAAAACAGAGTTTTGAAAACAAGGTGAAAATTTAGCTGTACAATAATGAGAATTATTGAAATGATGTTTTATGAAGGACATCCCTCTGGCCTGCTGGTCTTTTATGACCTCTCAAGACAAAAATTGACTCAACCCTAGACCTAAGACCTCGAAATTTAAAACAAGATGAATGATCCTTTGAAGATTTTATTTACTTAAACAAACCTGAACCAGCAGTGCCAAACAAGAGGGGAATAAAAGCCACAAACTCCTCCACTAGAGTTATGGCATGCCTAACGGAATGCAACATGATCACACTGATGGGACACCTAATCATGAAATGAAAAGAGCTTTGATCTCTGGTGGAGGGCTACTAGACTGACTCTAACAAATTGGAAAGAGAAAAAGGGCTTTGTTACAAAGTGGAAAGTAAAATTATGGCAATAAGGAAGTCTACCCCTCAAAACTATAATGGAAGTGTTATTTCTCCTAGCCTTCCACAACCTGCAAGGGTTACACCACAACAATTGGAAGAAAAAAGAAAAAAGGACTTTGTTACAATTTTGATAGCAAATGCACTAAAGGTCATAAGTATGCTAAGAAGAAATTATTTTACATATATTATGAAGAGGAGGAAGAAAAGGATTAGGAAACATCAAAAGAAGAGGACATACGCTAGGAACAAACCCCAGAGAAAGAAGAAATGAATTCGACCATATCTTGTAAAGCATTGACAAGAATTACCACTCCTCAAACTCTCAAGATAAGACATATCAAGAAGAAAAAGGTTCTAGAAGTGAAAGATCATATCGAGAAAGAAGAAATGAATCTAATCATATCTTGTAAAGCATTGGCAAGAATTACCATTCCTCAAACTCTCAAGATAGAAGGACATATCAACAAGAAAAAGGTTCAAGGAGTGAAAGATCATATCGAGAAAGAAGAAATGAATCTGGCCATATCTTGTAATGCATTGGACTTAATTACCACTCCTCAAACTATCAATATAGAAGGACATATCAAGAAGAAAAATGTTCAAGAATTGAAAGATCACATCGAGTCTCAAGAAATCAATCCAACCATATCTTGTAATGCATTGGAAGAAATTACCACTCAAACTCTCAAGATAGAAGGACATATCAAGAAGAAAAAGTTTCAAGTAGTGAAAGATCACATCGAACATCAACAACAAGTTCTCCAAATTTTAAAGGATAATGCCACTTTGGTGCAAAATCAAATGAAACAACAGGTAGATCAACATCATAGTGAAAAATGTTTCGATGTAGGTGATTGGGCATTTTTGCTGTTACATCTCAAGCAAGCTATTTATGAGAAGGAAATGTTGGCAATACTACATGCACTTAAGAAATGGCGACCTTACCGAATGGGAAGACACTTCAAGGTAAAAATGGATCATGATAGTCTTAAATACTTTTTATAATAACTACAATCTTTAGAAGAACATAAAAAACGGGTCACAAATATGTTGGGTTATGACTTTGACATCATCTATAGAAAAGGGAAGAATTTTTTTTTTGCATATGCACTTTCAAGAAAGGATGAGGATGTGGAAGCATTGTTTTGTGATATTTCTATTATCCAACCATATTGGATAAACGAAGCAAGGGATGAATGGAAGAAGGACGAAGAAGTATGGCCATTCATTCAGAAGTTACAAAAGATCCCAATTCAAACAATATTTCCAGAACTTAAAGAGGAAGGAAAAATCATATTGGAACCTGGAGCAGTCACAAAAACAAGAACCTGACACCTATGAAATCGATCAATTTTAGATTATCTCATCAAGTGGAAGAACTTACCCACTTAATATTCCACATGGGAGGACAAGAATTTTATACAGAAGGATCAAGAACTACTCAAGCGTTGAGAACAACACTTTTTGAAGGAGGGGGGCATGTTAGGCCCCTATACTACTAGTGTAACCCCTTATTGTTATTAGTACAACCCCCCCATTATATTGTTGTACTCATGTAGTCCCCATATTGTTTCTATTTTGCCCCATAGAAGCCCACTATTTTTATTATTGTGTCCTTACATTATTATTGTTATGTCGGCTCTTATTATATTATGACCCTTAGACTCATATATATAGAGAGGAGGTCTTGTCATTTGAATCATCCAAGAATTGTTCATTTGTGTAATGTAAAGGAGGTTGCCCCCTCGAAGAGGCTGAATTCTAAGGCGTTCAACTATCTTTTCTATCTTTTTGTGAGCTGGTTTCATAACACACACACACACACACACACACACACAGATATATATATATATATATATCTATATATATATATATATATATATATATATATATATATATATATATATATATATATATATATATATGTGAGCTGGTTTCATAATATATATATATATATATATATATATATATATATATATATATATATATATATATATATATATATATATATATATATATAAATTCAAATCAAATAACTTGTCAATAGTAGATAATGCAGAAAAAAAGATAATATATTAGAATACCATGAGAAAAGATGATTAACGTATCATTTAAAATTGATCCTTGACTTATGTCTATTAGATAGAAATTTATTATGTAGAAATGCAATATATATATACCTATAGAAATTGAAGAAGACTATAAAATTATACTATCAACAAAATATTCTCCTCTTGAATTATCTCTTCCTCAATTAGGTGCACTAGCATGAGAATCCATTCATTAATGGCATAGCCATGCAGAAATGATGTAATTCACGGAAGAGGTATGGTGTATAATTTATAGAAGTTACCTTACTCTATAAATTCCCATAAAGGCTTAAATTCTAAAGGAATATGGATTTCATCGTTGAAAATTTTCCTATAAAAAGTGATAAACCTGGTAAGGAAATACAAGAGAGAAATTGAAATTCTATGGGAGATGGAAAAATGGTTAGTGAATTAAAGGCATGTGATAAATCATTTCCATAAAACCTTGGTTCTATAAACTACAAGAAAATTAGCTTAAAATACAACCTTTTTCAAGATAGTTGGACAAATCCCTTAGTAAAAACTTGGGACTCTAAAAATGAAGGCCAATTGGATATTTAGTCATTATATAGGGAGAGAAAGCCTTGTTTCTATGGATTTCCCTTTTATTTTAAGGTGGGTAATGATATGGCATATACAATTTTTAATTTAATATTCGAGATACACATTAATAATCTCTATTTCAATATACAGTATTCACTGGGGCGAAATTTTGAACCCTCAAATTTCTAAAGACTTTTATGAATGAATCTAGACTATAAAATAATTCTAACTAGTAATAGAGTAGAGAAACGTGTTGTAGAAAATTGTAGGCTCCAAGAAGTAAAGAAAAACATTTTAGGTTTTTTCAGTGAACATAAATACAACACCTCCAATATGGCTGCCACAAATTAAAAATGAAAGTCGTTAGATAAAAAAATTATAATAATGAAATATTATATTCTCTATAATGATGAAACTATAATTTGAAATCTTGAGACAAAAATTTGGGCTTTTAGTAGTGAAAATATAACTTCAAATCTCGAAACCAAAATCGTGTCTTTTTGAACCAAAATTTATCACACTTACAAAACATGAAGCAAAAAAATTAAGACGGAAAAGATTCTTGAGAAAATAGAATGTAAAAAAAAATACAAAAGATAATGAGAAGAGTTATGTATACCACTCTGGTGAGTTTTGAATTTTAACTTCAAATAATATTACAGTTTGCAAACAAGACTCTTGCATTAGATATGACTATTACGATTATCATTAAGCATATTAAAATAAGAAAATGGAAAGAAGACTATTGAATCATTAAATGTGATATAATCTCTCAAAATTAATCCCAATAACATGATATAATGGCCATCTAATGTAGGAAGCTCATTTTAATACAAATGAGTAGGGAAACGTAGCTACCAGGAATCCCCATTTTTGCAAATTGGGGTGGATGGAAATTTGTAGCTCTTCGTGGGCTAATTTATTTTATTCTAGTCACCCTTGAAATAATGTTATGTGAACGTCCACAACTATTTTTTTTAAATAAATGTGGGGTAATTATTAGTACTGCATTATGATACAAAAAAAATCCCAAAAAAAATTTGAAAACCCTTTATTCCAAGGGCGAAATTTCATCCCTAAAAGTTTTCATGATGATGGTTGGCTATTCAAACCTTCAGGCAAAAAAATATATTATAAATAATGAAAATATAATATCAAACAAAGTTGTACTTTATTTGATTTTTCTGGATTTTTTAGCCCAGGAAATGGGAGAGTTATCACGGGTTGCCCATTTTGATGTTTGTCATCAACTAATGTCAATATGCACTTACCATTGATTTTGTTTATGTGGCTTCCATAGTTTATATTAATTAAATTTTAATATTTTTTTTCACTAAATTGAAAATAAATTCTAAAATATATATGCTTATTGGTATGCTAATAGACAAAGTAGATCTTCCATAGTAATAACTTAATTATTATGTTGATGGTGGACATTCATCTTCCATGGAATATGTTGGAATATCACTGGTAGTAATGATATATGATCATGCCATTTGTTTTCAATTTAGGTATTCTCTTTTAATTAATTTATCTCAAATTAATTAATCTAAGAAAATGTCATATAAATACATGTCACATTGGGAATGTTGTATTGATAAGTCATGGTATTAGCACATGAATTTGTAGGAAGAGTTATTCACAATTTAAGAGTAAAGACGGGAAGTGGGAGTGGATATACATGGATTAAAATATTGTTATATGTTATATAAATCATATATTAAGTATTTTTATAATGATAATAAATCCATAATTTAGTTGACTTTTATGATTTTTTCAATCTTGGAATGCCTCATGTATAATGAGTTTAGAGTTTTGATTGTTATCACACATTAATTTTTATAGGTATTTATCAACCATTTGACTAGATAACCGTATTAGTTATAATAAAAGCCATAAATAATTTTATAGTAAAAAATATTTTAGATATATTATATTTTAATTTAATTTTGCAACAAACCTTTTAATTAAATTTGAAATGAAAAATTGTGAGAACTACATTTTAATTAAATCTCAACTCTCTATTCACTGCTAATATTAAAAAAAATCATAGGATCAATCTCTTCGCCATTGATGATTAAATTAAAATTCTAGAATTCCTATTAAAAATATATATACACCTATAAACATACTAAAATTACGAAAGAATAAATATGTTTTCACAAATTCAATTATATGTGTTTTAAATTTGTAAATTATTTTTTTCCATATTTGTTTATTAATCACTAATTTTATATTAATGTGAATAAATATATATTTGTAATATAATTTTTTTAATATTTGATGTTTTCATTTTTTTTGGTTTTGTTTAATCAATGATAATTTAAGTTTGGAGGGCTTTTGTTGAACTCTAATGTGATGTTGAGTTTAATTTCAAGAACTTTCACTAATATGTTTACTCTATGAAATATGTTTCTATTAAAATTATGAAAAAAATGAATACATACTTGTTTCTCTCTTTATCAATGTAATTTAAAGGTAAAATCAAAAGTATACTGAAACCATAATACATATGTTAATGATTCACTAACCACAATATTCAACAAAACTCCCCATAGAATGAATGTGAAATATGGGGGAGACATTCCATGTGATTTGGAAGAGAATGATATTGCGATATCAAAATATGATTTTAGATGGTTAATGATAAACTAATAAATATATTTTAGGAAATACATTAAACTATATTTAAATCTAATCAAATACAAATAAATTCAATGGGAAAGGTAACCATTTTTCATTAATAGGGAGATAGATGTTCAATAATACACATTGTCTAGTATAGGTAACACCTACATTACTACCTATTGCAACTTTTATAATAAAAATGGTCATATATGTGTTATAGAGTATAAAGACAAATTCCTTAGTTCTCGTTGTGATAAAAAAAAAATTCCATAAAATTGAAATAAACTCGAACACGCATAAAAAGATGTAAGGAAAAAAAAGAAGCATCCTAAATTATCTTTCATCATTTCAAATATGAAATATCATGAAGAGTACACACCGTTAGCTTTGAGGATTTCCATCAATATGATGTCATAGAGTCTCACAACACGCCAAATTTCAATGAGATACAACTTTATTCTCTATGGTCATTCCCCATATGTTAGTTTTGTTAAACAATGTCTCGTGTTATTCTTCATTTATACTGATTGAAATATTTTATATATTTTCCACCTTATAATTTAATGCTCCTCTTCACTAGCTTCCTCACATTTATCCCCAAGATTGATATTTGTTACTTCAAGAATTTATAAGCTTCTTGGTTTTGGAATAATGTTTGTCCTACTAAGAGCTCTGATAATATCCTTCATTAATATCTCTATTTTATCTCCACATACTCATGTCCCTTCCTCTTCAAGGGTTAGTAAATTCCTAATTAATGAGAACTCCCCACCTTTATTGTGTTATAACTAACTACTTCAAGCATTAAATCAGATAATTGAGTACCCTACCAAACATACACGTGATTCACCAGTTTCTTCTTTTTATGCACGTCTAAATTGATACATAATTATTTCAAATTATTTCATTTTCATCATTTTCATCCTATTATTGTTGAGATAATTAGCTCTTAACATAAATATTTTAATATTTTTCTATCCCTTAAGCATACCTTTCTTACTGGTTATGCCACATATCATAAGCTAAATCCTTTATCTTTCTTCCAAGTTCGAGATTCTATGAGGAAGCTAGATGTGAAGGAAGCACTTGAACTTCTACATATACACCATCCTTTATTCCACTATGCACTCTGCTTTTTGCACGAGCTCATTCTCTTCATCATGATAGCACATGAGTGCTCACCAAGAAATATTCTCCATAGATTTGTAAGTCATCATTTTGCAAATTTATTCCTCACTCAACACACTTCAAAAAACTTTCCTTGCAATGTCTTATTGGAACTATATTATTTTTTGAAATATCTACACTTACAAATTAACTTTATTGGAGTTATTTCTCCCTTATAGAATTCCATGTGGTCCTTCACTAGTTAGAGGTACCTTCAATGGCATTCAAATTTTGAATTCACACCTCATTAAATCCTTTCTACTAGTTGTTGTTTACCCCTTCCACATATGAATTCCAACCACACAACCTTGAATACATTTGTTTACTCCCTTATATTGTGTAACCAAAATATTCCTCTCTTTTGTAGTCATTATGAACCACTTAAAGCTTAAATAGAAGTATTTCAAAACATGCAACACCTAGCTTGCCAACTTATTCAAACTAGACATCCACTCATAATCCAATTATATATAGAAATAAAGATTTGTGTGTAAGGAAAATAAAGCCAAAATGAATAATATAATTGAATGTGTATAAGATAAAATAAAGCATGAAGGACATTTTTATTAATTTCAAAATAATTACCTTCATGCATGTTTCTAAGTGATTTCACGATTTGAAAGAAATGTATCACAATATAACTAAGATATTTTCCTTGTAGGATGCTAATTGGACTTAGTTTTGATATGGCTCTCAACATGCAAAAGTTCACTCTACTACATCTTTATTCCATAAACTCCTATATTTAGGTTTCACAACATAATGGCACAACCTCCACTTGGTAATTAAAATTATTTTACAATAACTAATTTCATAAAGATAATTTTTTATCATCAACTTTTATCAAATGACTAAATAGAATCTAATAATGTTTTAGTTTTTTTAAGGGACAATTATACATACATACATACATACATACATACATACATACATACATACATACATATATATATATATATATATATATATATATATATAAAATGTAATAAAAATAATTAAATGATTTTTTTTTATAAAATGTCATGTTTTGTAAGAGATTGTTGTTTTCTTTTTAATTGGAAAAATTTTACTCTTTTATTTTTTAATCATATCACTAATTTTTAATTTACAATATGATGTTAGTAATACTAAATAGTGGCCAAGCACACTCTATGTTATTCATAGGTTTCCTATGTTTATTTTGCAATTTCATTTCATTATGTAGATCACGTAAAAGTCCGGGACAAGTCATAGAATGTAAACATTTTGAATTTGAGAGTTACCTTACTACCTTTCTCCTATGTGTGTAGTTGTTTTATTTTTTGTATTCACATGTTAAATTTTGTACTTAAATGAAAAATGAACCCTTTGAATTTTTAAAATTACCCATTGACTTTTGTTTTGTTCACGAAAAGCTAAAGTGGAAAAAAATTACAAGAAAATTCCATTCTTGGGCTTTGTGAGTGGATAGAAGACATAGGTTTGCTTTCCTTGTTGGAATTCTTCACATAATTTCCATATACAAAGCCATATACCTCCATGTAGATGTGTTGCCATCACAAGGACTTTTAGTCCTGCGAATTGTCAATGAAAATAATGGTGATGGTGCAAAATTATTTTAAAAGCAAAATCAATCAATCATTTGATGGAGTATGGTTGCACAATTGTTAAGGCACAATGATGCCCATGGAGATGTAGATGATAATTTGAATATCATTTTCATAGGCTATTACTATGGAGGTAAGAAAGTCATTTTGGTTTATTTGAGTTATCTTAAAATTGTTCAAGAAACCGTATTTTACCATTCTTTTATTAAAGTGTAGTTTGGAAATGTTGTTGTCGAAGCTTTTAATTTATTTATCACTTCATACTAATATGTGTATTGAACACTACAGATGTAGGTGCATCTGGATAAATTCACTCACTAATTTAATGTCTGAGAAGGATTTTGAAATACATGACTTTTTTCATTTCAACCATTTGGATTTCATTTATAATGTGAAATTTTATAATATCAATTTATTGAAATATTTCCTTATTTCTCCACCTTCCTCCCCAACCCCTCCTTTGCTTCATTGTACTCCTCATCCTCCTCCACATTCTCCTGCACCTCCTCCCCCTTCACAAATTCTTCTTCCTCGACCTCCTCTCCCACCACCTCCCCCTCCATTACCTCCCACACCTAACCCTCTGTATCCTCCTCTTCCTCTCGATGCTCTCCCACAAACCCGCTCACCCAGCAACTCTCCCTACCCATATCATCCTCCCATCCACCTCGACCTCCTCCCCTTAGCCATCCTCCTTTTCCTCCTCCTCTCTCCTCTACCATCCCACCACTCCCCCCATCCCCTGGGCTCCTCCAAATCCTCCACTACCTCCTCCTTCGACCTCACCCTCCCACTCACCCACCTCCTCTTCCTCCATTTTCTCCTACTCTAACTCCATCCCACCCTCCCTTTCATCCTCTACTTCTGCCTCCACCTCGTCTTCCCCCCACCCCCTTTTCTTCATTCCCCTCCTCCACACCTCCTCTTTTTCTTCTCCCTCCCCCCCTCACTCTAATCCTCTTCCAACCCCACCTTGTCATCACCCTCCCCCTGATGTTCCTCCTTGTCCTCAGTCGCATGTCCTCCTCTTCTTTCTATTCCTCTCCACTCAACCCGCCTCCCATTTTTCTCCCCTTCACATCCTCCTCCTCATCCTGACCACCTCCCCCTCTTCCTCCTCCTCCTTTCCTCTCCATGATGCTTAGCTCACCATGAATGTAACCAGCATAGATTTGATCATTGGCATTAGAAAGAGAGAAATAATGTAATAAAAAATGTGAATCATCCATAAAACATCATAAGAGTAATGAATGGAGAGAAATTTCTTTTCATTTGATTACAATGTGTATTGATAAAATTAGAAAATGATTACAGGACTATGTAAATACATCAATTTTGAAAATTAGCTAATTAAATATTGTAATGTATGAATCTTAAAACCCTAAAACAGAATCCTTTGTACCAAGAAATATTTAGAACAAGAGATAAATGTGAGTCCCTTATATCATGTTTTAACTATATGTTGAAACAATTGAAAGAGAAAAAAACTATAGATCTATATTCACCTTTTATGAGCACATGGTGAAGCCTAGTGCCAAAACTAGCCAAGAGAATTCTAAATGTTTCCTAATTCAGTTATTGTTTTTTTAATAATAAGTTAGAAAGGATAATTGTTGGAAATAATACTGAGAGGGGGGGGGGGTGAATCAATATTATCAAATTCTTTTCAATATATCTTCCAGATTTATACTTTAATTTATTCTTCAGATATTGATCATTAGTTTGTATGTCAGTACCATATAATAATGAGAAAGAACAGGAAAAACAGATAATCACACCAAGGAACACCAGATATAAGGTGGAAACCCAATGTGGGTGAAAACCACCTGCTGCAATATGTCTCTATCTTATTTCAATTAGAAACTTCTTTTACAATGATTTTGTACTGGTGCAGTCCTTTACCAGTACGCAGGCTGCAACCTGCTGAGAGCTACAACCCTCTCTCGTTTTCCCGTCTCTCCTGGAAGGGAGCTACAATCCCCCTACTTATTTTCTTCCAAGGACCACATTTCCTAAATTTTCAAACTGGATCCATAAACATCAAATAATCATCAAGTACATGTGAATCAACCAATCTCCTTTTTCAATCAACCAATGAATCGACCAATAAATTCTCAGAATGCAGTAATCAGATCAGCAATACCAGTAATCTAAACCAAGACCTCTTCAGCAATAGATAAAAGATAGCCAACAAATATTTCAAGAAAAGTCCGCAACTTCACCAATAGAAACCTGCGAATATCCGCAGCTCTTCTGTGTCTAAACTGCGCAGATCCGCACCTGGTCCTTCTTTTCATCTGCGTACCTCCACACCTACTCCTTCTGCTGCATTGCGTACCTCTGCTCAGATCCGCACCTTCACTGTCTGCCTGACAGCGTACCTCCACACCTGGTCCTTCTGTTCCTCTGAGTACCTCCGCATTGTGCCTTCTGCTATGCTGTGTACCTCGCACCAGCGCATTCTGCTTCACTGCGGACCCCCGCACCTGCGCCTTTTGCTGCGCTGCGGACCCCCGCACCTGCACTGTGGATCGCCGGCGGATCTCTGAATAGAGCCAAATTAACAGTCCTCCAATGTGCCACAGACAGTCAGATCCATAGATCTGATCATGCGCCTGAGAGATCACGACCTATCAATAGATTCGCCTTAAATTTCACCTTGATTTAGATCTAGCTTTTAAAACCGATCACCCAAAATTTCAGATCTTAAGATATTCAAATTTCACAAGTGACTAGCCAAGTGATCTCCTTTCCTTTTTATAAGCAAGCCCTTATTCACACCATGGGACAAAACCATCAAAAACCAATACAAGGGATTCAAACCGGGGTTCAATAATTTAGATCCTATACCATGGGCCAAAACCATAGGATCATGAACGTCGGGCTAAATACCATGGGCCAGACATAAGAATTCCCACGTGTGTGCGCTTTCTCTGCATTGGAGTGAGTGGACTGTGGTCCGCACCTTCTGTTCGGATAACCTGCGAACCGTACTTGGTGAATAGCGTGCCTGCGGGTCCGCACCTTTTGAACGATGTACCTACGAACCCCTTATTTTCCATCATTTTGAGAGCCAGAATAGAGATTTGCCACTTGAGTGAGTTGCCATCAAGTACAACACATGTGCCATAGTGCCAAACCTAAATCATAATTCCAACAATCTCCCCCTTTGGACTTGATGGCAACCCCAAGATCCTCAAAGTCATTCTCCCCCTTTGACATCAAGGGCAAAGGGTGGACCAAGATATTCTCTTCCTTTGCTGTCCATACTCGCCCTGAGTGCCTGCTGAAATTTCTGAATGAGTTCCCCCTGACTATAGACCAGATCTGCAAAAGAAAAATTCTTCAAGAAGAACCATAATCTACTATACACCATACATGACCTTGACAAGAGAGATAGAGACATATTAGCAGCAATATTCAGATCAACATCCATGTTCTCCTTCTGTACTTTCTCCTCCAAGATCTTCTACCATAATGCCAACAATGCATTATTAGAAGAATATATGCTCCCCCTGAACCTGTGCCATTCGATCTTCGACCAATCCATAACCCAGCAAATGTATGCGTATACCCCATATGAAACTCGCGTACAACCAACAATCTCTGAAACAGATGAGATTCAACAACAAGATGACGCATCAACTACCCCCAACTTTTGCCTGAGGTATTCAAAGGTCTCCCCGAGCAATGGTTTGGTGAGTATATCAACAACTTGTTCCTTAGAAGGAACATACTCCAACTTGACCTTTTGTTCAAGAACTTGTTCCCGAAGAAAATGATATTTGATAGGTATATGTTTGGTCTTTGAATGCATGACTGGGTTCTTTGAAATGCTGATAGCACTTGTATTATCACATAGGATGGAGATAGGTGGTGTACAAGTGATTTGAAAATCCTGCAAGGTCTGCATCATCCAAAGGAGTTGAGTGCAGTAAGATGCAATAGCTACATATTCCGCTTCAGCTGTAGATAAAGCAATTGAACTCTGTTTCTTGCTGAGCCAAGATACTAATATGGAACCCATAAAGAATGCACCACCACTTGTGCTCTTCCTGTCATCCACGCTTCCAGCCCAATCTGCATCTGTATAAGCATGAAGTGTGAGATCTGTATCTCTAGGATACCATAAGCCATAGTTTTGAGTTCCTTGAAGGTACTTGAAGATTCTCTTAACTGCCTGAAGATGAGTTTCCTTGGGATTTGCTTGAAATCTTCCAACTATTCCCACTGCATGCATGATGTCTGGTCGGGTACCTGTCAAATAAAGTAGACTTCCAATCATGGATCTATAGGTTGGTTGATGCACTGCTGCTGATTCATCATTTGCACTGAGGCTGCATCCTGTAACCATAGGGGTACATACTGGTTTTGAATCTTCCATGCCATACTTCTTTAGGATCTGCTTGAGCAGGGAAAATTTTAAGAACCCCCCCTAAATTTATAAATATAATAAATGGGCGAATCTCCATGGCATATAGGAAAAATGGAAGGCAATTTTATCAATAATATAATATGTATATATAATTTTTTGGCGAATCTCTCACTAGGCATGGCGAATATTTTACTCAATTATAAAATCTTGTAAGATCTTGGCGAGTCTTTCACTAAATAATAAAACTTTGTAAAGTCCTAGTGAATCTTAGCATAGGCTACATGCTGGTTTAATTGGTTTAATTCCCCCATTTAAATAGGCTGCATTCCAGGTGAATACCATGGGTCAATACCATGTGCCATTTTGGTAAATACCATGGGTCAATACCATGTGCCATTTTTATTTTTATTAATTCTAATATTAGGGTTAATAATGGTTTTTTTGCATGGTATTAATAACAATCTAGTCCATGGTATTTGTCCCATAGTATTTTGGCCATAGGTTTCACCTAAATATAACCCATTTTTTGAGTGTTCGTAAATATAAGGTGACTTATGGAGTAAATATAAAAAAATGTTTTATTTGTTTACCATACCTCTCGTTTATTTATATTTTTATTAATTTACCATACCTCTTTTACAAATATGGTATTTGGCCCATAGGATTCACTTAAATAAAACCTCTTTCTTGAGCCTTCATAAATAGAACGAGGGTTATGGACTAAATATAAAAAGAGGTTTTATTTATTTACGATACGTCTAGTTTATTTATATTTATATTTATTTACCATACCTTTTAAGTAAGTATAAAAAGACGTTTTATTTATTTACCATACCTCCACTTTACTTATATTTTTATTTGTTTACACCCTTACATGTATATAAGGTGACTTATGAAGTAAATATAAAAAATGTTTTATTTATTTACCATACCTCTCATTTATTTATATTTTTATTAATTTACCATACCTCTTTTATAAATATGGTATTTGGCCCATAGGATTCACTTAAATAAAACCTATTCTTGAAAATGGGCGATTGGATTCACTTAAATAAAACCTATTCTTGAAAATGGGAATGGAAGGCTGTAAGTCCTAATTTCAAGGGCTAAATTTACCTTTTTTACCCTCTCCCTTAAAATAAGGTGGGCTATTTGAGGTGATTTGTAAAAATGTACTATGATACAAAATATTCGTCCACTAAAAATTTAAAACCCCTTAATTTCGCCAAAGGGCGAACATTCACCCTAAAATTATCCTTGTGCTTGAGGTATTTGGTTTGAGACAAAAAGATACCGCCTTCATTGTGTTCGATTTGTAGACCAAGAAAGTATGTCAGCTCTCCAAGTAATTACATTTCGAATTCTTTCTGCATCACCAAGGCAAAGCTTTGACTCATAGTTTCTTCATTGCTGCCAAAGATAATATCATCTACTTACACAACAAGTATTAGCAATTTGTCATTTTCAATTTTTATATAAAGATTGCTATCTGCTGATCCCTTTGAGAAGCCTTGTTGATGAAGATATTTTTCCAAACGATAGTACCAAGCCCTTGGAGCCTGTTTAAGACCATAGAGAGCCTTTTTTAGTCTGCATACTAGATTTGGATCATTCCCAAGAATGAAACCATCTGGTTGCTCAATGTACACTTCTTCTAAGTGTCCATTCAGAAAGGACGATTTCACGTCCATTTGAAATACTTTGAACTTCTTAAAGCTTGAGAGAGAAAGGAACATTCTGATGGCCTCAAGTCTAGCAACGGGAGCAATAGTTTCTTCAAAGTCTATTCCTTCTTGTTGAGCATACCCTTTACAGACAAGTCTGGACTTGTTTCTAATCACTTCCCCATTTTCATTCAACTTGTTTTTAAAGATCCACTTTGTCCCTCTGACATTCTTATCTTTTGGTCTAGGAACCAACTCCCAAGTGTTATTCTTTTCGATCTGCTCAATTTCTTCATCCATTTCCTTGACCCAGCATTCATCTTTGCATGTCTCTTTTACATTTTGTGGTTCAGTGGAGGAGAGCAAAGCCAAATAACTTGAGGATTCTGCAATTGTTCTTCTTGTTTGTATACCTGCCTCTTTCTGCCCCAAAATTTGAGATTCTGGATGATTCTTCTGAACGCACCTGGATGGAGTCTTCTCTTCTATCCTTATTTGTTCTTCTGGTGCCTCTTGAGGTTCTTCATCATCATCAGTCTGATTTGAAGAATAGTCTTCATCCTCTTCGATATTTTCATAATTTACTTGCCTAGGAATGTTTCCTTCTTCATCAACCACTACATCAATGTTGTCAACAATTCTTCCAAGTCTTTTATTGCAACACTTATATGCTTTGCTGTGGGGAGAATAACCAAGGAGAATCCCTTCATCTGCTCTAGGTTCAAAATTGCGAAGATGTTCATCATTATTCTTAATATAACATTTGCTTCCAAAGATTTTGAAATGTTTTACCGAAGGGGTCTCACCATACCAGAGCTCATGAGGAGTTTGAGTTCTGTTCACCTGGACATTTGTTTTGTTGAGAATAACAACTGCAGCAAACGAAGCTTCTCCCCAGAAGGTTGCGGGAGTTCCAGATTCATCAAGCATAGCACGAGCCATTTGTTGAACCATTCTGTTCATCCTTTCCACTACTCCATTTTGCTGAGGAGTCCTAGATATAGAGAATTCCCTTCTTATTCCATGTTCTTCACAGAAATAGAAAAATTCATTTGAGGTAAACTCCCCACCCCTGTCAGACCTGAGGCACTTAATTTTGTGATTTGATTCGTTTTCAGCCAAGGCTTTGAAAGATTTGAATTTTTCGAATGCTTCGTCTTTGTGTTTCATAAGTCCTAACCAAACCATCCTGGAGAAGTCATCAATGAATAATATAAAGTATTCTTCTCCTCGAGGTGGCCTTATCCTAAATGGACCACATACATCTGTATGGACTAGTTCAAGAGGCCTGCTAGCTGATCCTTCCTTCTCAGGGAGGTTAGTTCTGGTTTGCTTACCAAACTGACATGATTTGCATATTGTATTGTCTGGAATTCTGATGTCTGGAAGACCGCGAACTGCCTGATATTTGCATGCTTTCCTTATTTGTGAAAAGCTTAGATGCCCCAACCTCCGGTGCCATAGCCAGTGTTCATCATCCTTGCTCAAATAGCATTGTTGTTGTCCTTCTTCAAATATGTATAAATTATTTGGAGTTCTTCTGCCTTTGATCACTATTTTTCCTATATCAAGATCATGAACACTACATCCATTTGATCGAAATATTACCTCGGTTCCTTGATCGCACATCTGACTGACACTCAGTAGATTATGCTTCAAGCCATCAACATACAAAACATTTCCAGCTTTGACCTTTTCTTTCAACTGAGCAGTGCCTCTTCCTTTTATGATTGCAGGGGTATCATTTCCAAAAGAAACTTTCTTTCCCTTTTCTAAAGCACTATATGATTCAAGTTTTTCTTTATCACCTGTCATATGTTTCGAACATCCGCTGTCGATGTACCATTGATTTTCCTATCCTTCTGCATAAAAAGCTATCCCACATCTTTCTGGTTGTGGTTCCTTTATTCTCCATGTTCTGGTACTTGAGGCTTGTTCCTTTGTCTGCCAAAACCTGCTCCTGCATTCAGAATCTTCATGACCAAAGTTATTACAAATAGAACATTTAATTTCATTTTCAAGGGCCGAAAAGTTGTTATAGGTCCTTTTCGTGATCCCAGTCATACTTCTTTGTTTTTGAGCTTCTCTAGTCATGATTGTTTTATAGGCAACACATTGAGCAGCTTTGTGGCCAAAGTTATGGCAAGAGAAACATTGGCCATTGAAGAAACTTCTACGATTATCAAATCTACCTACCAAATGATTGTAGTTTCTATTGTGATCCATTCTTGAGGCAAATTGAGAAGATTTTACCTGTGGCTGGTTGTAGCTTTTGTTCATCCTTAAGGTGGATTGCCCCTAATTTACCTGGTAGTCTTTGTTTACTCTTGATGTAATTTGTCCCTGTTTTACCTGGTGATCTCCATTGGGCTTTTTCTCATTCCTCCTTGCTGCATTGAGATAACTCTTTGAGGTGGATGCTTGAGATGCTTCTCCATTATACCCCAGACCTGTCTTGATTAGTGGAGAACGTTGTACATTGATAATCTCATCCAGAGTTTCAGATCCTTTAACAAATTTAAGATTAAGAGCCTTTGTTTTCTCAATTTCTTTTCTAAGGCCAACAATTTCACATTCTAACTTCTCAAGAAATTTTTCTTTTTCATCGAGTTGGAATTGCAGAGTATCAATAATCACATTCTTTTCTTCTAAACATGTTTTGAGTCTAGAAATTTCTTCATAAAAGCCATCCACATCTATAGCATCCATCTAATCATCATCTTCAAAAGCCATTAAAAGTTTATAGTTATTACCTCGTTCATCTTCACCACTATTTGAAAGACCATCACTATCTTCATGAGTGTAGCAACTTTTCTTAGTTCCATTCTATTTCTTGTTCCATCTAACAGGTTCCTTCCCTTTGTCAGTTTTATCCTTATGAGGACATTTGGCAGCATAGTGACCGACTCTCCCACAAGCAAAACATTTGAAAGGTAACTTACCTCTGAATCTTCCAGTACCCCGTTGAAGGTTTTTGACAAAATTTGATTCTTCTTCCTCTTCTGACGCATTTCCTAACTCATAGTAGTCTCCTTTGCTTGAAGCCTTAAAAGTTGCTTCTCTCCTGTCTGATGGTCCTCCTTTCCTCATTTCATAAGCAGTTAGAATCATGTGTAGCTGTGACATGGTAAGGTTTCGTAGATTCTCCTTTTCTTCTATTGCAGAAACTTTAGATTCAAACCTAGGGGACAAAGATCTTGGAACTTTTTCAACCACAACAGCCTCTTTTATTTCTTCACCCAAGTTTTTCATACAATTAACAATCTCATCTACATGAAGGAAACAGTTAGCCACACTTTCATCATTGCGCATTCTGAGATTTTCATACTGAATCCTGAGGGTTTGAAGTTTTGCTCGTTTTACCTATTCATCTCCTTCATAGCTCAGAACAATCTTGTCCCATATTTCTTTTGTGGATTTATACTGCATTACCTTGACAAATTCTGATTGAGATAGGCATCCTAATAGGGTATTGACTGCTTTTGCATTTGTTTCATATTTCTTCTTCTCAGCCGGATCTGTAGGAGTTGTTGAAGGAAAAGTGTACCCTGTATCTATGATATCCCAGAATTATGTACCAAGTGATTGAAGATAGGTAGTAACTCTTACCTTCCAATATACGAAGTTTGTCCCATCAAAGATTGGTGGCCTGATAGATGCTTCTCTCTCGTAGTTTCTCATGATGATGAATCTTCCTCCAAGCGATCAAGCTTCTTCAAAAGGACCCGCTCTGATACCAATTGTTGGAAATAATACTGAGAGGGGGGGTTGAATCAGTATTATCAAATTCTTTTCAATATATCTTCCAGATTTATACTTTAATTTATTCTTCAGATATTGATCATTAGTTTGTATGTCAGTACCATATAATAATGAGCAAGAACAGGAAAAAGAGATAATCACACCAAGGAACACCAGATATAAGGTGGAAACCCAATGTGGGTAAAAACCACCTGCTGCAATACGTCTCTATCTTCTTTCAATTAGAAACTTCTTTTACAATGATTTTGTACTAGTGCAGTCCTTTACTAGTACGCAGGCTGCAACCTGCTAAGATCTACGACCCTCTCTCGTTTTCCAGTCTCTCCTGGAAGGGAGCTACAACCCCCTACTTCTTTTCTTCCAAGGACCACTTTTCATAAATTTTCAAACTGGATCCATAAACATCAAATAATCATCAAGTACATGTGAATCAACCAATCTCCTTTTTCAATCAACCAATGAATCGACCAATAACTTCTTAGAATGCAGTAATCAGATCAGCAATACCAGTAATCTAAACCCAGAACTTTTCAACAATAGATAAAATATAGCCAACAAATATTTCAAGAAAAGTTCGCAACTTCACCAATAGACACCTGCGAATATACGCAGCTCTTCTGTGTCTAAACTACACAGATCTGCTGGTCCTTCTTCTACTCTGCGTACCTCCACACCTACTCCTTCTGTTGCACTGCGTACCTCTGCTCAGATCCGCACCTTCATTGTCTGCCTGACAACGTACCTCCACACCTGGTCCTTCTGTTCCTTTGAGTACCTCCGCACTGTGCCTTCTGCTACGCTGCGTACCTCGCACCAGTGCCTTCTGCTTCACTGCGGACCCCCGCACCTGCGCTTTCTGCTGCGCTGTAGACCCCCGCACCTGCACTGTGGATCGCATGCAGATCTCTGAATAGAGCCAAATTAACAATCCTCAAATGTGCCACAGACAGTCAGATCCATAGATCTAATCATGCGCCCAAGAGATCACAACCTATCAATAGATTCGCCTTAAATTTCACCTTGATTTAGATCTAGCTTTTAAAACCGATCACCCAAAATTTCAGATCTTAAGATATTCAAATTTCACAAGTGACTAGCCAAGTGATCTCCTTTCCTTTTTATAGGCAAGCCCTTATTCACACCATGGGACAAAACCATCGAAAACCAATACAAGGCATCCAAACCGGGGTTCAATAATTTAGATCCTATACCACGGGCCAAAACCATAGGATCATGAATGTCGGGCTAGATACCATGGGACAGACATAAGAATTCCCATGTGTGCGCGCTTTCTCTGCATTGGAGTGAGTGGACTGGGGTCCGCACCTTCTGTTCGGATAACCTGCGGACATGACCACACTTGGTGAACGGCGTGCCTGCGGGTCCGCACCTTTTGAACGATGTACCTGCGAACCCCTTATTTTCCATCATTTTGAGAGCCAGAACAGATATTTGCCACTTGAGTGAGTTGCCATCAAGTACAACACCTGTGCCATAGCGCCAAACCTGAATCATAATGCCAACAATAATATGGGTTATCGAATAGCGATAGGAAACAACTCATACAATTTATTATGTGGCCCACTTACGATTTAGCATTGATGCAGATTCAAAAAATGTTGTAATTCTTAGCATAAAGTCATTTTATATGTATTGAAAGAGATATATCAAATATGCATGTCTAAACTTTACCAACTCATAAAAAATGTAAAATAGAGTGCATGAGCTTAAATTATAGCTCATGGCTTTATCAAAGATAAGGTTTGATAGTATCATGCAAGTTGAAACAAAACTATTAAAATTGATGGTATGATATCCAAATAATAGAAGATGTAATTAATGAAGAGTCAATGGATTAAAGCAACCTAGATAAATTCATATTTAGAAAATGTTGGATTTTCACCTTTGCAAACCATATACATTGATGGAATTCAAAATATGATTAAGGAATTGTGTAAGTATGTCATGATTGCAAAGGAAATATTTCAATATATAAATATGAAAGGTCTTATATTAAATTCTATGAAGTTAAACATATTTATAAAATAGAGTTAAAAGTTCTTGAGCCCTTCTCCATCATCACATTATCAAGAAAATATGTTAAGATGCTCAAATATTTGAAAGAAAGGGGAAATGACATATATAGGTATGCATTTTATGCATACCGAATGAAAGTTATTTCAACATTAATACTAAAAGTTTTTTTACATGAATATACATCTATTAAATCTTGGCTATGATGGATATCATACTAATATTAATGTGAGATATATAATAACTAGTAGAAACCAATAATGACCATAGACTCCTGACCTCAAGTGTAAAAAGAGTTGAACACAAAAGGCAAGTTTGCAGGTCCAAAAGATAGTTCAACTCTTAACTTAAATGAGGTGTGTATGTATTAAACAATCCAAATCAAATATCCATGTCCAATATTTCGTAAGTCATCAATACTGTAAAATAGAGTGTATCTAATCATGTGATATCCAGGTATGAAAATATGTAACTAATGAAGAATAATTTTGTTGAAGCAATCTAGAGAAATGAAAATTTGAAAAAGATTAAATATATAGAATTAAATATAGATTCTTCTTGAAGAAAGAATACTTAAAGGAAATACTTGAAAGATAAGCATGGTTCTTTTTCACTTCCCTGGATTTTTTTTTTTTTTTTGTAACAAAACATAATCCTTTTGAACTTTCATAGCATGGATGTATATAAATATTAAAAATATTAATTATCTGTAAGATTACATTCATTGGAATAAGTAAGTTTAAAAACAATAAGGAAATGGTGAATTTGAGCATTATAGTATTTAGGAAATTCTGTCAGTTAAACGAATAGAGGTTAGGTTTCTCCATCATAATATGTTTTGGAAAAAAATAACAATGGCATATAATAAAATTTTGACAATGCTTCTTAAAGGATACTTCCAAGGTCTATGAATATCTTTCACCCTAAATCAAAGTAATTCTTCCTAAAATTCCTTTTTAAGTATAAAAATATAATTCCAAACATGACAAATTCACATGGATAGTCTCTTTTAGATTTAGGTTACACTATCTTCAATTTATACCACACGTGTCCATATTCAGGGTTACTCTACACATGCACATATTAAGGAACCTATTACCTTTATCCTTAACCTTACATAAACAAAACCTTATTTGAGCTCTTATAAAAGGTCCCATTCTTTTTTGAAAACACGAGGTCAATTTAAGCTTATAAAAAGTACATCTTAAATTTTATTCTTCACAGCAAATGAGAGCATACTCATTATCTTTATGTAACCCTCATGAATATATATAGCACATAATGCAACATAGAAAAAAATAAGGGAACAACCCTTTTGATCAACATTATTTTAATATGAAAATGTTGCAACACAGAAAAAATAAGGGAACGATCCTTTTGATCAATGTTATTTTAATATCACAAAAAGAAACATGGGAATTGGTCTAAGAAAATTGTTGTTTATTTATTAGAGAACTAAGATCTAATAGGGTTACCAAAATTTTCACATTGCAGAGAGGTTCTTCAAACAAAATAATTTTATCCTAATACTTTGAACTGTTATTTGAAAATAAGGTGTCGCATATTAGTCCTTGTCTTTATAACAATACATTTAGTAGCAATCCTATTACTAGAAATGTTCCTTCTTCCACACAATGCCAAAAACATATTGGAATGATGGATTTATAATGATGGCCCTTACTACTGAAAATGAATTAATGGAGTTAGAAAATTAAATAGGATAAAACATTTGTCTATGTCAACAATAACACAGACAAAAGGAAATCAATAAGTTTAGCATTGAAGGCTCCATGGGATAGCTCAAAATATTTGATAAACCAGATACAAAATCTAAATGCAAACATTATATGAAATTTCCATTATGTTGGAATATGGAAGACATGAAAATAACTCTAGATGAAATTTTAATCATTGAAACACATGGTCTGATATATGTATACTTAATTCCAAAAAAAATAAAAAATTCAATAGTAGATAATGTCGAAAAAATAGAATATCTTAGAAGATCCTGAAGAAAGAGGATTAACATATCATTTTAAAACCATCCTTTGACTTAATTTTATTAGATAAAAAATTATTATCTAGAAATGAAAAAAAAAAAATACCTATAGACATTGAAGGATATTCTAGAATTATACTATCCACACAATCTCCTCCTCCTCAATTATCTCTTCCTCAATTAGGTTCACTACCATGATAATTTATTCATCAATGGTATAAATAATGATTACCAAGAATTTCTAACACATGCTAGATAGTTCCAACACATGTCAGGCGTGCCATAGACATGCTAAGTGATAAGGCATTCCAAGGCATGCTAGGTGTTAGGGTGTGGTGCCAATGCATTCTAAGGAGTGTTAGGGAGTTCCAAGAAGCACAAGGGAGCACTAGCTTTAATTGCATGGGAGTGAATGAACAAGAGTGTGTAATAGGGAGTGTTCACGAGTTCTAAGTATGCTAAGGAGGGAGTGATAAGGTGTGATAGGTAGTGCCAATGAATGTTAGAGTGCTAGGGAAGCATGCCAAGATGTACCAAATGCCAAGGTGTGCCAATGTGTGTTGAGTGTTAGTTAGTTCTAGGGAAACATAAGGGAGCACTATGCCAAAAATCATGGAAATGGATGAATAACAATGTGTGACAGGGAGTTTCAGTGAGTTTCATATGTGTCAAGGAAGGAGTGACATGGTATGTTAGGCAGTGCTAAGGCATGCTAGAGTGTCAAGGGACACGTGTCCAAGATGTGTTATGTTCTAAGGTGTGCCAACGCATGCTAGGAAGTGTTACAAACTGCCAAGGAAATACAAGGGAGCACTAGGTCAAAATAATGCATGAAAATGAATGAATACTATTTTGTGACAAGAAGTGTCAGTGAGTTCTAGGTGTGCTAAGGAGGGAGTGACAACACAATCTAGGAAGTGGTAAGGCATGCTAGAGTCTAGGAAACATGCCAAGATGTGCTAGGTGTTAGGGTGTGCCAATGAAAGCTAGGAATTGTTAGGGAGCGCCGCAGAAGCACAAGGGAGCACTAGTTTCAAATGCATGGAAATGAATGAATACGAGTGTGTGATAGGGAGTGTTCATGAGTTATAGTTGTGTTAAGGAGGGAGTAACAGGGTATGCTAGGTAGTGCTAAGGAATGCTAGAGTGTGAAGGTGACATGCCAAGATTTTCCACGTGTCAGGGTGTGTCAATGCGTGCCAGGGAGTGTTACAGAGTGCCATGGAAACACAAGGGAGAACTAGTTCAAAATGCATAGAAATGAAGGTTGAATAAAAGTGTGTGATAGGGAGTGTCAGTGAGTTTAAGGTGTGTTAAGGAGGGAGTCACAAGGTTATATGCTAGGAAGTGCCAAGGCATGCTAGAGTGTCAGGGCATGTTAGGGAGTGGTAGGGTGTGCTAGGGAGTGCCAAAGCATGCAAAGGAATGTAGGGGGTGATAACACATAGCACATAGTACCAAGGTATTGTTAGACATGCCAAGTGCTATGGTATGTCAAGATGTAAAATATGTTGCTCCATTTTTCTATGGCCACGGTTAGACATGACCCTTGACTTGGTCACTTGTAACTTGTTAAGTGGGATAAGTTGGAATTGTACATGAGTAGCCTAAGATGAGTTATATTCAATTCTTAAGTGAACAAGGCATAGTCTAGGTGTAGTATCTGTAACTTTGTTAAGCTATTGTAGTTGAGGCAAGACTTGGTTAGGTTCCCAAGTACCCAACAAATTAAGGGTAGTTGTGAGGGCATGATAGCTAAGATTCATCCTCCCATGATGAATCTTCAACAGGTAAGTTCTTCCACTTGATGAGATACTCTGAAATTGATTGATTTCATAGTTGTCGGGTTCTTCATTTTGTGATTGCTTCAGGTTCCAATATGATTTTTCCTTCCACATCAAGTTCTGACAATATTGTTTGAACTGAGATATTTTCACCTATAACCTTCTTTGAGCATCAAACATGGAAAACTGGGTGCACTCACGAAGATGCAGGAAGCTCCAAGTTGTATGCCATAGTACCAATCTTTTGCAGCACCTTGTAAGGACCATAGTACTTTGGTGATAATTTATTATCCTTCTTAGTCTGCTTGAGGGACATTTTATTGTATTGTTGTAGCTGTAAAAATATTGATTCTCCCACATCAAAACTTCTTTTTCTTTGATGTTGAACTGCTTGTTGTTTCACTTGATTTTGCGCGAAAGTGAGGTTATCCTTTAAAAGTTGTAGAACTTTTTATTGATGCTTGATGTTATTTTCCACTACTTAAACCTTATGATTTTCTCTTAAATATGATGTGATGGATGGTGGATGATATCCACAAAGTATTAATGCATTACAAGTTATGGTCAGATTGATTTCTTCTTTCTCTAGGGTTGGTTACTGGTGTATATCCTCTTCATTTAACATTTTTTGATCCTTTTCTTCCTTCTCTTCACAATCTATGTAAAAATTATTCTTAACACACTTATGATGTTTAGTGTATTTGCTATAAAAACTATAAAAAATCCCTTTTCCTCTTTTTCCCTACAACTTTTGTGGTGTTAACCTTGTATGTTGTGGAAGGCTAGCAGTAAAAACACCTTCGTCTTTATATTTGTGAGTGTTACACTTCCTTTTTTCCATCATTTTGTTTTCCACTTTTTTGGCCACCCTGAATACCTTCTTCAATGAATCAGGTTCCCAAAGGCGAACCACATGTTGGATGTTATCCTTTAAAGTCCTTATGAAGACATCAATCCTTTTCTCCTCTAGAATATCATCTACCCTTATATTCAAATTTCAGAAGTCCTCAGTGTGCTCTGCCATTGAACCCTTTTGTTTCAGATATATCAATTGAATAAAGAAGGTGTTTCTCTTTGTATCCTAATAATGTGCTATAATTTCCTCCATAAAAATGGAATAAGTCACAATTTTTTTATGATATAAAAACCATCGAAACCATACAAACTGATTGGGTTCTAAATATAAAGTTGCAATACATACATTTTGTGTGTTTTTCACATTATGGAGATAAAAAAATTGCTCCATCTGTAGTATCCATGTTACGAGATCCTTTCCAACAAAGTTCCACATATCAATATTTGGACTATGGTGGCTCTTCATTCCAATGTTAGATTCTTGAAATTATAGTATACCTAGGGGGGATACTATGGGGTACAGAGGGAGGTACCCAAGGGAATAATGTAATAATGGGATGGGCTATAGTAATAAATAAAGTGGTTAACATGTATCATGTAAGGGACTACAAGTAGTTAACAATAATGTAATAAGCCCATTGTATTAGATAGATGGTATTGAGTGAACCATGGTAATGATAAACTAATAAATATATTTTAGGAAATACATTAAAATATATTTAAATGTAATAAAATACAAATAAATTCAATGGGAAAGGTAACCATTTTTCATTTTTCATTAATAGGGAGATAGATGTTCAATAATATATATAGTCTAGTATAAGTAACACCTACATTACTACCTATTGCAACTTTCATACTAAACATGGTCATATGTGTGTTATAGAGTATAAATACAGATTCCTTAGTTCTCGTTGTGATAAAAAAAAATCCATAAAATTGAGATAAACTTGAACATGCATAAAAAGATGTAATGAAGTAAAATAAGCATCCAGTGTTCCATTTACTAAATTGTAATATAATTACATCGATGCATCCTAAATTACCTTTCATCATTTCAAATATGAAATATCATGAAGAGTACACACCCTTAGCTTTGGGGATTCCCATCAATATGATGTCATAGAGTCTCACAACATGCAAAATTTCAATGAGATACAACTTTATTCTCTATGGTCATTCTCTGTGAGATACAAATTTCAATGAAACAATTTCTCATGTTATTCTTCATTTATACTCATTGAAGTATTTTATATATTTTCTACCTTATAATTTAATGCTCCTCTTCACTAGCTTCCTCGAATTTATCCACATGATTGATATTTGTTGCTTCAAGAATTTATAAGCTTCTTGGTTTTGAAACAATGGTTGTCCTACTAAGAGATCTTATAATATCATTCACTAATATCTCTATTTTATCTCCGCATACTCATTTCCCTTCCCCTTCAAGGGTTAGTAAATTCCTAATTAATGAGAACTCCCCACCTTTCTTGTGTTATAACTTATTACTTCAAGAATTAAATCAAATAATTGAGTACCCTACCAAATGTACGCATGATTCACCAGTTTCTTCTTTTTATCTGTCTAAATAGATAGATAATTATTTCATTGTCTTCCTTTTCCTCCTATTATTGTTGAGATAATTAGATCTTAACATAAATATTTTAGTGTTTTTTTTGTCCCTTAACAATATCTTTCTTACCGGTTATGCCGCATATTATAAGCTAAATCCTTTAAGTTTGAGATTCTATGAGGAAGATAGATGTGCAGGAAGCACTTGAACTTCTCTGTATACACCATCCTTGCTTCCACTATGTACTCTACTTTCTCCACTAGCTCATTCTCTTCATCATGACAACACATGAGTGCTCACCAAGAAATATTCTCCAAAGGTCTGTAAGTCATCATTTTGCAAATTTATTCCTCACTTAGTGCCCTTCAAAAAACTTTCCTTGCAATGTCTTATTAGAACTATATTATTTTTTAGAAATATATACACTTACAAATTAACTTTATTGGAGTTATTTCTCCCTTATAGAATTCCATGTGGTCCTTCACTAGTTAGAGGTACCTTAAATGACGTTCAAATTTTGAATTCACATCTTATTAAATCATTTTTACTAGATTGTTTTTACCCCTCCACATAAGCATTCCAACCACACAAACTTGAATACATTTGTTTACTCCCTTATATTGTGTAAAAACAATATTTCTCTCTTTCATAGTCATTATGAACCACTTTAAGCTTAAATCGAAGTATTTCAACACATGCAACACCTACCTTGCCAACTTATTCAAACTAGACATCCACTCATAATCCACTTATATATAGAAATAAATATCTGTTTGTAAGGAAAATAAAACCAAAACGAATAATATACATGAATGTGTATAAGATAAAATAAAGCATGAAGGACATTTTTATTAATTTCAAAATAATTACTTTCATGCATGTTTCTAAGTGATTTAACCATTTGAAAGAAATGTATCACAATATAACTAAGATATTTTTGTTGTAGGATGCTAATTGGACTTAGTTTTGATATGCCTCTCAACATGCAAAAGTTCACTCTACTGCATCTTTATTCCATAAACTCCTATATCTAGGTTTCACAACCTAATGCCACAACCTGCACTTGGTAATTAAAATTATTTTACAATAACTAATTTCATAAAGATAATTTTTTATCATCAACTTTTATCAAACGACTAAATAGAATCTAATAAAGTTTTAGTTTTTTTAAGGGACAAGTCAATAAATATATAAACTAAAATTATTCTGAAATGTAATCATAATAATTAGATAATTTTTTTTTATCAAATGTCATATTTTGTAAGAGATTGTTGTTTTATTTTTAATTGGAAAAATTTTAGTCTTTTATTTTTTAATCATATCACTAATTTTTAATTTGCAATATGATGTTAGTAATACTAAATAGTGACCAAGCACATTCTAAGTTATTCATAGGTTGCCTATGTTTATTTTGCGATTTCGTTTCATTATGTAGATCGAGTAAAAGCCTGGGAGAAGTCATAGAATGTAATTAACATTTTGAATTTGAGAGTTACCTTACTACAGTTTTCCTATGTGTGTAGCTTTTATTTTATTTTTTGTATTCACATGTTGAATTATGTACTTATTTAAATAAAAAATGAACCCTTGGATTTTTTAAAATTACCCATTGCCTTTTGTTCTTGTTCAAAAAAAGCTAAAGTGGACAACAAACTTACTGGAAAATTCCATTCTAGGGCTTTGGGAGTGGATAGAAGATGTAGGTTTGCCTATAAAAAGCCATATCCCTTCACATCATTTCCCTATACAAAGCCATATCCATCCATGTAGATGTGATGCCATCACAAGGAATTTTAGTCCTGCGAGTTTTTGATGAAAATAATGATGATCATGCATATTTATTTTAAGAGCAGAATCAATCTATCATTTGATGGAGTATGGTTGCATAATTGTTAAGGTACAATGATGCCCATGGAGATGTAGATGATAATCTCAATATCCTTTTTGTAGGTTATCACTTTGGAGGTAAGAAAGGAATTTTGGTTTATTGAGTTATCTTAAAATTGTTCCAGCAACCATATTTTACCATTCTTTTATTAAAGTGCAGTTTTCAAATGTTGTTTTCTAAGATTTTAATTTATTTATCACTTCATACTAATATGTATATTGCACACTACATATGCAGGTGCATTTGGATAAATTCACTCACTAATTTAATGTCTGAGGCGGATTTTGAAATACATGACCTTTTGCATTTCAACCATTTGGATTTCATTTATAATGTGAAATTTTATGATATCAATTTATTGAAATATTTCCTTATTTCTCCACCTTCCTCCCCAACCCCTCCTTTGCCTCATCCTACTCCTTGTCCTCCTCCACGTTCTCCTGCACTTCCTCCACATCCTCTCCCACCACCTCCCCCTCCATTACCTCCCACACCTAACCCACCATATCCTCCTCTTCCTCTCGATGCTCTCCCACCAACCGGATCACCCCCCACTCCCCCTAACCATCTCATCCTCCCCTCCACCTCCATCTCCTCCCCTTAACCATCCTCTTTTTCCTCCTCCTCCCTCCTCTACCCTACCCCCACTCCCCCATCCCCTGCCCTCCTCCAACTCCTACTCTACCTCCTCCTTCAACCTCGCCCTCCAACTCCCCCACCTCCTCATCCTCATTTTTCTCCTGTACTTCTGCC
The DNA here is from genome assembly GCA_031772625.1 of Pinus tabuliformis. Classification (NCBI taxonomy): domain Eukaryota; kingdom Viridiplantae; phylum Streptophyta; class Pinopsida; order Pinales; family Pinaceae; genus Pinus; species Pinus tabuliformis. The sequence goes on from CM062806.1 coordinate 859,520,861, forward strand.
TCCACCTTGTCTTCCACCCCATCCCCCTTTTCCTCCTCTACTTCTTCCTCCACCAAGTCTTCCCCCTTCCACTTTTCTTCCTTCCCCTGCTCCACACCTCCTCTTTTTCTCCTCCCTTCCCCATTCACATTAATCCTCTTCCAACCCTACCTCATCATCACCCTCCCCCTGATGTTCCTCCTTGTATTCGGTCACCTATCCTCCTCTCCTTTCTATTCCTCTCCACTCAATCCACCTCCCATTTTTCTCTCCTTCACTTCCTCCTCCTCATACCAACCTCCTCCCCCTCTTCCTCCTCCTCCTTTCCTCCCCATGATGCCCTCCTTCCTTATCTCCATCCCCCTTCCTCCTCTTCCTCCTGACTTCTCTTCCTTTCACACCCTTCAACTCCTCTTCCTCCTCCTCCACTTACAATTTCATCTCCTTGTCCTCACTCTCCTCCTTGTCCCTTGTCCTCCCCTACCTTTGTCATGCAACTAGCTCAGAAAATAGAAGAAGAGATAGATCAATGACCTCAAAATTAGCCTCTTGGAGGGGGAAACCTCCTTTACATTACACAAATGAACAATTCTTGGATGATAAAAATGACAATACCACATTTCTATATATAGGAGTCTAAGGGGTGATAATATAATCAGAGCATACATAACAATAATATTGTAAGGGCACAACAATAGCAATAGTGGGCTTCTATGGGGCACAATAATGACAATATGGGGACTACATGGGAACAAAAATCCAATAAGGGGGTTGCACTAATAACAATAAGGGGCTACACTAGTAGTATAAGGACCTAACATGACCCTCTCCTCCAACAAAGTGTTGTCCTAAAATATTGAGTACTTTTGGATGCTTCTATATAAAATGATCATCCTCCCATGTGGAATCTTCATCAGGTAAGTTCTTCCACCTGATGAGATACTCTGAAATTGATCAATTTCATAGTTGTCGGGTTATTCATTTTGTGATTGCTCTAGGTTCCAATATTATTTTTCCTCCCTCGTTAAGTTCTAAAAATATTGTTCGAACTGGGATCTTTTCACCTATAACCTTCTTTAAGCATCAAACATGGAAAACTAGGTCCACTCATGAAGATGCAGGAAGCTCCAATTTGTATGCCATAGTACCAATCTTTTGCAACACCTTATAAGGACCATAGTACTTTGGTGATAATTTATTATCCTTCTTAACTTGCTTGTGGGACATTTTTTGTATGATTGTAGCCGTAAAAATATTGATTCGCCCACATCAAAACTTTTTTACTTTTTTTTTTCCTTGTGATTTTTATCTGCATGTTGTTTCATTGATTTATCTGCAAAATTTGTTATTGATACTCGATGTCATCTTCCCCTACTTAAACCTTAGAATTTTCTCTTAAAGATGATGTGTTGGATGGTGGATGATATCCGTAATGTGCCAATGCATTACAAGTTATGGTTGGATTCATTTCTTCTTTCTCTGGGGTTGGTTACTGGTGTATATACTCTTCTTTAAATGTTTCTTGATCCTTTTCTTCCTCCTCTTCATAATCTATGTAAAATTTCTTTTTAACACACTTATGACGTTTAGTGTATTTGCTATCACAACTATAAAAAAACCATTTTTCTCTTTTTTCCTACAACTATTGTGGTGTTAACCTTGTATGTTGTGGAATGGTAGGAGCAACAACACTTTTGTCTTTATATTTGTGAGTGGTAGACTTCCTTTTTTCCATCATTTTGCTTTCCACTTTTTTGGCCACCCTAAATGCCTTCTTCAATGAATCATGTTCCCAAAGGTGAACCACATGTGGGATGTTATACTTTAAAGTCCCTATCAAGACATCAATCCTTTGCTCCTCTGCAATATCATTTACCCTTATATTCAAATTTTGGAAGTACTCAGTGTGCACTGCCATTGAACCCTTTTGTTTTAGATTTATCAATTGGTTAACATGGGTGTTTCTCTTTATATCCTCATAATGTGCTGTCATTTATTTTATAACTAATCATTTCTAGCATTGAAACAATTGGACATGGCCATGGTTTCCATCATTGATGACCAACGATGGTTGGAATCCTTCGACAAATCATCATGTATTGCCACATAAAGATTCCCGCCGCAACCAAATGTAGCTATGTTGTTTGCCTTTAAGAAAGAAGGAAAACACATTGTTTGTTGTTGAAGTAAAAAATAATAATTTCAAAGTTAAAAAGATCTAATAGTTAGTTGTGTTTTTTAAATAGAAAAAGGAATAATTTCAAAGTTAAAAAGGTAATGGCGAAATTTAAAAATTAAACCGTCAATGCACAAACTTATCTTTGAAACCAAAAATTCCAATCTCTATCTAAGGTGGTGGCCCACACCATCTGGTCAGTTTGAAACTTTATTTATATTGCATGTCAATGATGTTTGGAATAATGAGAATGAATCTACAAAATTACCAACAAGAAACAAGAAACATTCAATGAAAGTAATTATAAATAACTTTTTGGTAATTAGTGAAATTTGGAAATAAGTTATCTAATAAGAAAATTCCTCATGGCTTAATAATATTTTTCACTAATAAATATAAATTCATATGGATTAATAATCTTCTTAATTAAAAATTAAAAATGTCTAATTTATATTTTTTCTAAAATTAAGAAAATTTGAAGGGTAATTTATATAAAATAGGAGTTGGTTGCTTATGCAGAAAGAAAGAGAAGACATGATAGATTGAAATACCACAAAGTATGTATGTTTGGAAATAAATACCATACTCTGTAACTTGTAAGAAAATTAAAAAAATCAGGGAGAATAGAAAAACCTCGAACCGAAAACCAGTGGGAGAGAAAGAGTATTAGAACATAATGATTTAAGCACGAGGTTGGTAAGGGTTCATGGGTTCACCACCTGCTAAAGTTAGGGATTTGACTCTTTTTGTGATGTATTTTCCTTTATGGATTACGTCGTGGGGAACCAATAGAGTATTGGTTCAAGCTTAGCATTTTACGTTTTTTTTCCAGGAAACAATTTAGGTGTGTAGTTTTTGAATAGAAGTTTTTATGAGCACAAGTATTTTTGAAAAGATTTGTTATATGACTAACTGTGTATTTTGCATAAAAGGTGAATGTTTATAAGAATTTACGGGTATATGAATATATAATTCTATATAGTAGATATGACAATATAATTCTATACAATAGATATGAAATATTACGAAATACTTTGTGGAACAAATTGTGTAATTTTATAAGGAAAATTCTAACATAACAAGAAAAGGCAAATAAATTTCCTTATACTATTGGGCATTTTTAGATAATCCTTATTCCAATAGTTTACAATGTATATTACTCTTAAATTTTTTGTTTTTCATAAGGGAATGTACATAAGATAAATATAATAATTGTATACTGTGATAAATAAATCTATGATGTTGGTTGGGTAATAACGACAAGATAGTGTATTATAGTAAATCTTCCAAGCAATTAGATAAGAGGTTTAGGGAGTCCTCATAGTCCCTTTTAGAGATCCCCTAAGTTAGAAAGCATCATAAAAGATTTGGTAGAATATTTAATTGAGAAAGTACTAATAACTAATTCTGTAATTCTATAAGGAAAATTCTAACAAAAGAAAGAAAAGGGAAATTTTTTTTCCTTATGTGAGGGAGTTTAGACTATTAAATCTAGGTATTTTATGGATAATGCTTAGCCCCGTAGTTTGTAATGTATATTGTTGTTAAATTGTTAGCTTTTAATAATGGCATGTACATACAATAATTATAATAGTGGTATACTGTGATAAATAAATCTATCATGTCAGTTGGGGAATAACGATAAGATAGAGTATCATAGTAAATCTTCCAGAAAATGAGATAAAAGGTTTGGGGAGTCCCTTTTGGAGTTCCCCTGAGTTATAAAGCATCATTAAAGAAATTGGTAGAATAGTTAATTGAGCAAGTACTAATTTTATGCTCTCATATATATATCCTCATCCTCCTCCTCCTCCTCCTCACCAACCCCTCGCCCTTTGCCTCAGCCTCCTCGACCTCCTCCCTAGGACCCTCCTTCTCCGCCCCTCCCAACATTCCTCCACCTCCTCCATCTCAGCCCCTTCTGCCTCCTTCCCCGCCTCTCCCCCCACGCATCCTCCTCCTCCTCCTCTCTCTTCCTCCTCCCCAATGCCTCCCATTCACCCCCTTCTCCCCCTCCTCCTCCACAGCCCACCCTACTCCTCATCGCCCTATCCTGCCTCCCTCTGCCTCCACACCCTTCGTTTCAACATCCTTCGCATCGTCCCCACCTCCCTCTCCCTCCTCACACACCTCATCCACCCTCACCCACCTCCACCTCCTCCTCTCCCCCTGCCTCATCCCTCTTCCCCAATGCCTCCACATCCTCCCATTCTGCCCCTTCATCCTCCTCTTCCCCCTCCTCTCCCATCACCTCCCCCTCCTCCCCTTCCCCCTACTTCCCCTGCCTCTTCCGCCTCATCCTTTGTCTCTTAACCCTACACTTCCTACCCGCAACCTCCTCCTCACACTTCCTTCTCTTCCCCCACCTCTTCTGCCTCCTCCTTATCTCTTTCCCCTCTGCCTCCTCCCTGCAACCTCCACCTCCCTGCGACCTCTCCTCACCCCTGCCTCTAGCTCCTACTCCTCCCCAATCTCCTTTCCTTCCACCTCAACCTTTGTCTATTTCCTCCTCTACCACCTCATCCCCTCTCCTCCTCCTCACCCTCCTAGAAAAACATAAAAAGGAAAAATAATTACATATAATTGCATTCTCTTTATTTATAGTACTTATAGTATTAATATTTCTTTACAATGATAATTCACATATCAATGCATAAATAGTAATCCAACAAACAATAATGTAATATAAATAAATAATTATACAAAACAACAATTTATGTAATAAAATTTATAGCATTAAGACAACTCAATGTAAGTCTTGTCTCTGGTCTTTTCTCAATTGAGCTCATTTAAGAAAATCAACATTAGCAGCCTCCTGCAACATATAATATGAACACGTTACCAAAAAATGAACAAGTAGTTAAACCTGCAACCTTTGCAATTCAATTAGGAGAAAAAAAGGATATATATGAAATTCGATGCCATGGCAGAGCCTAAAATCATACCATATAAATAAATTAAAATTCGATGAAGATCAGTTGTAATTAAATTACGAGAAAAAAAGAGATATATATGAAATTCGATACCATGGCAGAGCCTAAAATCATACCATATAAATAAAATTAAAATTCGCTGGTCACTGACCTTCATGAACTCAAAAATGATAAAACTTCTCCTCAAATATACCATATAAATAAAATTAGAATTCGACGGTAATTGAACTCCATGAACGGAAACCATGGACTTACTTAGACTCAGACTCAAACCAAGCACACAGATTTGTATATTTGTATAGCGATTTCCACACTTCCTTGAACACCTATATTTCCAGAAAATATAACGAACTTGACCATCGTGCTTTTGTTCAGACACGTGCCCGGAGTGTAATATGTTGCTTTTGTCAGACAATATAAAATTTAACGTATGACAAACACATCGGGCATTGTCGGAATGGAATATGCCGTTTTTTTTGTCAGAGATTATAACAAACTACAAGCACCCACTCCGAAAAATTCGTTTGACCGTTCGATGAACTCCAAGTGCCCACTATTCGCATTACCTGTCACACAAATACCTACTTAGGCATTTGCATTTACTCTCCACCATTGCATCACATTTTTTAAAATTGGGAAAAGAAAAAAAAATAACACTCATCAACTCTAATGATTAAATTTAAGAAATATTAATTACATTTTTGAAAGTTCAAAAAAGAAAAAAATATAACAACTATATTTAGAAAAAATAATTTACATTCTTAAATATTTCCATTAGCTCTAAACTAAATCCAAATCTTGAATCTAAGAAATATTAATTAAATTTTTGAAAGGCAAAAAGTCAACAACCAAATTTAGAAAGTAAAATCTCAATTGCATTCTGCAATGCTCCAGAAATTACATAGTTAAGTTCGAAAAAACAAAAATGATTTTGGCAAACAAACAAAAGCCGATAGAAAAATATTGGTGGAATTAAAAAAAAAAAACGTAAATTGCTTGTAATTTTAAAATTAAAAAAAAAAAGTAAATTGCCTCATGAAAGTGCACAATGTAAAAAAACATTAATTGCTTTCATGAAAGTGCACAAAAACCCACAAAGTTAAGAAGTGATTTCAAAAGGTGAATCTCTATATAAACAACCATGGATGTCCTTTATCTACACAACATGTCAATGACCTCTCGAATAATGAAAATGAATAAGCAACTAGGGCATTTATAATGGAGTTGTCTATAATGCGACTTTTTGGAGATTCTGCTGACGGAATCCGTCGGAAGAAATTGTGGTTAAATCTTGATTATGGGACGGTTTGATTGTGCAGAAACTAGCTATCAAAGTTGTGATTCCAATAAACTACTGCCGGATTTTGACCGGGAAAACCCACCTGAAAGACTTCCAAAAAGTCTCATTATAGACAACTGCATTTATAATCAGTGTTTTTTGGCTATACAATAAAATTATCAGAATAAAACTTAAAGAAACGTTTTTTAATAGAAAAATTCTCCATTATAATTTATATGGATTAATAATGTTATTTCCTAATAAATACAAAAAAGCCATATGGATTAATAATTTTTTTAATTAATAATAAAAAATAATTAATTTATATTTTTTTCTAAATATTTTTAGACTAGAAAAATTTGAATGATACATTATATAAATAAATTATTTACCTAACCCTTTGAAAAACCTTAGTTAGTAAATATTTTAGGGATTGTTTAGCTATAATCCAGTAGTTGTGGTATTACAAGAATGAGGGCAATCATATGGAAGCATTCACTAAGTTTTCCAATAATGTTTTGATTTTAAAATACATATATTAAGATATGTATCTTTGAATTCACTATTATAATAAATTTTTTTAGTATATATTCCTATTCATTGCACCATATATTAACTCCCACTAATTGTTTCTCTTGTTTAATGTAACCTTTGACCACTATGACCACTATAATATCTAATATAATGTTTCCTTAACCAAAAGTCATTATGAAGATGTCCCATAACCCATATAACCCCTAATTTATTGTGATCACTAGTACTTTTAGAGAATTACAAATCCTTCCACAATGCGATCTCTAACCAATATTACCATTAACAAAAAATGACATTGATGACTTTATAATCCTTAACATACTAACGATAAAATTTGGTAAACCATAGTGCACTATGATCTTTAACACAATGAATTCTAAAAACTATGCACCCTAGTACAGTGTAAGATAAAGAGATTATAATTCTTAAAAAGTCACAACGCACATAAAATTTAATAGTTAGCACATTAAATATAACTTATATATACTTAAAGTGGCTTAACATAGCGAAGGTAAAGGTGAATCAAGTGTAGCTCCAAATTAAATTTCATGAGAAGGAAATATGATATGATAATCGACTATATTTTGTAGATCACTTTCGGCCTTAATATTGTTGTGTGAAGCCCATTTATGCTATTATGCTTATGCTTTCACAACAATAAATGTATGTATCTCAGATTTATAAAACAATATGATTTTTTCCATTTTATCCCTCGGTGAACTAAAATTAACAATGTATAAATATGTTTTTTCTAAATTTAATTATATGTATTGCAATTTTGATTGGATTCTATGAAAATACCAAAATTGATGTCCTCTATAAGGTACACATTGTGATTATCATTAGCTTTGTCATGTTTCCGAGTAGAAATCTGAATTATGCTTGGAAGTATGATGGTTAAGTTCCAATTACAGTTTTAGTTTATCTAGAAAGACCTAACAGATTCACTAAACTAGTTGTGTTGAGGATTTTTCTTATGTTATTTGTTTATCATTGAATTTCTAAACCTATGGATCAATTTTCAATTGCGGAAAGTATTTTTATCTTACTTAAAAGGATAATTAAAGTAGTGAAAGATATCGACTGACAACAATAGCCCAAAAGAGAAATTACCTCATTCAAAAAGGAATAAACCAAGAAAGATATAATAGAGGTAGTGATATTCTTATGATGATGAGGAGGTAATGGAGACATATATTGATATCCCTACTATAATAGAAATGGTAAGTGTTCTTCTATAGAGCCCCTCTCTAAATTTGGAGTAAACATATTGTGCTACATATTTCATTAGAATATATTAAATGATAGAAGTGATTCTAGGAAGTAGAATCATTACCTGATGCAACAACATCCAAGGAATTTCTGCAACAACGTTGCAACCCACTAGCCATAGATGTTATAGGTTCTTTAGATTTCCTAGCTCAAAAGGCATGGCTCTAGTGATAAAATTGTAGGTTAAGAAAAATTGTAAAAGATTCAGAAGGTTTCCTAAAAAAGATGGAATTGTAGCATTGAGAAAATTAGAGAAAATATTTAAGACTTCCAACTTTCGTAGTTGGTTGAAGGTGGAAGGGACAAAACCATTGAAGTTATTTCTGGAGAGATCTAGATGTTTATGTAGTGAAATCTTAAAAAAAAATACTTAAAAAAAAATACTTAAAAAAAAATCTATACAAGAGCTATACATTAAGAGCTATCCATCAAGAGTTATACAAGATAAAGGAACCACTGGCATATGTAGTGTTGATTGAGTATGTCCCCAGCCCATATGGTGTTACATATTCTCCCTTGCAAGTATGGGCTCCCATGAAATCATCAAATAAACTGGCCTTCTCTACCCATTTGTGGAGTTCCTGTCAGTCACCACATCTCAACATGCAACCATTGCATTAGTTATAATCATAATATCATAGAAAAATAATCTACATGCCAACTCCTGCATGTAATCATGATAACATTGCATCATCGTTAATCACCACATTCTCGTGTTATAAAATCTTCTTGCAATTACCACATGCTTCACATCATAATATCTTCAAAAGTTACAACATCAACATATGAACATCAAAGATATATCATGACATCATATAATAAATGAACCACATGTCAATATACATCATATCATAACATCATGATCTTTACACATATCATATCCATCATGAGCATTCAACATCATTATCATAACAAATAAATAAATAACCACCACATATACATCATTAACCTCTTCATCAAAACTATATCCATTTACCACATACAATCACATCATGAAACCTAATTAATATGGTAATAATCTCAATAATTATCCAATATAGAACAACATTACGCTTTAAGAATTCTTATCATGAACTAATTTCATTTACTTATAAACAATGATTACTAACTATGAATTAGTATTATACAACATCCCTCTAGGATCTATGTTATTTCACCGGTACTATTAAGGTCATGGTTTCATCAAGATTCCAACTACTTAATAATCATTCTGTTTCATTCAATTAGGAAGTTTACTATTTACATGGTAGGTACATTTATTTAAGTACATTGTTAAATTTCAATGCCTCATCATGTCAAACCTTAATCTCCAGTCATGCATACTTCCTTCCCTAAAGAAATTTAATGAAAGTCATCATTAATATATTGTTGGTTGTATAATCATTCCATAAAACATCAATATCAAAACTAAAGTTCCATGATCACTATACATGATTTTCTTATCCCTTCTAGTTCCATTCTTCTCATTTGGACATAAACATTAGGTCATCATTGTTTAACTCTTTTTGTCATGCTCACTTGCACAAGGGATGGTGGATCCTTGTTGATTTATCCTTCACTTAGTCATATTGTTGTTCACTTATCCCATCAATATTATATCTCAAAGACACTTGATCCCCTTAGATGCACCCTTCTTCAAGTGTGGTTAAGAATTCTCCCTCTTAACTTTTGACTTATCAAATATTGTATTTAATTTAAAATTTGAAATGCTTGGAGCCACTACTACCATTATCATCCATCATATTGGTTTTACAGGCTTGGTGTGCGAGATTTGCAAAGGTTGTTCATTCATAAATTTAGGTGGGTTTGCTCCATCGGTCAAATTCCTAACATTAAAGTATCTCGTGAATGGAAAGACATGGAGTCAATTCTCCTCGAAGTAAGATATTTTCCAAAATATCCTAACATTAAAGTATCTCGTGAATGGAAAGACATGGAGTCAATTCTCCTCAAAGCAAGATATTTTCCAAAAAAATATACATGACCTATATATTTTATACTATTATTAATATTAATATATTTTTAATTACAAATACAAATATTAAAACTACAATAAAGTTTATAAAACTATTATTTTTATTATTAATAAAATAAATTTAAAATAGTCTTAATAAAAGAAAGTTTAATATGCTTATGACCACATGTAACAATGGTCTTATGTTCTTCCAAATGGTTCTTGTTGAAGTTTGTTATGAGAATTTAGCTAATGTACACTACAACTCTTTTTGCAAATTTGTAATGCAATAGAATTGCAATGTAGTACAATTGTTAAAGAATAGCTCAGATAGTGGAGGAATGAGTTTCAAATCTAGGTTTTGAGTTTTTGATTGAGGTGAAGTTTCCTATGAGAATTTAGCCAACATACGCTACAAATCTTCTTGAAAAATTGTAATGTAATAGAATTTCAATGCAATCCACTTGATTTTATAAAATCTATATAAAGTTTAAAAAATAGAACATTCACTTATATTTACATATTCAATAAAAAAAGATGAATGGATGTTAATTGTGAATGTTGTGTGATAATTAAATTAAAACGTAATATAACTTTAATTATTAACAAGTTCAAGCCATATAATATAATAAGAAATGTTCATCATTTTGGGCAAACTATAAGCACTTTTGAAATATTGATGAATAATTAAAAATTTGATTTGATTTATATGGTTTATTCTTTTGTGGTAGTTTAAATTAATTAATTTAATTTGTTTAAACTTTAATTTTTATTAAATTTTATATTTAATTTAATTAAAGATAGAGGAGAAAGAAATGTAAAAAAATGATTCAAAATATATATTAACTTAATGTTATTCTAAGTAATGAACATTTTATCTGATACGTGGTATGATGCAGTCTTTCACTAACATCTTCAGTAGCGTCCTTGCTTTACCTTCTCACTTCTCTCAATCAGGGATTGATGTTGATCCAGCTGTTCGCTTCTACTCATCCCCATTTACAATTGTCCAAGCACTCTGCACTTCTAGCAGAGTCTGCATCTTGAATTTCCAATTCGCATAATTGGAGCCATCGAGCTTGTTATGCTCATTCAAGTATGCTTCAATCATTTCATTGTTCATCTTGGCGATTTAAAAAAAAATTGATAGGTAAAAAAATGCATATGTTAGATTTACCCCAGATCTATGTTAAAGACAATGCTTATGATAAATAGTCTCCAATACTGTTTGATCCTGTAGCACACACGCAAACCACCGTGGCTTCCTTCGCGTCCTCTACCATGGCCTCCACCACGACCCCCTCTCGGTAGACCTCGGCCTCCATGCAACCTTCTATCGGTAGCCACTCACAAGACGCAACCCTTTTTTTATTTGTAAAGTCGATGCGATTTAGCACCATGGATTCGCGAAAGTCGGTGCGATTGTACAACACAAATTTGCGACATTTGACAAAATAAAAATATGCGGAAGTCTCACAATGGGATCGGTGTGATTTTCCTTCAAAGGCACGCGACGATTTCACCTCAGGCGTGCCTTTCAAATCCTTCACTCAGCATACAGGTTCCTCGACCCTGTAGCTCTGATACGATGTTAAAAAGTGATGTTTGAATTAATAAAACAACACCCATTGGTCAACTCTATGAAAGAGAGTCTGAACTAGGAGAGTATGGCTCTGCAGAATGCTCTACATTTTCCATGTACATCACAGATTATATAGTAATCATAGATTTAGGGAAGTTAGAACCATACTAGAAGAAATAGAAACTAATTCCTATCTTGAGGTACCGTGAACCAATTCACTATTCTAAGATATTCTCCATTATCTCTAACAACATGTATGTGTGTTTGGATGGGGATGAAGCCATTATAGTGGGCTTCAGCAAGGCCTCATGGCTTGATCCTCATACATTATGTGCAGTGGTGTTTATTTAGCCAAGCTATATAATATTCTTTGAGAGTTCAGAATTAAATCAATGGTAATGTATTTTGCGAAGAGATAGAATATTCTTTGAGAGTTGAGAGTTAAATCAAAATTAATCGAATGCTTGAAAGTTAAATTCCTTGATATGTTTCGATGATCTAGGCCTCCTATATGTTACAATAGATCGTTGCTTCTCGAGCAGAAATTAGTCCTTCAAGGAATCTACAATTTCAAAAACACAGAATTCATAAACACTGATTTCGATTCCTTCCACCATATTTTTATCTGGAAATACTAATGTTCTATTGTTCAAATCTAAGATTGTTGTGTTATCCAGTCAAAGGTAGGCAAATTGTTTTTACAAATTCAATAGGTATTTCTTTTACAAAATTAAATGTAGTTTTTACAATATTATTTTCAGTATAGTTTTGTTTAACCCTATCTAATTTTATTATATTGAGACTATGGAGTTGTTTAACTCTCATCTTTGTCCTATCTAGATTTCTAATTTTAGGTGGCATTTCGTTATCCCCAGAAAAGATTTCTTGATTTCAGCTCATTTTTATCTATGTTGATTATATTTCAATGAGGTTTATCTATGTTATTATATTTAAACATGCCTTGTTCACCATGAAACCCATTTAGTTTGAATTAAATTTTATTATTACTCATCCCTTGTTCTTCTCCAATCTCTAAATCCATCAAAACCCTAGTTCTTTCATTTCTACAATTCCGTTCATTACTGTTAATTTTTTCAGCATTTTTGCGAAGTATTTCGTTTTGGTCTCATCTCACCCTCTATTATCACAACAAGAATGAAAGAAAACATCGTTGTTGCTCATTGAAGAAATCCTACGGATGAGAAATTGTCATTTCAAATCGTAGTCAAGTCTCAAACCAGGCCAAATGAGATCGCAATATGGCCCAAATTGCAATACCCTCCCTAAACAGGGATTAAATAGTTTCTCCATTATTAGTTTCATTAAGTTTAGTTTTGTTTAACTTCATCTATTTTATTATATCAAGATTTTCTACTCATTTTATAAAAAAAACAACCATGTTTCATTTTTTAAATATTTTTTTTGGTTGAAAATGAAGCCACATTTGAAACCATTTCATTTGGAAGTTCTAAACAAACCAATTAAAAAAAAATATAATGTAACCCACTACTATATATGGTTAAAAAAAATGCAGTCACGTTTCATCATTTTTTTGGGTTAGAATGAATTCAGGTTTGGCACCATTTAATTTAAATTGAAAGTCAAACACATTTCAAAAAAATATAATATAAGCCACTACTAAATGGTTAAAAAGAATGTAGCCACCTAAATTGAAAGTCAAACACATTTCCAAAAGTATAATACTATATGGTTAAAAAAGAATGTACCATTTAAATTGAAAGCCAAACACATTTCAAAAAATATAATTTAAGCCACTACTATATGATTAAAAAAGAATGCAACGACGTCAATTGAAGGTCTAACACATTTCAAAGAATATAATGTAAGCCACTACTATATGGTTCAAAAGGAATACAACCACATTTCATCATTTTTTGGTTTAGAATGAAGCCACACCATCTAAATCGAACGTCAAGTGAATTAGAATGTAATGGGGTAGCCAAGTTCTAATATTTATCTTCATTTTGAAATTCATTTTTCTCAGTGAATTAGAATGTAATGGGGTAGCCAAGTTTTAATATTTATCTTCATTTTGAAATTCATTTTTCTCTAATCTTGATACGGGTTTTTATTTTTTTTTCTAATTCTTGTAAGTGATGATAAGTAATAGGTACGTTAAATTTTTAATCATCATTTGGTAAAAAACAATTTTAAACACCTTATTTAGATATACAATAAAGTTAGATGTTACAATTTCATTCGTTCATGTAGTGGGGACGACGAGAATATATTGGCATCTTTCAATTTAAACCATAATATCAAAATGATTAATTAAAAAAATAATTTACATGGCCAATACCAAAGGGGACCCGTATTGGTATAAAAATTAAAATTTTCAAATTTTAATACAAAAAAATTAAAATATTAATATAGAATAACATAAATTAAATAATAATAATGATTAGTATGTTAGTTAATAAATAACAATATGTGCATAGTAAATTATAATTTTTTTGTATATTTGAAAAATATATTTTATATTTGACAAATTGAAATTAAAATTAATTTTAAAAAAATCTAAAAAACAAAATAAAAAAATGTTTAATCAATAAATAAAATTCATATATGTTATATCTACATTAAAAATAAATAAATATATATTTAAATAAATAAAAATTACATTAATAATATTTATGATATAAATAGATAAAAATAAAAAAAAGCCAGATCAACAAAACAACAAAAGTGAAAAATAGAAAATCAAGAAAGCACAAAAAGATTAATGAAAAAAAATGAAAAAAGCAAAAAAAACGATGAGAAAGCTAAAAAGCGCTGTAAAAATGGGAAGAAAGATTCTCAACATTAAATCAAGAAAGTAAAAACAAAAAGTCCCAAAAAGAAAAAAATAAAAAAAAATAAAAAACAAAGAAAGCACAAAAAAGCGGATGACTGTGCGTTTATGATAAGGCGAAAACACTAGAAAATATTGTAAGCAAAAAATCAAGAAAGCAAAAAACTCAGAAAAACGACAGAAAAGCAAGGAGAAGAACGAAGGATTCTGAAACAGTAGACTATCACGGAGCCCTTACAATAGCTTGTATGGGTTCAACGCATGGTTAAAGGCCTTAGAGCGCATGCATCTGTGTGTTTAGAAACACATGTTCATGAATCTATTGTAATGGAATTGACGCATGCATCTGTGTGTTTAGATGGGGATGAAGCCATTCTATTAGGCTTCTGCAAGGCCTCACCACTAGTTCTTCGTCCATTCTGTGCAGCTGTGTTACTTGGCCAAGTGATATAATATTCTTTGAGAGTTGTGCAGCTGTGTTTATATGGCCAAGCGATATGAAATTCTTTGAGAGTTGAGAATTAAATCAACAATAATGTATTTCGCCAAGAGATAGAATATTCTTTGAAAATTGAGAATTAAATCAACATTAATCGAAGGCTTCCTATGTTACAATAGGTCATCGTTGCTTGAGCTAAAATTGGTCTTTCAAGAAATCTACCATTTAAAAACAAGGGCAAGTGAATTCATAAACCCTGCCAAACGATTTCGATTGTATTGTTACGGGAGTGGAAATTGGTCCTTCAAGAAATCTACCATTTCAAAAATTGGTCCTTCAAGAAATCTACCATTTCAAAAGCACAGGAAAACGAATTCATAAACCCTACCAAATGATTTCGATTGCTTCCACCATCTTTTCATTTTCCACCATCTTTTCATTGGGAAAAACTGATGTTATGATGTTCTAATCTAAGATTGTTGTGTTATGGAGACAAAGTAGGCAAATTGTTTTTACAAATTCAATATTATCATTTACAAAACTAAATGCACTTTGTACAATATTATTTTCAGTGTAGTTTTATTTAACCCCATTTAATTTTATTATATTGAGTTTCCGGAGTTGTTTAACTCGCATCTTTGTTCTATGTAGATTTCTGATTTTAGGTGGCATTTCGTTATCTCTGTAAAATATTTTCTGATTTCAGTTTATTTGTTGATTTAAGTTCATTTTTATCTATGTTTATTATATTTCATGCAGTCATTTTTTATTTCAGTTCAGCGTTTATCGAAATCCATCAAAACCCTAGTCCTTTCATTTCTACAATGTTGTTAATTTCTACAATTTCTTCAGCATTTCGCGAAGTATTTCATTTTGTTTTGATCTCACCCTTTATTATAACAACAAGAATGAATGAAAAAGTCGTAGTTGCTCGTTGAAGAAATATTGGGATGAGAAATTGTGATTTCAAATTGTTGCTAGTCAAAACACTCACAGATCTTGTAATGACCCCAGACTATGTAAATGTGAAAATGTACTGTGGTAAAAGACAGTAAGACAGTTGTTGTTTATGTTTTAAAAACAAAATTGTGACAAACTATTTTATTAAAAGTAATTTAAATATTTTCTTGAAATGCTGGCAGCCTCTAGGAGGTGGATTTAAAAGAAAGAGATCAGTTATAATAACTGATGGAAACTACCCTCCCAAACAGGAAAAGTCCTGGCTGTAGGGAGGAAGTTCTGTGCTGTGGGGACATACAGAAGAGACCTTTCCCAAGAAGAGGAAAAAGGAAAAAGAAAAGAAGAACTGGTTAAGTCTGGTTAGGACCAGATAACTAAGCACAAAGTGCACAAATCTTGTTGAGGGCTTGAGGCCTGCAAGATGGCTTGGGGGGAGAATTCCGTCTGAGAGATGGATCTCATGGCTGGGTGGAAGAGCAAAATCAAAGCACAGGTGACTTGTTTGAGAGCCCATTCCTGACTCTGGTGAACCAGGTACGGTTTCAAACTGCAGAGTCTCTGATTGAATATGGAAATACTGTGAATTTACAGTAGTCAAACAGGAACTAAGTTCATTTTCCTAGTTACTGTCATAATAATAATATAACTGCACAGATGTAGTTTTAAGTTAAGGGACAGATTGTCATTCAATAGACATGGTCTGAACTAGTCGCACTGTAGTTAAAGCTACATAAATGTATATAGTTAAAGACTGGATATTGGCACAAGGGGAGGTTAATCAAAAACTGGTTATTGAATAACGGTCATGATATAACCTCGTCCGAAAGACCAAGTCACTGTTTAACAATAGAAAAAAACTAACAGTGGAATAAATAGTATTGAACACCTTGATAAATAATCAAGCAGATACTTGAATGTGTCGACAGGAACGAGGTTAGAACCTCTGAGTCTGGGTAGAGAGCACCGACGGCAGTTGGATGCTATATCGTCGACGGCTACAGTTATTTAGAACAAATGACTGTGATATATAAAGAAACAAATAAACTACTTCAGATAAACAGAGTCTATTCTGTAAACTATGCAAACAGAGAACGAGAATCATATTGTATTCCATCAAACCACATTATTAAGTTACAGTACTCACGAACTCAATATCAGAGAACCCAGTTCATTTAGAGCGATAAATGAAACAAGTTATGAATATGTATATTCAAGTAATCCTGTACATGTTACTTCAAAGAGGAAAATCAGGCATGCATTTACTTCGACATTCTCATAAGAAAGGGGAAAGTATAATATCTTTTCTTATAACCATCCAAATGCATATTGTACATACTGAACAAGCTTAGCAAACACGTCAGTCGTATAGAGAATACAGAACGAATGATTCGAAGCAGTCATCATGACTTGAGATAATCCATGAGGTTGCCGTCGTGGAGACGAGCGAAACCAGTAATAAAAACATAAACTTCATGCACTGTTCTAGCATGGTTAAATACACAGATTATATTCATATAAGGTGCAAAACGTAAATTGCCCTGAAGGCTCAGATAGAGTCGTAGTCCATGCATAAATTGCAAGGGTTCCATATATAAAACACAGAAATACAAAACCCGAATGGCGAAATCTTGGAAGAATAGAACTGTTCATACATTAAATAATGGGGAAACCTCAAACAGAACTTGAACCCGTTAGCCGGATCTGCGCGTTACGGCCAGATCCGAAGTCACATGTCCAAGATCAGATATGGTAAACCAAAAATCTGAGTATGCCGCAAGGGGCTGCATTACAAACAAAATAAGTCCTTAAATACATACAACAGAACTCAGGAGAGTTCCGCCATGGATAACATCTCAATAGGACGGGTCATGGACTTGACCAGAACACAAAAGAAAACCTAAGTGCAAATTGTGAGGGTTCTCTGTGGAGAATACCTCGGCAATCGATGCGAAGAGACCCTCATTCGAACAACGGTCTGCACAATCATAATTTTAAACAACTCAAATCGATGGTCCGCGAGCTCTTGTGGACAGGGGCAAAGCAAATAAGAATCTGAGGGCATACCTGTGGCCGCCGAGAGGGTGGAACCAACATGTATAACCGCCTTGGCACCACCAGAGGGGTTCGGATAGCCCAACTGCGCGCCCTGTAAGCAAAGAGAAAACAAACCATAAGAGATCGTTACAGATAATCAGAACTGTAAATAGATGCGATAGATTTAAGAGTCGAGGTCCCATATACCTGTGCTGGATTAGAGTCAGGCACTTCACAGCTTTCAGAGCAATTGCAGGTGAAGAAGGTAGCGCGGGTGGGGTTGCACCAGAGGATGAACGTCGAGACGGAGCCGGAAATGCCGAACGAATGAATAAACCCCGAGAACGTTCGGATGAGGTTTTGTAAGGACTTAAACCCTTGAGTGCATCTCAGCCCTTTGATCCAAGGGTGAGATCCTGACCGTCTATGCAAGGCGGGAATACAAAGCGTAAAGGCCGAGATCACTGTGACCGAGATGTCACATGGCCAAAGGAGCCAAACCTTGCCACCTGCCTCGTTAAGGACTGAAGTCATTAAGGCAAGAGTGAGTTGGCACCTGCAAGGGCTGCGGCAGGACCGCCAAAGCCCGATGCCACATTAATATTCACTGTAGAACTGGTGGTCTAATAGCTGGCTTCTACATGAAGTCAATGCGTACACAAAACCCATATTAGCCACGTAGCTTATATAAACCGGGGTTACAACAGTAATCAAAACATAGGCTAATCAGCTGTAAATACGTGGCATGCGTATGGTAATAATTAAACATACGTGTATACATAAAGGTTGGAAAATCATGTGTTATATAGCAAGTTCTTTAAATGAGGTATATAGTAAATTTTTTTATTATGTGTATGTGAACGTTGGTGTGACAAATTGGTATCAGAGCCCAGTTTCAACACTGTGGCCTCAAACAAAACATGTTTCACTATGCAGTGGCATACACCATGCATATGTATGTAAGTTAATAATTTACTTAACCGTTGTTCTGTCTATTTAGGGGTGAAACACAGAATTACAACAGCTAACAGTTAAACCAGAAAGGAGACGAAATGCAAGGAACCGGCAGTAACCCTCGAGAGAACCCAGAGCTGTGGGTACAGTTGGGTGAGGAAACACGAAGTACCAATCTTGCAATACTGGAAACTGTTCAAGAGTTGAAAAATGAGATGGCACGGTTGCGAGAAGACAACGCGCGTTTGACAGTTGAACAAGAAAGGATTCTGAAGAGTTTGTCGGACAAGCAAAATCCACCTCTATCTAACCCCAGCGCGGAACAGCAGAGGATGACAGAAGAACAAAACTATCAGATTGAACCTGAAAATTCAAAAGGCAAAGAGGATCATTCTGACAATGTACCAAAGCAGCAAACTTCAAAACGTCAGAGAATGGAGTTGCAGGGAGAATTTCGAAAAATTAAACCCCCACATTTTGATGCCGAACAGGAGGAAGCAGCTGAAGCTTGGTTAATAAATATGAATAAATATTTTCAGTTGTACGAGTATGATCATAACTTGAAGGCGAGATTAGCTATCTTCCAGTTACAAGGTAAGGCAACCTTGTGGTGGGAGGAAATCAAGATTGTCAAGGGGGTAAGCGAACGGACCATTACCTGGGAGAAGTTTCAGAAATACTTCAAAGAAAGGTACATGACTGAACGCTTCTACGATGAAAAGGCAAGAGAATTCCATGATTTAAGATTGGGACAGCAGATTATGGACGAGTTCATTAATCGCTTTACCTCTCTGTTACGTTATGTACCTTATATCAAAGAGGAAAAGGCCAAGGTACAAAGGTTTGTGAGAAGCTTACCTTCGTATATAAGAGAGAAGATTGAGTTTGACAATCCTAGGACCATGGATGAGGCTATTCGTAAAGCAAGGATCTGCTACCAGCAGAATAAACAGAAGGGGGATACTTCAAACAAAAGATGGAATGAAAAAAAGGGTAGTCAGATGGTTGGGAGCAGCAAGGGAGGTCGCAACAATGGAAGTAAGGGAGCTGGTAAAGGATTGAGCAGTAGATCTGTTGCAAAGAATGCGCCCCGATCTAGGCCAATAAGTGAATCTAGAGCAAGTGAGCAGCCTATTAGACCAGAAGGCGAAGGGATGACCAGACCCCCAGTTCAATGCTGGGGCTGTGGAGGACCTCACTATGTTAAAAACTGCCCACAGCGAAAGGGG
The DNA here is from genome assembly GCA_031772625.1 of Pinus tabuliformis. NCBI lineage: Eukaryota > Viridiplantae > Streptophyta > Pinopsida > Pinales > Pinaceae > Pinus > Pinus tabuliformis. The sequence continues at coordinate 859,540,998 of CM062806.1, forward strand.
ACAGACCAGATATCCCAAATTCATGAAGCTTCGACCATTGGGGACGTGGCACGTAATGCACCCAGAATTAATGCAGCTTTGGAGGACCGCCAAGCGGAATACCGGTCGACCATGGTTGAATTTGAAGGTAAAATTTCAAACCTTTCTATAGCTGTTCTTATAGATCCAGGAGCTACTTTAAGTTATGTTAGCCCAAAGATAGTAGAACAGTGTAAGTTACAATATGCAAAATTCAGGAATCCATGGTTGGTACAGTTAGCTACAGGAGCCAAGAGACGGGTCTTGGCCAAGATAAATAACTGCTCTCTAACCATAGCAAGGCAGCCAATAGTGGCAGACTTGAACATACTACCTTTGGGTTCATAGGACATCCTGATCGGGATGGATTGGCTGGAGAAGCACTGGTCCTTAGTAAATTGCAAGACAAAAACCATTTACTATAAGGATGACCGTGGAGAGCAGCAGGAGTTACAAGGAATCAAACATCCCGTACAGATTCGACCCATTACAGCATCTCAGTTAGCTAAATGCATCAGAAAGAAATGTCAAATTACACTATTCAGGTGGGTTACGCAAATCATAAAGAAAAAACTGCTACGCTAGGTAACATTCCGGTGGTACAAGAATTTGCAGATGTTTTTCCCGAGGAAGTACCGGGATTACCACCTAAAAGAGATGTGGACTTCACCATTGAATTAATTCCGGGGGCAGCACCCGTGTCACGGGCACCATACCGAATGAGTGTACCAGAACTAACAGAATTAAAAATGCAACTGCATGAGCTGCTAGATAAAAATTACATCCGTCCCAGTGTATCACCCTGGGGAGCCCCAGTGTTATTTTTCAAAAAGAAAGATGGAACTTTTCGGATGTGCATTGATTATCGTCAGCTGAATAATCTCACGATTAAAAATAAATATCCTTTGCCTAGGATAGATGAACTTTTTGACCAAGTGAAGGGGGCAACGGTATTCTCTAAGATCGATCTGCGATCTGGATATCATCAGATCAGAATTAAAGAAGAGGATATCGCTAAGACAGCTTTCAGAACGCGGTATGGCCATTACGAATTCGTGGTGCTACCTTTTGGTCTGACTAATGCACCTGCTACCTTCATGTGTTTGATGAACAGTGTGTTTCATAGGTTCTTAGATAAATTTGTGTTGATATTCATAGATGACATTCTGATTTACTCCCGATCAAGGAAGGAGCATGAAGAACACCTCAGATTGGTGTTGCAAACTTTGCGAGAACATCAATTATATGCAAAGTTTAGTAAGTGTGATTTCTTTAAGGAGGAAATACAATACTTAGGCCATGTAATCACAAAGGAAGGAATTGCAGTTGACCCTGAGAAAATCAGAACTATAATGGAGTGGCCCATACCAAAGGACGTGGCAGATATTAGGTCTTTTATGGGGCTAGCAGGTTATTACAGAAGATTTGTGGAAGGCTTTTCAAGGGTAGCATACCCTATCACCTCCTTACAAAAGAAGGGAAAGGTATTTAAGTGGACCTCAGAATGTCAGCAGAGCTTTGAACAGCTCAAGCACTTACTCACCACCGCGCCCATATTAAGCATAGCTGATCCTAATAAGGATTACGTGGTCTGTACTGATGCAAGTAAAGAAGGCGTGGGAGGAGTGCTGATGCAAGAAGGAAGAATAATTGCATATGAATCAAGGAAATTGAAGGAACATGAGCAGAAATATTCTGCTTACGACTTGGAGCTGGCAGCTGTTATTCATGCGCTGAAAATGTGGCGACACTACCTTTTGGGGAGAAAATTTTTGCTGTTAACAGATCACCACAGCTTAACAAACTATTTTAGCCAACCCACTTTAAATGCGAGACAAGCTCGTTGGGCCGACTTCTTAAGCGGGTTTGATTTTGAAATTAAGCATTTAAAGGGGAAGGAGAACCGAGTAGCGGATGCATTGAGTCGAAAGGTGCAATGCGTGTGCAAGATTTCGGTTAGTAAATGGCAGAGTACCCTACTTGAAAGGATAAAAACAGCGGCTGATCAAGATGCTGTTTACCAGCAAATTAAACAGCAAGTACAACAACTTTCTGGTAAGGAAATACAACAGGGGTATGAGCTAGATGATGCCGGAATGCTGTATTTTAATAAAAAGCTGTATGTACCCAATGAAGATAGTCTTAAGAAGCTGATTCTGGACGAATTTCATATCAACCATTACACCGGGCACCCAGGGTACCAGAAAATGGTTACCACACTTCGAAAAGAATATTACTGGCAAAAAATGAAGAAGGAGGTAGCCGAGTATCTAGCACAATGTCTAGAATGTCAACAGATTAAGGCAGAGCATCTGCATCCAGCAGGGCTACTACAACCCTTACCCATTCCGGAATGGAAATGGGAGACTATTTCCATGGACTTCATAACCGGATTGCCTCGAACGAAGAAAAATAATGATTCCATTATGGTGGTAGTGGATAAGTTAAGTAAGGTAGCACACTTCATACCTGTGCAATCAACGTATAAGGCTATGAAAATTGCTCATATTTTCATGCAAAATGTGTTCAAATTGCATGGACTTCCGAAGGTAATTATCTCTGATCGTGATGTTAAGTTCACATCAACCTTTTGGAGGACATTGTTTGCTGAACTGGGAACATAGCTGAACTTTAGCACAACTTATCATCCCCAGACTGATGGCCAGACGGAACGAGTGAATCAAGTAGTGGAGGACATGCTGAGAGCATGTGTTATGATGAAACCAACTCAATGGGAGGAATACCTCCACCTGGTCGAGTTTGCATATAACAATGGGTATCATTCCTCAACACAGCTGAGTCCTTTTGAGGTGCTGTATGGGCGAAAGTGCCGCACACCCTCAAGTTGGAGTGGACCTGAGGATAGGTTACGAATTGGTCCTGAAATGCTCAAGGAAATGGAAGACACGGTAAAAAAAGTGCGTACCAACTTAAAAGCCGCTCAGGGCAGACAAAAAAGTTTTGCTGATCAAAAGAGAAGGTTCAAAGAATTCCAGGTTGGGGACCATGTGTTTGTTAGAATTCAACCCAGAAGGAGTACTTTGCAGTGGAGCGGGTGTGCCAAACTTGCACCTCGCTATTTTGGACCTTTTCAAATCTTGGCAAGGGTGGGGCCGATAGCTTATCAACTCGCCCTACCAAGCCATATTAGGATCCATAATGTTTTTCACGTTTCCGTGTTAAAACAATACGTCTACGATCCTAAACATGTGATTCAATGGCAGAATGTTCGGGTAAGAATTAATCTGGTCATTCTAGATAAGCTTTGTTCCTAAATAAGAAAATAACTAAATCTGTTGCTGATTGCAGGTCGAGCCGGAAGGCGAGGTTCTGGTCGAACCACTGACCATTCTCGACTGGAGAGAAGTGCGGCTGCGGAAACGGGTTATTTTCCAAGCTAAAGTGCAGTGGCAGCACTATGGGCCTGAAGAGGCCACTTGGGAGGATGAGGAACTCCTTAGAGAAGCTTACCCGAATTTGTTTAAGGGAGACAGACATCGGGACAATGTCCAATCACAGGAGGGGGAGATGTAATGACCCCAGACTATGTAAATGTGAAAATGTACTGTGGTAAAAGACAGTAAGACAATTGTTGTTTATGTTTTAAAAACAAAAATGTGACAAACTATTTTATTAAAAGTAATTTAAATATTTTCTTGAAATGCTGGCAGCCTCTAGGAGGTGGATTTAAAAGAAAGAGATCAGTTATAATAACTGATGGAAACTACCCTCCCAAACAGGAAAAGTCCTGGCTATAGGGAGGAAGTTCTGTGCTGTGGGGACAGACAGAAGAGACCTTTCCCAAGAAGAGGAAAAAGGAAAAAGAAAGGAAGAACTGGTTAAGTCTGGTTAGGACCAGATAACCAAGCACAAAGTGCACAAATCTTGTTGAGGGCTTGAGGCCTGCAAGATGGCTTGGGGGGAGAATTCCGTCTGAGAGATGGATCTCATGGATGGGTGGAAGAGCAAAATCAAAGCACAGGTGACTTGTTTGAGAGCCCATTCCTGACTCTGGTGAACCAGGTACGGTTTCAAACTGCAGAGTCTCTGATTGAATATGGAAATACTGTGAATTTACAGTAGTCAAACAGGAACTAAGTTCATTTTTTAGTTACTGTCATAATAATAATATAACTGCACAGATGTAGTTTTAAGTTAAGGGACAAATTGTCATTCAATAGACATGGTCTGAACTAGTCGCACTGTAGTTAAAGCTACATAAATGTATATAGTTAAAGACTGGATATTGGCACAAGGGGAGGTTAATCAAAAACTGGTTATTGAATAACGGTCATGATATAACCTCGTCCGAAAGACCAAGTCACTCTTTAACAATAGAAAAAAACTAACAGTGGAATAAATAGTATTGAACACCTTGATAAATAATCAAGCAGATACTTGAATGTGTCGACAGGAACGAGGTTAGAACCTCCGAGTCTGGGTAGAGAGCACCGACGGCAGTTGGATGCTATCTCGTCGACGGCTACAGTTATTTAGAATAAATGACTGTGATATATAAAGAAACAAATAAACTACTTCAGATAAACAGAGTCTATTCTGTAAACTATGCAAACAGAGAACGAGAATCATATTGTATTCCATCAAACCACATTATTAAGTTACAGTACTCACGGACTCAATATCAGAGAACCCAGTTCATTTAGAGCGATAAATGAAACAAGTTATGAATATGTATATTCAAGTAATCCTGTACATGTTACTTCAAAGAGGAAAATCAGGCATGCATTTACTTCAACATTCTCATAAGAAAGGGGAAAGTATAATATCTTTTCTTATAACCATCCAAATGCATATTGTACATACTGAACAAGCTTAGAAAACACGCCAGTCATATAGAGAATACAGAACGAATGATTCGAAGCAGTCATCATGACCTGAGATAATCCATGAGGTTGCCGTCGTGGAGACGAGCGAAACCAGTAATAAAAACATAAACTTCATGCACTATTCTAGCATGGTTAAATACACAGATTATATTCATATAAGGTGCAAAACGTAAATTGCCCTGAAGGCTCAGATAGAGTCGTAGTCCATGCATAAATTGCAAGGGTTCCATATATAAAACACAAAAGTACAAAACCCGAATGGCGAAATCTTGGAAGAATAGAAATGTTCATACATTAAATAACGGGGAAACCTCAAACAGAACCTGAACCCGTTAGCCGGATCTGCGCGTTACGGCCAGATCCGAAGTCACATGTCCAAGATCAGATATGGTAAACCAAAAATCTGAGTATGCCGCAAGGGGCTGCATTACAAACAAAATAAGTCCTTAAATACATACAACAGAACTCAGGAGAGTTCCGCCGTGGATAACATCTCAATAGGACGGGTCATGGACTTGACCAGAACACAAAAGAAAACCTAAGTGCAAATTGTGAGGGTTCTCTGTGGCGAATACCTCGGCAATCGATGCGAAGAGACCCTCATTCGAACAGTGGTCTGCACAATCATAATTTTAAACAACTCAAATCGATGGTCCGCGAGCTCTTGTGGACAGGGGCAAAGCAAATAAGAATCTGAGGGCATACCTGTGGCCGCCGAGAGGGTGGAACCAGCATGTATAACCGCCTTGGCACCACCAGAGGGGTTCGGATAGCCCAACTGCGCGCCCTGTAAGCAAAGAGAAAACAAACCATAAGAGATCGTTACAGATAATCAGAACTGTAAATATATGCGATAGATTTAAGAGTCGAGGTCCCATATACCTGTGCTGGATTAGAGTCAGGCACTTCACAGCTTTCGGAGCAATTGCAGGTGAAGAAGGTAGCCCGGGTGGGGTTGCACCAGAGGATGAATGTCGAGACGGAGCTGGAAAGGCCGAACAAATGAATAAACCCCGAGAACGTTCGGATGAGGTTTTGTAAGGACTTAAACCCTTGAGTGCATCTCAACCCTTTGATCCAAGGGTGAGATCCTGACCGTCTATGCAAGGCGGGAATACAAAGCGTAAAGGCCGAGATCACTGTGATCGAGATGTCACATGGCCAAAGGAGCCAAACCTTGCCACCTGCCTCGTTAAGGACTGAAGTCATTAAGGCAAGAGTGAGTTGGCACTTGCAAGGGCTGTGGCAGGACCGCCAAAGCCCGATGCCACATTAATATTCACTGTAGAACTGGTGGTCTAATAGCTGGCTTCTACATGAAGTCAATGTGTACACAAAACCCGTATTAGCCACGTAGCTTATATAAACCGGGGTTACAACAGTAATCAAAACATAGGCTAATCAGCTGTAAATACGTGGCATGCGTATGGTAATAATTAAACATACGTGTATACATAAAGGTTGGAAAATCATGTGTTATATAGCAAGTTCTTTAAATGAGGTATATAGTAAAATTTTTTATTATGTGTATGTGAACGTTGGTGTGACAGATCTTACTCCAATGCTTTCCGTCCTTGAAAACTTCGTTCCATCCATCATCTTCTTCGCAGGCAAGACTCAAACCAGACCAATTGAGTTCGCACTATGGCCCGAATTGCACATACCCTCCCTAAACTTTGTTAAATTGTTTTTACAAATGGAGTAAGTATGTATTTACCGGATTAAATAGTTTCTCCATTATTAGTTTCATTCAGTTTAGTTTGGTTTAACTCCATCTATTTTATTATCTGGTTTCTTTCTTTTCCACTAAATTATTATTATTATAGCGAGATGTTCCCCTCTTTTTGTTTTTACAACTAAATTATTATTATTATGTTTTTGAATATGAATAAATTTAACAAAAACATAGTGAATTCTCTCATCGTCATTTTTATATATAAAAAGAAATACATTTACTTCACATTGTATATATTTTAAATTATTAACTTCTGTATGCATATATTATAAATTTGTATTTTTTATAGTCATATATTTATTTATTTGTTTTTCTTATAAAACCGCATTCAGTTATGTTTATGATCAAATATATATTTTTGGTGTAAGGTAATATGAATTTGTTATTTAATTTATGTTGGTTATTATTTTTTATGTAAATCTTCCTATTTCTAAATATGAAAATGTATATTTATTTAAAATACATTTAAATATTGCAAGGTTATTATTACTTTATCAAAAATATAATGTTACAATGTATGATTTATAAAAAAATTCTAGAATTTATGTCTATATTTTTAGGTTTTAAAATTGCACTTTAAATGGCATAATGGGTTGTGATTATTTTATTAATATTATAAAATTTATTTCATGTTTATAATGTTTATAAAATTGTATATTGTCACCATATATTTTTGTTGAAAGAATTAGTTTCACTTAATGCTAACTAATGTTAAGTGATGTATGTATTTTTTTATAAAAAGTATGTTTTTATTTTAATTTTTTGAATTTCACTTTAAATGACACAATGGGTTGTGCTTCTTTTATTAATATTCTAAAATCGATTCCATGTTTATGATGTATATAAAGTTGTATATTACCACCATATATTTTAGTTGAAAGAATTAGTTTCACTTAATGCTAAGTAATGTTAAGTGAAGTCAAGTTTCAAAATTAGACCTAAGGTTTAAGTTTTAATGGGTAAGAGATGATTGAGAGAGAGTCTAATGGACTCAAATATATTTAAGGGAGAGAGAGAGTCAGGGGATGGAAAGGGGGAGAGAGAATTAGAGAAAGGATGAGAGATAAGAAGAGAGATGGAGTAAGAGAGGAGTAAGAAAGGGAGAGAGGGAATGAGTGCAAGAGACAGGAAGAAAGGGGAGAGGGAGGGAGGTAGGGGGAGGATATCAAGAGAGAGAGAAAGAGAGAGAGAGGGGCATGGAGAATTATAGAGAGGAAGAGTGAGAGACGGAGGTAGAGGACATGAGAGATAGGGAGAGCGAGCGAGGAGGAGGGAGATTGAGAGGAAAATAAAGATTGAAAGTGGGAGAGGGGGAGAGAGAGAGGCAGTGAGAATGAGAGTGAGAGTGAGAGGAGAGGGAGGGAGAGAGAGGAAGAGATTTAGACAGAGAGAGGGTGAGAAGGATAGAATGTCAGATAGATTGTGAGAGATAGGCCTTCTGAGAGTGAGGAAGAGAAATATTAGGAGAATGTGAGAGAGGGAGAGCAAGTGAGAGAAAGAAATGAAGATATAAATTGAGAAGGAGAAAAGGGGGAATGGAGGAGGAAGTAGAAATTGAGAGAGAGAGAGAGAGAGAGAGAGAGAGAGAGAGAGAGAGAGAGAGAGAGAGAGAAACAGAGATGGAGAGGGTTTAGGGTTGAAACGAGGCCCTTATATGTCAATGCATTGAAACAAACATAAATTTTTTGCACTTCAAATTATATTCTTGTTTCAATAATTATAATGCTTAATATGGACCAACCAATCTCCAAAATTTTTTGTTCTCAAGAATTACTATGGAGGTGTGAATAACTTATTTTTTTGTCTAACATAGAAATGATTACTTATCTTCAATTTATTCCTGTACATGTCCATATTGAAACAATCCTTGCAATTATCATTATCTTGGATAACAAAATCCTAATTCAAATATAGAATATAAAATGTTGTGCCCAATATTTTTATTCATGATATTCTCTATACATATAGACTAATTCTTAAAATGTTATAATAATTAGCTACGCTAATTAATAAAAATATAAAATATTATATTTTTGGAGTTGTTTTCAACTAGGATTAAGACTTTGCATCAACACTAAAAATATTTTACAACAATAATAAATCAATAATATTTTTTAACATTAATTATCAATAGGATTATAATAATAAATTATATTAGTTAATATAAATATAGAATATACCATTTTGTATTTAATTTAAAATTATTGTATTATGAATCACCCTTAATGATGCAAAGGAATATTGAAGGAATATAATATTTCAGAGGGACCACCATGAAAAATTAAACACTAAATATAAATAATATTATTTCTAATAGAATAAATATTGTTTGAAAAAAAAGTACAATCTTAATTATAAAGGAATTGGCCTTTTCATTAGAATCCATTAGTACAATTTCAAGAAATATTGTGATCTTTCATTGTTTCAAATTAGCTAGAAACAATTCCGTGAAAAAGACCATTTTTCAATCAGTTAGACTACTAGAGAAAGAAAGAAAAAAAACCTCTATTATCAATTTTTCAAAGATATTTTTTTTTTTTTGTGTTTCCAATTTGTTCTAACTTTAGCTGTAATTGCTAATTGAATATTCTATCCATACCTACTTTGACATGATAAAATAGAGTAGAAATGAGTTTTATATGTTATTGTTTATATGCCTTTCCATTGTCCTCTTTATAAACACCATCATCCATGCACATTACCAATTTTTGTAGTGACTAACTCAGAGCACCAATGGATTCCATCGAATGCTTTTCCGTTAATTTAGGTGCTCGACTGGGCTTTTGAGGTCTTAAAATACACATTTCCAGTACCCCTTATGCAAAATTTTCTGCAAGAGCTTTTTGTACCCTAGTGAAATTAGGGAAAAATTGTCCTTACATGGTGGATTGGATCATGTTGGATTGATGAAGGAATATTCTATCCAATGGTATATGAGTTTGAAATTTTGTAGTTCAAATGATATTTGCTTAAATTTTTTTGGAAAAATTTAAAGAGGCTGAAGGAAAGAATACTAAAACATAATTTTCAAAACTAAAAAAAAATTAAAAAAATACCACTATATTAGTTTAATAATCATGTAACAGTTGAAAAATAACTTTAGCGAATGCAAAATCCAATTGAAATATTACTTCATAAACATCAAAAAATAATAAAAAAAAATATTTTTTCATAAGCAAATAAACTTTTGATATGAAAAACGTTTTTCTCTAGTTGGCTAGTTGTAGATCATGTTTATATATATATATATATCAACAAAATATTTTCGAACATTAACGCAATATTCTCCTCCTCAATTGTGTGCACCAGAATGAGAATTGATTAATCAGTAGTATGACCCTTTAGAATCCATGTAATTAACGGAAGAGGTATGGATATAAAGTTTATTGAAGTTACATTTAGTACATAAATAACCACAAAACCATGAATTTCTATGGATTGTGTCGTGAGTGAATTTTTTCCTACAAAACTGGAAGGAAATACATTGGAGAAATTGAAATTCTATGGGAGATTTAAAAAAAATTCCATAATCCAGACACATGTGTGAAACCATTTCCATAAGACCCTAATTTTATGAGGTGCAAGGAAATTAGTTTAAATAACAACCTTGTTTGAAAATTTAAGGGAAATCACTTACAAAAATTATGGACTCTAAACATCAAGGTTAATTGAGTGTTTGGTCATTATGTAGACATGGGAGGTTAATTCAATGAACTTAAAGACAACCCCACCAACATGGCTACCACAAATTAAAAATTAAAGGATATTTTTCTCCAATCATTAGATGCAAAAATTGTAATAACGCAAGTGTAATTTTTAAATCCCAAGAGCAAATTTTCGGGATTTTTGAAGCAAAAAATTATTACAGTTCCCAAAAATTAAACAAAAAAAAAATTCAAGAGGGAAAGGAGAGCATGCTCGAGGTGTTGGAATGCCCAGTATGAAAGCTTGAAAAATAGAAACAAGATTATTAAATACTTAAATTTGGGTTGTTCTCTATAAATTAATCTCAATACCATGATATAAGAGCGACCACTAAAATAAAGAGCCCATTTTAAACCACTAATCCACCTCCTCCTCTCCTTCACCTCTAACTCCTCAACCACCTCCATCTGAACCACCTTCTCCTCCTCCACCACTTCCATCTCAACCACCTTCTCCTCCTCCTCCTCCTCCACCACCTACACATCCCCCATGAAATCCTCCACCACCACCTCCTCCACCACCTCCTCAACCACCACCTCCTCCTCCACCACCTCCTCCTCCACCACCTACACATCCCCCACCACCTCCTCCTCCACCACCTCCACCACCTCCAACTCCTCCCCCTACACCTCCACCTCCACCGTCAACTCCTCTTTCTCCTCCTCCACCTCCACCTCCTCGTCCACCACCTCCTCTTCCCCCACCTCCACCTCCACATCCACCTCCTCGTCCACCACCTCCTCTTCCCCCACCTCCACCTCCACCTCCTCCTCCTCCACCTACACCTCAACCACGTCCACCACCTACGCCTCCCCCTCTACCTCCTCTTCTGCATCTACCTCCTCCTCCACCACCACCTCCCCAACAACCTCCTCGACCTCCTCCACCTCCACCACCACTTCCTCTACCTCGACCTCCACCACCACATCCTCTACCTCCACCTCCTCCTCCACCTCCTCCTCCACCTTCACACTGCTGACTCCACCACCACCACCTCCTCCTCCACCTTCACACTACTGACTCCACCACCACCACCTCCACCAAATCCACCTCCACCTCCTCCTCCTCCTCCACCTCCACCACCACCTCCTCTACCTCCACCTCCACCTCCACCTCCTCCACCACCATATCCATGTCCACTACCTCCTCCTCCTCCACCTCAACTATCCACTCCCTCCTCCTCTATCTCTAGCTTCAACTCCTTCACCACTACCTTCTCCTACTCCTCCTCCTCCTCCACCTCCACCTCCACCTCATCCTCGTCCTCGTCCTCGTCCTCCTCCACCTCCTCCTCCACCTCCACCTCTTCCTTCACCACCTCCTCTTCCTCCACGTCCAACTCCACCTCCTCCAGCACCTCTGCATCCTCCTCGTCCTCCACCTCATTCTCCCCTTCCTCCTTCTCCACCTCCACCTCCACCTCCACCTACTCCTCGACCATCAACACCACCTCCTCCTCTTCCTCCTCGAACACCTCATCCTCCAACTCCACCTCCTCCTCCATATCCACCTTCACCACCACCTCCACTTCCTCCACCTCCTCCACCACCTGCACCTCTTCCTTTGCCTCCACCTCCACCTCCTCTGCCACCTCCGCTTCCACCACCTCCGCTTCCACCACCTCCTCCTCTTCCTCCACCACCACCACCTACTCCTCCTCCTCCTCCACCACCACCACCACGCCCTCCTCCACCACCTCCCCAACCTACACCCCCTCCTCCTCTTCCTCAACCTCCTCCACCACCTCCGCCTCCTCCTCAACCACCTCCTCCACCGCCTCCACCTCCTCCTCCTCTTCCTCCACCACCTTTGCCACCTCCTCCTCCTCCTCCTCCTCCACCACCTCCGCCACCACCTCAACCTCCACCACCTCCTCTTCCACCTCCACCACCACTACCACCTCTTCCACCTCCACCTCCACTTCCTCCACAACCACCTTCACCTCCTTCTCCTCCACCATCTCCACCTCCACCTCCACCTCCACCTCCCCCTCGATCTCTACCTCCTCAAAAAACCTAAGAAAGAAATCAAAATTACATATGATTTCATTCCCTTTATTTATGATACTTATTGATTCATTCTTTATAGTGATAATTTACATATCAATATATACACGATAATATTACAATTAATATGTATAACAATTTACAATATAAATAAGTAATTATGAGAACAACAATCTAATTTTTGTTTTTTTGTAAAATTTATATAGAAAAGTAACACAACTCATATCCTTAATTTCCAAAACCATTTAAAATTAATATATTAATTATATAAAATCTTTAAAAAATAAAATAAAGTAAAAACTCAATGGCCATAGACATAATTTCTCGAAATGCCTAAGTAACATACAAACACAAAACACAACCAAACTTCATAAAACCTCCACTAAGTAGGATGGAGCACCAATAATAATGATATTATAATCTCACATATGTGGACTCAAATGGAACTACAAGTATCTTCCCGGTCATTGGACCAATAAGGTTAAGGTGGTTGAAACACAAGATTATTGTTGGTATGCCTACAATACCTTGGCTGCTAAGATGTATTGCTAAGATGTATTTCTAATGTGTTGGCACAGTAAGATGTATTTTGATACCTTCATTCTATTTCAACTATTATAACAAAAGGGAAGTTATGCTTTTCAATATCAAAGTTGAAAGAGTTGTGAACATAAAAAATAAACACACTTCACAACATTTTCTCTTATATTTAAAAAAAATAAAAAATTCTAATTATTTAAATTTATTTGTGTATTAAAATTTTCAAAAATATATGATATGAGTGCCACATTCCAATTCTTACATTATTTCTATATGTTTATATTTGAAAATATTAAAAATACATTTTTATATTTAAAAATATAATTTACAAAGTTAAATTTATTTGTGTATTAAAAATTTCAAAAATATATAGTTTCAGTACCAAATTCCAATTCCAATTAAAAAAGGTTTAATCCATTTTCATAGTAAGATATAGTTAAAAAAAAATACATCAATGTGTATCACCCACCCAAAGAACTTTTCCAATCCGTTGTTTGACAAACCCCCAAAGAGATGAATGTTTGCATAAATTTCTGTGAAGTCAAGGTTGTAATCTCTGTTTTCGGATCATAATTTTGTGGCTACAGGTATCTATGATTGATGCCTTGGTAACCATAATCCAAAAATTCAGTCCAAACGATTGGGCTGATATAGAAATTGAGCTTATATAGTACTTGAGGCCTAATTTTGATGACGAAGTGCTCAAAGTTTTCTATGTGTTAACAAAAGTATAATAGAACACGAAAAATATCAATAAGTATTTCTTATAGTTGCAGAAAAATAATTATAAACAAGTGCTCAACATTTCAAATGTGAAACCAAAATTATACATAAATACTATGCATAATTGCAAGAAAAAATTATACACTTTACTTTAAAATTAAATTCATAGAAGATGCATAGTTTCAAATGTACAAAGAGAATTATTCACAAACTATATCCATAATTACATGGTTTCAAATGTACAAACAGAATTATGCACAAAGGATATCTATAGTTACACAAAAAAATTATAAACCCTACTTTAAAACAAGCCTCGAAAATGAGACATGATTTGAAATGTGCAAATAAAATTAACCATGAACAATATTCATAGTTGCCGGAAAAAATTATAAACCCTACTTTAAAACAAGGCTCCAAAAAGAGGCATGGTTTTAAATTTGCAAACAAAATTTTCCCAAAACCATATTAGTAGTTGCTAAATTTTTTTTATTAACAACACTTTAAAACAAGGATTCTGAAAAAAAAAAAAAAATTATATTCGTTCTGACGCAGTCTCACGCTCTCCCAACAAAGATACAGAGCCGGTCTCCCAACAAAGATAAAGAGGAGCTTGATCAAACATAGGACCCAACAAAGATACAGAGGAGCGTTGATCGAACAGAGGACCTTCATATCTTCAGTCTAACCCTCTCCAAACAAAGATACAGAGGAACATGGATGGAACACATGACTTTCATATATTCAATACGCCCTCTCAACAAAAATACAGAGGCAACAACATTGTGGATCGAACACATGACGCTCTCTCAACAAAGATACAAAGATACAGAGGCAACAACATTGTGGATCGAACACACGACGCTATCTCAACAAAAATACAGATATAGAGGCAACAACGTTGCGGATGGAACACACGACCTTCATATATCCCATCTGACTTATGGTCGAACACATTCATTTAACACGTCATGAAACAATTGGACACATCTTGAAACAATTGGGACAGATTGCTATTTTAAAATACGCCTTGAACAATGATGAAACGGCTATGAATATTCAATAAACGGCTCGAATTCGGATTGCTCGGTTGAAGAGATTGCAATTGTGAAATCCGCCTGCAAACTGTTCGAACTCTCTTAACTAAGTACTATGGTTGAATTCAAGAAATACTAATTACAACAACCCAGAAAGGCAAAAAGTTACCCAAAAAGCAAAAGTTACCTAAATATAGAATGTGGAATATTAATTAGATTCCTTAAAGCTATACAAACAAAGTAACGTTAAATTAAAAAAATACAAACCAAAATAATTAACGAATTTTGCATTTTTAAAATATGGAAAGTAAAAAATTAAAAGTTAAATTAAAAAAAAAATAACATTAAATAAAATAAAAACAAAAACCAAAATAATTAACCATTAAATTTTAAAATATGTAAAGTAAGAAATTAAAAGTTAAATTTAAAAACAACAGTTAATTTCTTTTGAGGTAAAAAATTGACAATTTCAAAGTTATAAAGACGGAATGGTTAATGGCAAAGCGAAAAAAATTTAAAATTAAATTTTAAAATAATATTTATCTGCTTTTAAAGTAAAAAATTGGTAGTTTCCACATAAAACATAAAATATAGAACCCATTTCTACCTAAATTTTAGCTTGAAATTGACATATAGTAACCTTGCTATAATAAATAATTTAAAACATACCTTAAATGTGGAGGAACAATAAATTCAATCAAAGCTACTTGACATATAGCCATATAAACTAGTTGTGCATACAACACTTTGTTCTCAATAACATTATGATTTTCTTGAATATGGATAGTAGACTTTAGTAAGAGTATTTAAATTTTTATTTTGACATCTTTATATAATGGTATATGTTGTCAATGGAGATACTTCGTTCTCTTTCTTTAAGTTGAATATGAGAACCAAATTTATCAAGTTAAAGGGTTTAGTTGGTACCAATTAGTTAAACTTTGAATTGAATATGTAATAGAAAAACAATTTACATGACTCTTAGCATACTTTTGTGTGAGATTTTGTAGGATAAAACAAAGGTGACTACATTATAACTAAAAAGATACCACAGGCTTACAAAATCTAG
This sequence comes from Pinus tabuliformis, assembly GCA_031772625.1. Classification (NCBI taxonomy): domain Eukaryota; kingdom Viridiplantae; phylum Streptophyta; class Pinopsida; order Pinales; family Pinaceae; genus Pinus; species Pinus tabuliformis. The sequence continues at coordinate 859,556,675 of CM062806.1, forward strand.
GAAAATTGAAACAAACATAATTTTTTGTTACTTCAAATTATATTCTTGTTTCAATAATTATAATTATTAAGATGGACCAACTAATCTCCAAAATTTGTTTTTCTCAAGCATTACTAGGGAGGTGTGAATCACTTACTTTTTTCTCTAACCTAGAAATGATTACTTATCTTAAATTTATTCCTAGACATGCCCATATTGAAACAATCCTTGAAATTATCATTATCTTGCATAGCCAAATCCTATTTCAAATTATTAGAGGAAGTCTATTATTACATGGTATATTAAGAAAATATAAAATATTGTGCATAATATTTTTATGCATGATATCCTGATTCTTGAAATGTTATAATAATTAGCTACGCTAATTAATAAATATTTTACGACAATAATAAATCAAAAATATTTTTTTAATATTAATTATCAATAAGATTATAATAATAATTTATATTAGTTTATACAAATATAGAATATACCATTTTGTATTTAGGGAATCTAATTTATAATTTAATATTATTGTATTATGGATCACCCTTAACAAAGAAAAGGAATATTGAAGAAATACAATATTTCACAGGGACCATCATTAAAAATAAAACACTAAATAGGGACTTACAAAAATTATGGACTCTAAACGTCAAGGTTAATTGAGTGTTTTGTCATTATATAGGGATGGGAAGTCTTGTTTCTATGAATTTACTCTTCATTTTATGGGGACCTAATGGTATAAAATATAAAAAAATTAACTTAATATTTTGGATAATCATCCTTAGTCACTATTTGGATAAAAATTCAAGCCCCAAAGTTTTGAACCCTCAAATTTCAACATTCCAAAAAAAATCTCCCCTAAAATTTTATATGCATTAATGAAGACTATAAATGAATTCAAAGAGTAATACACAAGAGAAAGGTGTTGTAGAAAAGGTTAGACTTCAAAAAAGAAAGAAAAGGAAAGCATTGGAGGTTGATTCAATGAACTTAAAGACAACCCTACCCACATGGCTGCTACAAATTGAAAACTAAACGATATTTTTCTCCAACCATTAGATACAAAAATTGTAATAGCGCAAGTGTAATTTTTAAATCCCCAGACCAAATTTTCAGGATTTTCCAAACAAAAAATTATTGAAGTTCTCAAAAATTAAACAAAAAATTCAAGAGGGAAAGGAGAGCACCCTTGAGGTATTGGAATGTAAAGCAAGTACACAAGCCTAGTATGAAAACTTGAAAAATGGAAAGAAGATCATTGAATACTTAAATGTTGGTTGTTCTCTGCAAATTAATCTCAATGCCATGATATAAGGGCCACTAGAATAAAGAGCCCATTTTAAACCAAATGAGAAGGGAGAAATGGCTACCATAAATCCTTGTTCTTGAAAATTGGGGTAAACGGAAATTAGTAGCTCCTAATTTCAGGAGCTATTTTATTTTTTCGAGGTATCCCTTAAAATAAGGCAGTGCTAACCACCATACCTAATTTTCATATAAAATAATTTTGTGTCTACTATTAATAATTCACTATGATACAAACAAGTATTTTAGTCAAAATTTGAAACCATTTAATTTCATCCAAGGGCTAAATTTCACTGCTGAAATTTTTGACTAAGATTATTTTTTTGTTGAAATATGCAAGTAAACAAATGTTATTATAAATAATCACAATATAGCTTGTAATAAAATTATAATTTAGTTAACTTTTATGTTTCTTTTAATCTAGGAAATGTGATAGGTATAGTGGGGTACCCATTTCATTATTATCATGGACTGGATTTTATTTGCACTTTGATCCATTTAATTTATATGGCTTCCCTAGTTTGTTAATTTAATGTTAAAATTTTATTTTAACTTAAATTGAAAATAAATTCCAAAATAGATATGCCTATAATTATGCTAATCGGAAGAATAGATCTTCCATGGTTATAATTAAGTTGATGGAATATATTTAAACCCCATGGAATCTATTGAAACATTTTTAGTCATATTGACATATTTAACCGCTTAACTTTTCCAGTAAGATTTTTTGTTGTTGTTGTTGAAATATGCATGCAAAAAAATATTTTTATAGATAATCACGATATAATTTTGAATAAAGTTATAATTTAGTTAATGTCTATGTTTTTTTAATCTATGAAATGTGATAGGAATAAAGGAGTATCATGGATTGAAATTTATTTCCACTTCGATTCATTTAATTTATGTCGCTTTCCTAGTTTGTCTTAATGACTTTCACTGATATTATGCAAATATCGAATGCATTCCCATTTATTTCTTTAGGAGAAGAATTTAAAGGATACAAATAAAAATATAATGAAACCATTATACACATATTAATGTTTCACTAACCTCATTAATAACGAAAGCCCCCCTTTGAATGAAGGTTAGATGTGAAAGACACCTTCCACGTGATTTGGAAGAGAATAATATTACACTATAAAAATATATTTTTTTGATGGCTATTGACAAATTAATAAATATATTTTAGGAAAATAATAAAATATAGGAAAATATTATAAAATATATATACACTCAATGGAAAAGGTAATAATTTTCATTAACAAGGAGATAATTGTTCAACAATACACATTGTTCACGATAGGTAACACCTACATCACCTCCTATTGTAAATCTTCTACTAAAAATGATCATATTTTTATTATATATGTACAATGAAAAATTACTTAGTTCTCCCTATGATAAAAATAAGCCATGAAGGTTAAATAAGCTTGGACAATGACCTTCCATACAAGACATTCTAATGAAAGCCTTTCTTATGTTCTAAAATTATTGTTCTTAAATTCCAATATTAAATTTTCACTCTCTTCTCCACTAATGGAAATGAAAGCTACAATCTCGTGAATCTAGAACATATCTCTTCACATACATAATATCATACTATTAAATGATAATTAATACATTTAGGAATATTTCCACTATGAACAATTATAGTAATTCAAGTACATGAAATTTCTTTAACGTTTAGATCTAATATCATGGCCAAGAATTTGAAGCATTTTTTAAGAATAAAAGTTGTGTTTATTTTTTATTTTTTTAATTAGTCCCTTAAACATTTATAGTTCTCTTTTTATTGTTCAACAAACCATTTGTTTTGGAATTATTGTTTTCATCTAATTATCATTGATTTAAAAAGCGTTTGGTTAAAGTTAACATTGCTTCTTGAATAAGAAGCCTAATGTTCTTTTTTTAGGTTTACTTGAGAAACATAGGATATTAGGAATCATATATGGATTTGTTTATTATTTGGGTATTCCACATCTTTTGTGTAATTATTATTAATTTTTTATATATCTAATGGTTTACGGGAAAAATTTAATTTCCAATTCACTCTCTTGCATGACCTAAGATTCTTCACTTTTTAGAGAATCCATTATTTATCTTCTATTTTATTTCTAAATATTTATTAGGAAATGGAAATACGTTCTACTTGGCTATTTGTATGGAAAAATGACCTATGCTATAGCTTCCTATGTGTTGATTGTAGGGGATCTACTGTCATGGAAACAATATCCATTTAATGAAATTATACTTTTGAGGGAAAGGCTAAAGGAGAAATACATGTAATTAGAGAAGGAGGAGAGATTGTTTAGTGCATTATCATTTTTGAAGTTGAAATCCTTTGATGATACTTGTTTTGTAACATGTTATACTAAATAATGAACATTTTTCTTTGTGGGTTGTATTTTTGAATTCGAAAATTGTGGCCTTAAATGAGTTTCTATTATTATTATTATTATTTTTATCATATAGGAAATTAACTTTCATGACATATTTTGTCTTTAGGTGAATCGCGTTGAGCATTTTGTGTAATTTCAAAAAATTGTGTATTGATTAACAATTATTAGAATTTTGGTTGAAGAAGAAAACAAAATAGTTACTATAATAGTTAGAAACCAAGGAGTTGAAAAACTTATAGATGATGATGAACCGCCAAATCCTAAATATGTTTGTTTATTTAAACCGAAATAATTGGATAAATACTTTTCTATTAAAGATTCAATCCATAAGAAGGAAAAATAACTTGATGTAAATATTAAATGTGGGGTTCACCAATAATTTACAAGATTTTATAATCAACTGAATGATTCACTAATATTTTACAAGATTTTACAATTCATTGACAGAATCACCAATATTTTACAACATTTTATATTTTAGTAAAATATTCCAAAAAAATGATATATACTAGACAATGACCATTGGTTACTAGTAGAAAGGAAAGCAAGAAATCACATGAAGATAAGGAACATAAGAATAGAAGAGAAACGATGTAGCAGAGAACCAACAAAGTGTCACTTTATATTTAATTGTCAATACCAATTTAGCATATCTAACTTAGACTATTGACTTGACTAGAGAGTTGATCGAATTATAATATCAACTCTTGAATTGTTTGGGATGGTCAACTAAGTCGACTAGCCCCTCAAACATCTACCCTACCCTTAATTATTTCTTTGTGACAAGGAAGGGAAGACTTGAAGTCTTACAAAGTTTGTACAAAATTTCATACGCTATAAATTAAGAAATGTAAATGCTTATAATGAAATAAAAGTTCGTCCATAAGGGTGGTTTGCTAATTAGCACATCTAGTTTCATGGTCAATGAGACCTTCTTGAATTACATCTGCAATATTTAAAATGTTAATTCCTCTTATTTTCCCTTCCCTAGGCGACCTATTGGAACATTCAACTTCAAATTCTTGAGTGTGATGTGTTCAGAAGAGAGAACACATCCTAAAATCTTGCCTCAAAGAAACTGAATTTATGTTGTCTGAAAGATGACCGAGATGATTATGCTATTGCAGGTGTTGGTGTTGAAGTCATATGGAATGTTGTTTGATAAGTAGTTGGTGGAAGAACTTGAAGATGTCGATCAAATATATACCATTTTCATACAAATATACTTTCATGGGCATCAAATTATTTGAAATATTTCAAATATTGTACCTTGTCAGCTAGTGATATGTACCCTGACAATTACTGATGAAGTAGTAATTTATGTTCTAATAGTTGTTAACAGTTCCATGAAAATAATCAATAGCATTGGCAGATTCTACTTTTACTGTCTTCCCTTCTCTAAACCACTATCTCTCCTCCTGCTGTAGTTGCGATTAAGATTTTTCTCCCATAAAACCTAATTTTCATGGGTAGACCTTCTTGAGGTTGAGTTACTTGTCAAGATAACAATTCTCAAATTAGAAATTTTTTAGTTTACATCTGATTGCATGTGCATGATAAATATGTTGGGAAAATATTAGAAATATTGGGCTTTGCGATATAATTTTTGTTGTAACTCTTCCTGTTGTTGGGAAAATTCTTGGTTAGCCTTTTTAATTTGAGTGGATATATTTTCATTCCCTTGAACTATCACTTTTTCTTGAAATTTATTTACATGAGAAATTGTTTGCTCACTCTGGTCGACCAATTGTTGTACAAAATATTATATTGCAATAAGTGGATATTCTATTCTGCTTGGATTATTGATATTAAATTTTTCTATTTCCTCGTTCTAATGTTCTAACTAAATATACCTTTGTTATTGTTGTCTCTGCTAAATCTTGCTACTATCCAACACCCTTCTTTTAATTTTTTTCTTGGTTGATCTCATAAAATTTTCTAGGGCTTCAAATATTTGTTTATCTCAAGCATGCCTTAAGATAGCTTTTTTACTAGGTTTTTCTTTTAGCCTTTCTTTATTTATGGAGTTCAAGTGTTGGGTGTAGTTGACTCTACTAGAGGAACTTGTTCGTTAGTTGTAGGTGAGGTTGAGGTAACATCTATTTGTAAATTAATTTTCTCTAGCATTTCATTTAATACATCTTATGACATAGTATTCTTGTATGGGACTTTTTGAGTATCAATCTTCTTGGGAATTCAATATGATGTCGAGCACTTGTCTTATAACATTTTAAAGAGTGTTTTGTAACTTTTATTTAAGTGTATATTAAAAACATTTACTAAAGTGTTATAAACCCTAAACACTAAAGCCTAAGAATTTTATAACATTTTAAAAACTATTCGTAACTTTTATTTAAGTGCTTATTAAAATAATTTACTAAAATGTTATAAACCCTAAACAATAAACCATAAACCCTAATAATTTTATGAGTATCTATAATAAGGGAAGACCACACCTGGGTATGTGAGTGTAGGAGGGAGAAAATTGTGGTACATGAGATGCCCCGACCTTTTTTTTTCCATCCTTCTTCATAAATTTTTTTCCTTTTATTTATTTTCTTCATAACTCCTCGAGGCTCCACGGGATGAATGCATTATGTGTAATATGTAGAAGCGGATACCCCCTTAAGGTGGGGTGGTTCATCCCTACACCCTAAACCCTTAACCATAAACCCCAAACACTAATCCATAAGCCCTAAACCCTAAATACTAAACGTTAAACCCTAAGAATTTTATAACGTTTTAAAAGGTGTTTTGAAACTTTTATTTAAGTTTTTATTAAAACAATTACTAAGATCTTATAAACCCAAAACCATGAACCCTAAACCCAAAACCGAAAATCTTAAAACTTAAATCCTAAGCATTTTATAAAGTGTTATAAACCATAAAGCGTAAACCATAATCCCTAAAGCCTAAACCACAAATGGCTAACCCTAAACCATAAACCATGAACCCTAAACCCTAAACCCTAAACCCTAAACGCTATAGCCTAAAACCTATACCCTAATCATTTTAGAACATTTTAAAAGTGTTTTGTAATTTTTATTTAAGTGTTTATTAAAAGAATTTATTAAAGTTTTATAAATCTTAAACACCAAAACCATAAACCACAAAACCGTAAAACCTAAACCCTAATCATTTTATAAACCTTAAACACTCTACCCTAAACCCTAAACCCTAAACCCCAAACCCTAAACCCTAGACCCTAAACCCAAAACCCTAAACTCTGAACCCCAAACCGTAAACCCTAAACCATAAATGCTAAACATTTTATAAAATGTTAAAAGCATTTTGTAAATTTTATTTAAGTGTTTATTAAAAGATTTTACAAAAAGTGTTATAAACCCTAAATTCAAAACCCTAAACAGTAAACCCTAAACCGCAAATAATAAACCTCAAAGCCTTAACTCTAAACCATAACCACTAAGCATTTTATGAAATTTTAAAAAGTAGTCCATAACTTTTATTTAAGTGTTTATTAAAGGCATTTACTCATGTGTTATAAACCCTAAACCCTAAAATCTAAACTCAAAACCCGAAACAATAAACCCTACAGCCTAAACCCTAAATCCTAAGAATTTTATAACATTTTTAAAATTGTTTTGCAACTTTTATTTAAGTGTTTATTAAAAGCATTTACTAAAGTGTTATAAACCCTAAAACCTAAACCCTAAACCTAATACCCAAAATAAAAAACACAAAACCCTAGGCCCTATGAATTTTATAACAGTTCAAAAAGCATTTTGGAACTTGTATTTAATTCTTTCTTAAAAGCATTTACTAAGGTCTTATAAAACCTAAACCCTAAATCCTAAAGGCCAAACCATAAACACTATACCCTAAGCATTTTATGTCTTTTTAAAAAGAATTTTGTAACTTTTATTTAAGCCCTGATTAAAACCATTTACTAAAGTCTTATAAACCATAAATCCTAAATGCTAAACCACCCTAAACCCTAAACCCCAAACCCTAAATGCTAAACCCTAAAACCTAATCATTTTATAACATTTTAAAAATCATTTTGTAACTTTTATTATAATGTTTATTAAAATAATTTGCTAAATTGTTATAAACCCTAAACGCTAAACTCTAAACTCTAAACCCCAAACCTAAAACCCTAAACCTTGTATCCTAAACTCTAAGCATTTTATAACATTTAAAAATGTGTTTTGTAACTTTTATTTAAGTGTTTATTAAAATAATTTACTGAAGCCTTATAAACCCTAAATCCGAAACCCTAAACCCTAAGCATTTTATAACATTTTAAAAAGATTCTTTAACTTTTATTTAACTTTTTATTAAAAGAATTTACTAAATAGTTTTAACAACCACATTGAATACTTAAATGTGGGTTGTTCTCTCCTGCCCACCATCTCCCTCCCTCTTTGCCTGTCTCTCACTCCCTCTCCCTCTCCTTCTCTCCCACTCTCTCTCTCTCTCCCTCTATCACTCCCTCTATCTCCCTCTCTCCCTCCATACCTCTCTCTCTCTACCTTTCTCCCTCTCATACTATCCTTAACTACCTTTCTCAATTCGTTCTTCAAAACAACCCTCCCGAGCTCGGTATGTCTTTCCCTCCCTCCCCTTCTCTCTCTCCCCCTCACTCCCCTTTTCTTTCTTTACCCAATCTTTCACTCTCCCCCTTTCTCACATTTTCCTCTTTCCCCCACTCTGTTCTTTACCACTCTCTCTCCCTCTTTCCCTCCCCCCCTCTCTCTTCCTATGCCTCCAATCTCTCTCTTTCTCTCTCCTCACTACTATCCATGACTACCTTGAATTTTCCTTCAAAAAAACCCTCCCAAGCAATGTATCTATTTCCCTCCCTCCCCTTCTCTTGTTCACCCTCGCTCCCTTTTCTCTCCTTACCCCTTCTTCATTGTCCCCAATCTCTCTCCCCTTGTATCTCGGGGCTCTCTCTATCCATCTTCCCCTCTCTTCATTGCCCCTCTTTCTCTCCCCACCACTCTCACTTTTTACCTCTTTCTCCCCATCTTTCTATCTCTTTCAACCCCTCCCAACCTATTCCTCATCTCCTTATATCTCTCTCTCTCACACACATGTACACACTTACTCACTCTCTCCTCTTCTCTCCCTCTTCTTTTGTTTTCCCACTTTCCCTTCCTCACTATCCCCCGCCTTTCCCTCTTTACATTTATCTTCTTTCATCTTCATCTCTACCCCTTCCTCTTATCCTCTTAACCCCTATCTCCACCCCACTCCCCATCCCTCTCTAAATTAAAAATATATTTTAAACAAAAATATAATTAAAAATTATTAAGTTATTTTATAAAATCAACACGAAAATACACATGAAAATATTCAAAATTACAAACACATTTATATGAAAAATAAATTTATAAATTTAAAATTTATGTCAAAATTCATGTTAGAATTTATATTTTCAGTCAAAATATATTGTTTTTCTTAATCATTTTGTATCTATTAAATATGTTTTACTTTAAATAAATTTCAATTTTCTTTTTAGATCCCAAAATATAATGCATCTATCAAATAATTAATTAAACTTTAAAACACCACAAATCATATATTGTATATTCAAAACAATACAATGAAATATCTTCAAGATAGTGTTTCTCCTAAATAAACAAAATATGAATTAAATATATTAATAATAGATATTATTTAAAATTAAATTTAATTACATTGCACTAAACCAATAAATTAATTATAAGAGAAAAGAAATTATAATAATAATAATAATAATAAAACATAGAGATCCTTAAACATTTACTTGTAGTGAGTCACCATAAAATCTCAAATCCTTGATTTGTGAATAAAGGAATTACAAATAAAAATAAATACGGCCAATCAAACTTGTTTCTTCCTCTAATAAAAAAATTACTTTTCTAAGAGCAGTTTCTTGATTTTTGAATAAAAAACACTTATAAATAACTATTGAATTTTAAAGATTGTAATACATCTATATAATGTATAAATAACTTTTCACTTTTGAAGATTGAAATAGATTGAAACAATTTTGAATAAAATGAAAAAATTGTAAACAGAAAGAAAGATATCGTAGTTACTGGCACTGAACCAAACCAGATGCCATAAAATTTTTATCCTTCTACTTAGGAATTTGTTTAGTGCTGTTTAGATTTTTGAATGCTTGTTTCAGCTATAGTTGCCTTAAAAAAGATGGACTATAGTTTTAGCTTGTCCACTACGCCCAAATTCAAGTATCCGTAGTACAAGATATCAAGCAACCAAGGTAGCATGCTCAACATCTCTATGCACTCTAAAGTTTTCATCACAGACCAAAAAAAACCGAAAACAGAAAAAGAATACAAACAAGAAGAGCGAAATAGCGATGCCATTGCTAAAGCATCCACAGAAAAAAGAAGAAGCAGAAATGAACCAAGTGCAATGCTAAATCAACCCACCACCCAATATGCCGTGTCCTGCTAAGCCCAACTCAACGGCCCACCGCCTTGTATCCCTGGCTCTGTAGCGGCATTCTGCTGTGCAAAAGGGTTTAGCGATATACAAAATCGAAGAAGATAAGAACATATGTATTTCAAAGAGATAAGAACATATCTATTTTCATGAATAGAAATAATTATTATGTAGACTTACAATTAACAGAGATAATCAATATATATACATATAACATTAATGAAATCGGATGGCATTCACACAAAAGGAATCGGATGGTCCCTTTTTCAGAACTCCCGTCCCGTACTCCCACTCAATCGGATCGTGCTCTGCAACATGCAATTCACAGAAATTTCCATGGGATTATAGTTCTCCTTTTGGATTCCTTCGACATGCCTTGAGCGTTCAGAGGATGGTCAGGACCGGTGGTATGCATGCGTCTGCATTCTCTGTCTGGATGCCAAGAAACTAGGCATCAGCTCTCGCTCAGTTGTGCACCAACGAGCGGTTTGATTCTCTCTCTCCACTCATGGAAAGCATAGAAAGCTCAATCCTTATTTATTTCCTCGTCTCCACAACTGCTATGCCTTTTTCCATTTACTATTTCCCAGAACACATCATGGCCATTTTATGCACCTGCCATCCCATCCTCTCCGCCATGTTTTCTGGTATAAAATTCTTTCTCTGCGGTCTCCACACTCCTGACCGGGCAGATACCCATTTTCAAATTCGGAGTGGCGTTGTTGGGTGATGTAGAATTGACTTCAGATTTGTTGAAGTCCATTAACTATATTATAAATTTGGCATTAACTATATTATAAATTTGGCATTATATATGCGCGGCAAAATTTATTAATCTAAATGCAAATTAGAAATATTTTACTTATAAATATAGTAAAATTTATTAACCATCAATATAATATTAAAACACTAAAATTTGTTAACCATCTTTTTGATATTGATAATTTAACTATCCATTTGAGATTAACAATTTTGCAAATGAGTTATTAAAAATTAATGTAACGGACTAAGTAAGGAACACATTACATTTTAGGCTTTATATTAAATATATTAATCACTTGTGTGAATAATATACATAATCAATAGTATATATAACTAACAATGCTGAAAATTTTGACCTTTTAATTTTAAAAGAGTAAAATCCACATCAATTAAATAATTTATCTCAAATTTGTTTTTTTTATTATCATTATTTATTTTATTTCTATTTCTTTTAATTTGAAATTTTATATTATTATGATATACATATAAATTATATTTAAAACTTTACATATTTTGACAAGGAATAGTCATTGTTTCTTGCCTTTTATTTAGTTATTTCTAATTAATTATAATATTTTTTTGTGAGCAGATTATTGTCATTTATTATAGTGAATGTATGGTTAATCAAAATATAAAGATTTTTGTATGTTAATCAATAGATTTATCTAATATAATTTTTCATGCGTACTTCAACTAATACATTCTTAGTGCTTTAAATGGAAAAATATTGCTTGTTATCTCAAAGCTTCATTAGCTTCATAACTTTGATTCTAAATATAATATCACTAATTTAGCTTACAATCCTTTTGTGACCATAACATCGATCATGTAAAAGAAACTAGGGAAGTAAAGGTGAAGATACTCCCACAAGGCACACCAAAGGGTCTTTGTAACACATAGAGAACCCATGTATTTAGACTAAAGGTAACTCCATTGATATCTATAATGACCCCGTAAAATCTTGTAATGATAAAAGTTACCATGGTAGAAATTAGTATGAACTACTAACTAATATTGTTAAAAGATATTATTTTTGGTTATTTATAAATGGAAGATATTTTGATAAATGCTGGCAGTCTCCTAAGGGAGGAGTTGGATAAAGAAACAGTTATGAAAACTGAAAAGAAAACTAACCCTCAGCCAGGAAAAGTCCTGGGAGGGAAAGCATTCCGGTTCTGTTGGGACAGAGAGGAGAGGAAATTTTCTGTGTGAAAGAAAAAAACAAAGGAAAGGGTTACGTCTGGTGAGGACCAGATAACCTAGGCACTGAGGTGCTGGAGTCTTGCTGAGGGCTGCAGGCCTGCAGGACAGCTTGGGGGGAGAATCCAGTGAATTAATGGATCTCATGGCTGGGTGGATAAGAGCAATTATATGACTACAGGTGAACATCTGGAGCATTAACTTCTGTAACTGGCGAACCAGGTACGAGCTAATCACCAGATTTAGTCTTTCCTTAGTCTATGTATTGGAAATTTAAAAGGAAATGAAACCAGTTCTCTGTTGCTTAAAAGTAGAAGTAAGGTTACTGTCAATTAACCAGTGCTAAGATTATTCTAGTGCTAGTTATTAAGCAAGGAACAGAGACTATCCACTGTATGCATTACAGGTAAATATAGAAAACTGATACATGTTTAAGTACAGGAGTTGTTGCCTCAGACTATCTGATATATTTATACTATCTGATACAAACTTAAACATCGCGAGCTAGGCATGTGAAAACAGATGTTTATGAACAGAACAAAAATTGTTGCATGCATCTGTATAACAACTCAGAATGTACTATATATAGAGAAATTTAAACAGAACTAGAAATAGTAACTGTGTGAATGAAATGTATGCAATAAGTACGCAACAAGCTGTGTAGCAGTGGAGAATCGTTGCATAGCGATAGAAGTGGTCTATCCTGAAAACCCAATGATTCCGTGTGAATCTAAATATCAAGAGCAAGAAACTGAAAACGAACTGTAATTGAAATATATAGCGAGTTGGCAACCAAGGAGTTAGTACACTTGGTACCAGAATACATTTACATACATTTGAAAACAGAGGCTATGCTCGTATACAGACCATGAATATAAACCCGATACAGAGGTTATAAGCATAATCTGAAACAGAGGTTATAAGCATAATCTGAAACAGAGAATTATAGCCATCGAAATGTTACAGCATAAACTTGGAACATGGGTTCCTTTCGTATAAAGGTTATACGCTTAAGTGCGGAACCATGAATTTATTCATAAGTCTAAAACAATAATTACAAGCCATTGCAAAGATATGAACCATTAATTGTTTGCCACCGTCGGGACGCATGGTCTCAGAACGTGGTTGGACCTAATATCCATAGGGCAGCATGACGCTACCGGATATAGAGCCGCAGTGGTGTCAGCCATACGCCAATATCCATAAGATAAAACTATTGAATACATTACCGAGCGGTTGCAATAAACCCTAATCAAACAGTGGCAAATGGAGAATGCCTCGAGCACAACTATGACTGTAATACGATGCAATACTCTTAACAAATGCACGAAAATGATTCCGGAAACTATAAGTGACCAAACATACATATTGTATCCCATAAGTTAAGTAGAAGATTCTGTATTACTCGAAATCCTGTGAATGTCAAATGGTATTTAAAACAAGAATCCGGAGAGACTGTTCTCCCAAAATTACCGACAACAGTTGAAGACCCAGTATTATATATCAATCGAACAAACATTGGTCTATGGACCGTAAATCGAAAGGGTTCTGCCATGAGACAGTGGCCTGTAACTTATAAATACATTCAAGCAGTCTGGCACGAAGCCTAAATCTATATTAACAGTAAACAGAGACCTTGAGAACGCTGGTACCGGCATGAAAAGGGCCGACCACGCTCGAACCAGGGTTTGCCAAATGTATAACCATGAAGCAGTTAAGGAAATCTCTGTAAGGGACTCCTTTAACTCTCAGAAAAACAAGCTTATACAGTACTCAAGAGTATCTTTCACCCTCGACAGGGAAACTAGTCATGCTAAAGCAGAGATGGGTACATACCTGTTGAAGCCGTGGACGTATACCCTGTGTTGAGTGACTAAGGAATCATAGCAAACCCTTGACGCAGAGTAACAAGACCCTAACACAGTGAAAGCAGAGGATTAGTGGCATATACATAACTCATGATTTAACATGAACGCAGAGAGCCATGAAACTCTAAATTACAAACTCAAACAATCTCAGAATAAGTGATGAAGTCAGTGGTCTTGGGTATGAGCAATAACATTACCTGAGCGTAACGTTGCAGAGCTGGTAGCTGCAGCAAGAGGGACATCGCCGAACCAAATAGCTTCCTCCATGCGGTAATAGGTGCAAATGACAACGAGAAAATAGCTCTGGGGCTTATAAACTTCCGATAAACCCTTAGATGCCTCAGAACCCTTGGATCTCATCTTGCCATCCACACCGTCCATCAAATGGCACGTAAACCCTAACACATTATCCGATGTATCACGTGGCTTCAGCACGGTAGGGTGCCACCTGGTGCGGGTAGGTAAGGAAAGGGAGACTCCGTGCATGGTCTGGCAGATGGGAGTTGACAATAATACAACACCAATAGGTAAGGTTGCCGAGTGGTTTACCACCGTAAGTAAGGGAGATCATTTATAGTCAACAACATCAACCATATAATATAAACCATTTCCTTAGATATGTATGCTTAAACCGTATGCATGAAGTTATGATGTAGTGGGACCATGATATGGTTAAATTTTTTTTTTATCTGCATGGGTAGATCGTGACAATATCCGAGAATTTTGGAAATATGTAATTAAATAGCAATAGGAGCATTGAAGAAGAATATATGAAACTTACCATGAATTATACTTGTGCCCAAAGCTACCATAAGGTATTCTAGTACCTATTTGGAGGCATGAGCTTCTCCTACTGTTAGTGCAAACATAAGAGTAGTTTCATCTACAAATTGTTGATAAAATGCAATTTGATCATCCTTGTGAAGTTCCATACCCCTAGTTTTGTTTGAGGGTACCATAGCCTTAATAGCTCAACTCATTCCTTTTTCCCATTAGAAAGAAGAAGTAGGATAATGGGTCCCCTTGTCTAACTCCACAAGGTGGACTAAATGTTGAGGAGGGTGGTCCATTTATGAGAATCAAGAAGAAGGCCTTGGAAATAAAAGAGATAATCTAATTTATCTATTTGTTAGAAAACCCAAATGTGAAAAGGATGTGATAGATGTATTTCTAGTTGAGTCTACCAAAATAAATTGGCATGTCAAGCTTAATGACCATGCCCAAATTTCGAAATATTTATAGATTGAATCAATTCATGGGTCAAAATGATGTTATAAAGGATTTTTCCACCTTCACCATAACTAGATTTCTCCTAGAAGATGAGATTTTACATTATTTGTCATGTCTTCCTTAGGAATACATGTGAGGTAGGTGGCATTGTGTTTGTGAGTGTTCAGGATGTTATGAAAATAAGTAAAAGATTGATGGCTAAATGAAGGAGAGAAGAACATACAATTATTCCATTTATCCATGTTTTAACATCAACATCATAACAAAATTTCAACCCTAAAACACAATTAGGGCTTGAAGTTATAGTGAGATGCTAACATTGAAAAGGAATTGACAAATTACTACTAATATTTTTCTCACTAAAACAAAAAGGTATTTAAGGGATTCTATTGAAAGAATTACATAGAAAATTCCCAGTTTGATTACTTAGAAGCACAACAAAGCCTTTCTCATGCAGATATCAATTCAAGAAATGGAACTAGTAGCCATTCAAATGTTCAAAGCAAAACTCCTATACCAGATGGCTTTACCTTAGACGTCTTTCAATCATATTAGGCCATCATTAAGTAACATGTTTGGGAATTGGTTTGGGATTTTGCATAACATCCCCAATACTCACAAACACAATGCCACCTACTTCACACGCATTTCTAAGGACGACATGACAAATAATGTAAAATCTCATCTTCTAGGAGAAATCTTGTTATGGTGAAGGTGGAAAATTCCTTTATAGCATCATTTTGGCCCATGAATTGATTCAATCTATAAAAATTTGAAAATTTTGGTATGGTCATTAAGCTTGACATGCCCAATTATTTTGGTAGACTCAACTAGAAATACATCTATCACATCCATTTCACCTTTGGATTTTCTGAAAAATAGATAATTTACATTATCTCTCTTGTTTCCAAGGCCTTCTTCTTGATTCTCATAAGTGGACCACCCTCCTCAACATTTAGTCTACCTTGTGGAACTAGACAAGGTGACCCATTATCCTACTTCTTATTTCTAATGGGAAAAAGGAATGACTTGAGGTATGAATTCTATGGTACCCTCAAACAAAACTAGGGGTATGGAACTGCACGGGGATGATCAAATTGCATTTTATCAACAATTTGTAGATGAAACTCTTCTTATGTTTGCACCAAAAGTAGGAGAAACGCATGCCTCCAAATAGGTACTAGAATAAGTACTATCACGGACATATAAATGATATGATTATAAATCACTTGGAAAACTATGGGGGTGGCACTACTTACCGAAGGAATGGACCAAGACATGGAGAATGACATTTGTTTTATCATAAATGTCATAATAGATAAATATATTATATCTATTGTGGAATAATCCAATATCACTACTTTGATGATGTGAATTGGAACGTTTTAATAAATTCTTGAAAGTAAGAAGAAATGTTTCCATAAGACAAAAACTATAAGCCATAAAATTCATATATAATAGTAAGAAAAATAGAGGGTAAATTTTTTTGAATAAAGTATTACAAAATGTGACAAAATAAAGTAGTATAGAGTGTCCTAAATGACATTCAAATTGACCTAGTCGTCATGTAATCACTAAAGGTTCCAACTATTTATAATTTTATCAGAACATCCGAAATGTAAGTCCAACAAGGAGAAATGTATGGGAAAGGGAGGGAGTAGGATGGAGGAAGACGGAGAAAGAAAGGGAGGTAGAGGGAGGGGAAACATGTAAGGGAACATAGAGCGATAAACTTAGTGTTGGAGAGGGATAGGGTAATAGATAACATAAGAAGGGAGAGATAAAGCAAGAGGGAGGGAGTTAGAGAGAGAGAGGGAGAAGGAGAGAGAGGGAGGGAGGGAAGGAGAGAGAGAGATAAAAAGGGTGAGATAAAGGGAGAGGGAAAAAGAGGGATGTAGAGGTAGGTTCAGCATGTAAGAGAAGAGAGGGGAAGAGACTGACGCTGGGAGAGGGAGAGGGGAACAAGAGAGTAGAGAGAGAGAGAGAGAGAGAGAGAGAGAGAGAGAGAGAGAGCTAAGTTGATGGATAGATGTAGATAGCGAATGATTGGGAGAGGGAGAGGGTGAGAGATGGGGAGTGGGGGAGAAGGAAATGGAGAGGGTGGTAGAGAGTGAGGTGAAGGGATAAAGAGATAACGGGGAGGAGAGTGAGTAAGATAAAGAGAGCAGCACACAAGGGGATGGATAAAGAGGGTGGGAGAGACGGAGCGTGAGTGGAAGAGGGAGAGAGAGAGAACGAGAGGGAAAGATAGGGTTACTTTTCAAGAGTATAATTCTAAAATTAGAAATTCTTTATTTTTTTATCCAATTGCATGTGGATGTTAAATATGCTGGCCAATTTTTAAGAACTATGCTAATTTTAGCTGCATGATCTAATGAATTTTCTAATTCTTTCTTTGTCTGGGAAAATTATTGGTGAGACTTTTGAATTATAATGGATAATTATTATTTTCTTGAACTATTACTTTGTCCTCCAATCTATTTAGTTAATAATTATGTTTCTCATTATGGTCAACTGACTTATGTACTAATTGTTGGAAAACAAAAGGTGGATCATTATTTCTTATTCTAATGTTTATGTTAAGTTGTTTTATTTCCTAGTTCTAACATTCCAACCAAATCTCCATTTCTTGTTGTTTTGTCTATTGAATCTTGTTACTATTGAACTTCATTATTTTTTTTTATATTTTCTTGGTTGCTCGCACAAATATTTCTACGGTTTTAAATATCTGTTTGTCTGAAGTGTGATATGGTTGGGTTTCTTACAAGGTATGCTTGACTATTCTTTCTTTATATCATAGACAAAGTGCTAGGTGTATTTGACTATACACAATGAACTTGTTGATCAATTAATGGTGAGGTTGAAGTAACCTATATTACTAAATTGATTTTCATTGGCATTTCAATTAATATGTCATCCAGCCTAGAATACTTCGATGAAACTTCCTGAGTATAGGTATGGTTGGATCACATTTTATCTTGACCGTAATTTCCTTCTATAATTGTTATTGTAGTAACAAGGGGTGAAGCAAAAGTGAAGTAGATCTTCAAAACTTGTTTTTTCTATTGTTGGGTTTAGTTTACTATCCTTGGTCCTATGCCTCTGATGAACTTCCATCTTCTATGTCATGTTTGTGTGGAGTCAATTTCTTATGTTCTTGTATTTGTTGAACTACCATGATTTTTTATGTTATTTTTTCAATGAATACATTTGTTACATGTCCAAGCAACTATAAGATGTCAGGCTCAATATATTATGCTAGAAGTTGTTGCAATTTTCTAGGCTTCTCTTTTTTTATGCTTTTCTATGGTATGCTAAAAAACGTTTCATGCAATTTAGGGTAGATTCTATTTTTGTTGTGGGTCTTCAAGTTGAATACGTGCCAAGATTTCATTCCCATTGATTGTATATGTTTAATTCACTTTTGTTTTGAACTCCGTGAATATTTTCTTTCATATTCTTAGGAGATCCGTGAATATTTTCTTTCATATTATTAGGAGATTATGTCAGAGGTACCGATAGGTCAAATGTAAATGGCCTTGTAAAATTATGCTTCCCTTTCTTCTTCTTCTTAAACATACAAATGCAGTAAAAGTACATCCCCTTGTTCTTCTCAAGCTGGTGGTAAAACTGGGAATATTATGTTAGATTATGAACTGATTTTGTAAACATTTGGTGAGTTGTAGGTTGATACACAACCTCTTTCAGGTCTACATCTAAGGAGTAGACATACCAAAATTCAGATATTTTGAGGGACAAATAAATGTGCAATGAGGGAAGAAACATTTTTTGTATGTGTTGAGGTACCTTCTATTTGTTGGAAGATTTCTAAAGATTTCTTGTGGGCTAACTAGTGAATATTGCTTCATGGCTAGCCAAATTACTAAAGAGGGGAACAAAATGGAGTTATTTTAATTTTTACATCCATACCTATTCATATTCAACATGTCACCAATGTGTTTTGCTCAGTTGTAGATTTTTGTTGTCATAGTCATTTGAGAAATTTCTTCTAGCACAGTGAGTTTAATGTTAGAGACTCTCCCTATTCATGCAAAATGATAATGGTAGCGTGTCCTTCTGAATGGGGGTTTATTTTAATGAGTTTTTTTTAATATATTTATTAATTTAAAAATGAGAATGTAAATTCTTATTTTGATTTTAACATTTTATTTTGAATGGCATACTAGATATCATGCATATCTGAAAATTAATTGTTCACATTATGCTACAAAATTGTGAAAAAATAACAAAAAACATAACACTATTGTTGAATCTAACAAGGTTTAAAATGGAGAAGAAATATTTATACTATCATCCCATTCTACTATGATTTTTTTCCTTTGAATGTCATTGCTAAATAAATAAATTAGATGGCATACATGTTTTATGTAAGTACTGTTTATACTATCATCCCATTTTGTTGTGTTTTGCTTCCTTTGAATGTCATTGCTAAATAAAAAATGAGATTGCATACATGTTTTATGTAATGTGTGTAGTGTTCTATCTAGGGTACTAGACTAGACCATATTTATTATCGACCAGGATGCGTAAGCTTAGAGGCATGCGTCTAAAGTATATAGACATAAAGGATTATTAGCTAAGTGGTTATGATATAGGTCACAAAACTTCTTTACGGAAGATTGGGGTATGTTACCTATCATCCAAACACTCAGGTCACTCTGCTAATATACCTAAATACAATACTGTCATTAAATTCATTTACCAAATTAAACACGGAAATTAAACACTGTGTATCACGGCAAACCAAGATTTCAATCTCCTTACAGAGACATTATACATAAAAACCTTGTTTAGCAAATACCCAGCATTCACTAATATTCCTACAAGATAAAAATATACAGAGATCATAAACAGATTTTGAAATGAAAACGAAGTTCATGACATTGCTTTAAAAGACAACACAGGGATCGAATCCCTTACAGGATGCGCTTCACGATCTCAGTGATGACTGTTCAAGTATTATCACAAACACAAACCATGTGAATTCGATTGAAATCAACAACCAATCTGAACTATTGAAATCGGAAACCAATCTTAACTACTGTGCAAACCATGTAATACCCTAAGTGCGAATAAAACGAAAAGGACAGTATACCAGTTTAACGCAGGGCCCGTCCGCGTTCCAGAGGTATACGTGTTCAACCGGTTATCAAATCAATGCAATAAGACAAGGGTCGTGACTGTAACTGGATTCTTCATATTAAGTTCAAAAGACTGTTTCAAATGATACAACGATTAACCATCCGTTCATTACACCGGACTGTATTTACATATATCTTTTTACAACACATTTCTAAAACGAATGTACATACATGATATGGCTGTTGCCGCTTTTACTATGTCGAGATTTTTGAAATGTTTCCATCTAAACTGATTTCAAAAAAAGAACAAAAACTAAATCAATTTTAGAATGCTCTGTTGTTGCTGCCTTTGTCGCCAGTATGCCATGCTTTGACCTGTGTTGACTGCGCATGTAGGAGGGTCGATTCTGCTGTAGGATAGGTATTCGTCCATGCTTGGACATTCTACTTTTCATCCATACCTTTCGCTCTAGCCTAGCTGTTGTGCCACATGTCAAACAATGAGCCAATTACAGGATGTTGGAACTTCCTGTAACCATTTTACCAAAAACTTCTAATTCTTTAACATAAAACTCCTAAATCAATTTCAATGCATTTTAATAACTATAGGACTATTAACTAATCAATTTTCAAGGAATCTAAGAGATATATGATGAAAAGAAGTAGGCAAACGATATGTTTTTGGAGGAAAAAGGAGGTCATGGGATGGTACCAACATCTCTTCCCGACTTAAGGACTTAGCACGTCCTCATGCTAACCCCGAAGTACTTCCCTTGAACTCTGTCCCTGCCTGGATCTCTGCTGCCTTTAGCAATGTGTCCACATTCTTTTTCACCTGGGTATCTTTCTGACCCTTGAGCTCCTGCTTTAATATTTTGTATTTTTCTTTGAGAGCCTTCTTCTGATTGTACCACTTAGTGGCCCAGTTACAAATCTCCGTTTGCTTAGCCTCCAGTTCACTGATTCTCTCCCTTAACTTTTAATTCTTCTTTTGAGTTTCTTTACTCTGCGCTCGGAGCATTTCATTTTCTTTCTTGATAACTTTTTCTAGCATATTAGCCTCCATGAGCTCTTCCTTTAATTCTTCAATTTGTTTCTCCAATTTCTTCTGTCTCTTAATGGGAGGTGGTGAACATTTTTCCTGCCTGTTATTGCTTTCTACCTCTATATCAACTCCTGGCCCTGGTAGTGAGTGGTCACCACTCTCAACATCCATTTGTATAGGTGCATTGGATTCAAGCTGGTCTTCTTGTAACTGGGCTTTTGGTGTCCTCCTTGTTCTTCGTGAGTAAGTGGTGAAAATTTTATCTTGTTCTGCCCTCTTAGCATCTTCCTTTCTCATGTTCCTAGTCCTTATGCTGCCCACAGGTAGAGGTTCCTTGCTGGCTTTGGATACTGGGATTTCTTCATCAATATCCTTCATGAACCCTGAGTCCTCCTGCAATTCTTCTTTGTCTTCCTCATCTCTAATTTGGTTAGCAGCTAAGAACTCTTTCCACGGTTTCCCTCTTCTCTGCAATTCATGCTCAATAAGAATTTTAATTAAGCCAAAGTGATATAGGCTCTTGTCTTCATTTCCTTTCTACTTCTGGATGGTCTTGGACATCTTGGTTAAGCTTTGTAATAGAAAATATGGTAGGCTGATAACGCATTGTTTCTTCAAGTGTAGCAGTAACTTAATATGGTATAGATAGACAATACTGTAACGGCCTTCACAGGTTATGAATTTTTGAAGGATATAGACCATCTCATCCCAGGGATGCATCAACCAACTTCTTGGAACACCTTTCTTCCAGTTAACTGATGAAACTCTGGATCTAGACATAAACTGCGTCCACGATTTCTCTTTAAATTGCTTTGCTTTAAAGTACTTCTCCCCTTATGGGCTAATCCCTATTGACTGGGCTATAGTATCCTCTGAAAACCTAAATGAGAAGTTACCTATTAGGGCTTTCTCTCCATTGAATGTGAAAGCAAATTGTTTGGTAACCTCTTCATTACTTCCATGAAATTTTTCTAAAAATGGTAACCACTGTATCTCTCTGAGAATTGCAATGCAATCTTCATGATATTGAGAACTGTCAAACACACTCGGCTCGACCCTATTAGTCATAGTGGCAAAGGGTCGTGCTCTAACCCTTCTCTGTTTATGTCTTGCAATTTTAACAAAGAAATTTCAATTTGTTACCTGGTGTGTCGCTCCCTTAATATGATGCTCGGTCGGTCGACTGTCTTATGACTTTGGTGGGAGTCGAAACCAGGTGGTTATGTTTCCATTTTTGTGGCGCTCACTGCCTCCAATCCTCACTGTGTAAGTCGAACCCAAATGGTAATATTTCCTTCGGTGCTCACTGCTTCTGATTCTTACTGTGGAAGTCACGGGAAATCAAATGCCAGCGTAAGATAACCGAGAATGATGGTGGGATACCCAACTGTACTTACTTCATAGCGTATTCATTTTTTAGAACAGAGGAGTGTTGTACCACTTGTATAGATGTCACCATAAGAGCGCTGAAGGCGTATATGCAATGCTGGGTATGATTTCGGGGAGTCCCTTGAATCATTTGGCTACGTCGGGTGGTGGAGTCATAATTTGGCCGTGTGGAATACAATGAATAGGCCGCTTTACATTTGTTTCTCCCTTTGATTTAAAAACACAATCCACCACGTGTCCTGTTTCGGTTGGCATTCGGTCAAATGGAAGATGTTGGTATGGCTGTAGGATGCATTTAGCATGACAAGGTTGATGTGTTGGTAATGGGTTTAGAGGTATGAATAGGTTGAAGTATGAAAAATGATAAGAATCGGTGGGATAAGGGATGATGGAAAATGTAGGTGTCCTTGAAATCGATCATAACAGTCAGAGTCATCAAATTTACATTAAAAATTAATCTAAGAAATTAAATGTTAAGAATAAGAAACATATTACTCTTTTGTTGGTTGTTGTTGTATTGACATGCTGAGTAGGACTAGTCCCTTTTGACTGTTCTTTTGCTTGTTGTGATAGGTCCCCTGAGAAAGATTGAATGCAAAAGGTCCCTTGTGAAAGATTAAATGCAACAGGTCCCTTGATAAAAATTTGAAGATGTTCATGCAGCTCCTTATATGTATACAGGTTCATTGAGCTTGGGCATTTGATGGAATCTTGGTGCCCAAATCCTTGTAGAAACTTGATGAAACTCTTGTAGAAACTTAATGAAACTTTGTTGAAGTAGCCCTGGGTGTCAATCTCTTTAACAGGTCCCTTCTAGGTGTCTTAAACAGGTCCCATTACTGCTGGTGTTGGTAGCATAGTCGTCTGGACAGAACAGGTCCCCCTGCATAATGTTTATAACCAGGTCCCTCTGAGATAAAACAATGACAAAACAACTTATTTATTGAAGTCTGGAATGCTGGAACAAGCTGCTTTGGAAATTTACAGTGAAGAGATAGGATAAGAAATCTTTAAGAATTTACAATGGAGAGATAAAAGAACAAAATGCTGATGCCTCTCTCCCCGACTAAAATTTTGACTTGTCCTCAAGTCATGATTCATTTGATAAATCAAACAGTGAACAAAAGAAAGAGAATTCATACCCGCCAACGAATTGGTTTTCAAGTAGGAATTCGGGGTTAGAGTGTGCCAGAGGCTGGTTTTCACATCTAACCCATTATTTTTTTTTGTATATATTTTTTTTAATTCTTATATATATATTTTTTAGTTTTTGTTTTATATATATTTTTTTTTTTAATTTCTGTTTGACTCTGAAATTGAAAGGAAATGAACTAAGGCAGTGATACTGCAGCTGAGGGCTGCAATATCTCAACCTCTCTTTGCTGAGATACTGTATGGAGAAAATCTTGCTTGCTGATGGGCTTGGTGTATAGTTTCAGGCGATGACCATTGACAGTAAAGGAATGACCTTCTCCATCAATAGTTTTGAGCTTGACTGAACCATTGTCGTAAGCCTGAACAATTTCATATGGGCCCATCCAATGGGTGGTGAACTTGGCTTTATGATCTCTGAATTTAGAGTCAAAAAGTAAAGCCCAGTCACCTTCCTTGAACTGCTTCTTCTTAATATGTGCATCATGCCACTGCTTCCTTTGTTTTTGCATGAGGATTGTGGTTTCCTCTTCTTGCTGCCTCATTTCATCCAGCTGGTTCAACTGCTGAATTCTTTCTTTTTGTGCTTGGTCCAAGTCAATTTGCAAATCTGCAGCCAGTTTAAAAGTATGTATTTGAAACTCAATAGGAAGCATTACCTCTTTGCCGTACACCAATTGATATGGTGTAAATCCGGTAGTATCTTTCCATGTAATTCTGTAAGCCCAGAGTGCATCTTTGAGCTTCTCTTCCCAATTCTTCCTGTTCATTGCCATAGTTTTAGTAATGATCCCTTCCAAAGTTTTGTTTGTGGATTCCACCTGCCCATTGGCCTGTGGATGGTAAGGGGTACTTTTCCTATTTGGTATTTGTCTGTGATGTCCTTCACTAGCTTTGAGGTGAATTGAGTACCTTGATCAGTCACAATTTCCCTTGGTACTCCATACCTCACAAAAATCTCTTCAAAAAGGAAATTTACTACTGTGTGTTCGGTGGCTCTAACCAGTGCTTTTGCTTCAGCCCACTTTGTGACGTAATCAGTACATACTAAGATGTACTTCTTACCATTGGGCGTTGGGTTAATGGGTCCTATAAAGTCTAGAGCCCATTTGTCAAATGGCTCTAAGTCAACTTGGGGCTGAAGGGGCATCTCATCGGTAGCTGTTGGCCTGCCCATTCTTTGGCAGCTGTCACAACTCTTTACATACTTCTTGGCATCCTTGAAAATGGATGGCCAGTAGTATCCAAGAGTAAGAACTTTGAATGCTGTCCGCTTAGCTGCAAAATGCTCACCACACGGTTCATCATGGCAAGATTTTAAAATATCAATTACCTCATCATTTCTTACACATCTTCTAATGATCATATCATAACCAGTGTAAAATAAATCGCCATTAAGCCATGAATATCTAGCACTTTGTTTGACTAGTCTCTTCCTTTCCTTTGCAGTAAAGTGTGGAGGTGTCCTTCCTGTAGACAAATAATTGGCCAAATCAGCATACCAAGGAGTTACTATGGAAATTGCAAATAATTTTTCATCTGGAAAAGAATCTTCAACTGGAACAACCTCACCTGGATTTTGTAGTCTAGAAAGAAAATCTGCCACCTGGTTCTCTTTGCCTGGTCTATCTAACACTGTGATGTTAAATTCCTGTAACAATAATAACCATCTGGTAACTCTGCCACTAGTTATTGGTTTATTCATTAAATGTCTAATGGCAGAATGATCAGTATGTACAAAGACCTCATAACCAGTTATATAATGTCGGAATTTATTCACAGCATAAATGATGGCAAGTGTTTCCTTTTCTGTAACTGTGTAGTTTAACTCTGCAGGTGTTAGATTTTTGCTAATGAAATAAATGGCATAAGTACAAGATTCCTCTTTTTGGCCTAATGATGCACCCACTGCAGTGTCAGATGCATCCGTGAAGATATGAAATGGTAGGCTCCAATTAGGCCCTCTCAAGACTGGTGCGGTTGATAACTTCTTTTTGAGTAGTTCGAATGCTTGTTGACAGTTCTCATTCCAGTTGAAAAGTACATCTTTGGTTAGAAGTTTAAACAAAGGTAAAGCTATTTTACTAAAATGTTCAATGAATCTTCTGTAATAGCTTGCATACCCAAGGAAACTTCTTACCTCTCTCTGATTCTGTGGAATTGGCAAATCAGCAATGATCTAGATCTTTGCTGGGTCAACCTTGATGCCTTGAAAAGAAATATAGTGGCCTAACACTATCCCTTCGTTTAACATCATAAAGCACTTTTCATTGCTGAGGGACAGGTTAGCTTCAATACATCTTTTCAAAACTCTCTCAAGGTTTTCTAATGCATGTTCAAATGAATTGCCATATACTGAAAAATCATTCATGTAAAATTCAACACAATCATGAATTAAATCAGCGAAAATAGCTAACACAGCTCTCTGAAACGTAGCTGGAGCGTTGAAAAGTCCAAATGGCAAAACATTGTAAGCATAAGTGCCCCAAGGACAGGTGAATGTGGTTTTGTCCTGGTCTTCTGAGGCGATCCTGATCTGGTTGTAGCCACTGAAACCATCAAGAAAAGAAAATGATGATTTGCCAGCTAGGGTGTCTAACACTTGGTCAATAAATGGTAGTGGGAAATAATCTTTGAGCGTTGCTTTGTTCACCTGTCTGTAATCAACACAAATGCGCCACTTACCATTTTTCTTGGGCACTATAACCAATGGGGATACCCACTGACTGTCAGAAATAGGATATATAAAATTAACTCTCAAAAGTTTTTGCAATTCTTCTCTGACAATATCTTGGAGCATGGGGTTCATTCTTCTCTGTGGTTGCCTCACTAGTTTAATGGTGCTATCTGTATAGATATGGTGAGTGCATGTGTCGGGGTGAATCCCATGCATATTGGTGTAGTCCCAAGCAAAGGCTTTTTGGTATTTTCTCAAGAGTCTAATCAATTTCTCTTGCTGAGATGAGTCTAGGTGATTGCCTATGTTCAGAGTTTTCCCTGGACTAATCTCTATGATCTGACTCTGTGTGTTGGTGATGGATTGAACTGGAAAAATGTCGTGAAATGTGGTTTGCAAAGATTGGATGGTGCATGTTTCCTGAAAGTTTTGGGCCAAAAGTACATCTGCAGCATGATATTGTTCATTTCTCAAATTTTCGGACATATCAGGTTGAGAAAGGAATAATTCTACCAAATCATTATTGTCTTGTTCTTGGAAATCATAGATTTGGTCAATGCTAAAAACAGATTGTACTTCTTCTTTATCATTAAATTTATCATCAAGCCACAAATTGTGTGTTACTGCTGGTGATTGTGCCGATGGATAAAGGGTGAGTTGTTTTCTTTCGGTCCCTCTTGAAATGATCATGTTGCCCGATCGACATCCTATAAATGCATCAGCAGTCGCTAACCATGGTCTACCAAGGATGATAGGGTGTCCTCCTAAATTGGATTTGGGTTGAAGGACTAAGAAATCCACTGGATACTCCCAAGAGTCCAGTGAGACAATGATGTCCTCCAAAATCCCTTCAGGAATCACTTTAGACCTATCAGCTAGTTCTAGAACAATCGTTGTATGTTGCAAATTTATGAGCTGGAGTGTTCTCATGGTTTCAAGAGTCATGACATTGATTGCGGCCCCGAGATCTATCAAAGTGTTTGGAATCCGTATGTTGTTAATGATGGTGGTCACTCTGGGGATGCCAGGATCAACATACTTCTCCATGGAGATGGTATTGGTCATAAGGCCTGCTAAATTTCCTAAAACATGAATGGTTTGAGGGTCAATCCTTTTTCTAGCAGGCTTCTTGAGGCACATGTCTTTGATGGCTTTGGTATAGATAGGAATGTCTTTTATAGCTTGCAGCAGTGGAATTTTTATGTAGACATTCTTGAGTTCATCTAAGACATCAAACTGTGGTATAGACAGTGGAGGTTTTATTTGGACCAATTGGTCTGGAAAAGGTGGATGCAGCGTTGCATCTGTTTATCTTTGGTATCATTGTTTGGTTTTCTTTGATTTGTCATTTCATTTTCATTTTCTGTGTTTTCTTCTTGCTTATCTGTTATTGGAGAATCTTTGTGGAGTACCCTACCAGACCTCAAGTTAATATTTTGCAAAGGCAGTTTGGAATATGAGGTTCCCTCTTCTACATTGTAGGCTGGCCTCTCTGCTCTATTATTTGGATTTGGGACAGTTTGAGCAGGAATTTGAGTGGGTCTGGGAGGTTGTGAGTTAGCTGGAAATTGCAGTTGTGGTGGATTTATTGGTGGAGGAGCAGGCAGTGCTTGTTGAGGAGGTTGGGGCTGATAAACAACTTGCTGAGGATACTGCTGATATGGTTGAGAATGTGATGGATACGGCTGTTGGTATTGTTGATATGGTTGTGAGTATGGTGGGTATGATTGAGGATATGTATGATAAGATTGGGAGTACTGTTGAGACGGTCTCCATTGATGTTGTGATTGGTTTTGGTGCTGCCATGGCATGGGTACATTCCATGAGTTTTGTGCATACATTTGATCATTCATAGGAAATTGCAAATTTTGACTTGGAAACATACCTTGAGGTGCTGGCCTTGGCTGCCATGGTCTCTTTGCACCCATGTAATACACGTTTTCCATCTCTGCATTGGCTGCCATATTACAGTTCTGCAAAACCTTAACTTTAGGACAGTTAAACATATCATGATGTTCAGTACAGAAAGCACAAACTTGGATGTTTTCTAGAGGGTAGTCTTTTAATGCATGTTTCTTCCGGCATTTTGGGCAGAAGATAGCCATTATCTGATCTTCATCTTCTTGTTTCTTCTTGGCTTTTAAAGTGTCAATTTGGTTCCCTAGAGTGCTTAACAGATTTGTTTTAAACTCTTCTAAAAGATTCCCTATTTCAGCCCTTGTGACACTTGCAGAGGCAGATTTTGTGACTTTGGATGACAGGGTTCTCTTTCCCATTTTAGCTTTACTCCTTGAATACTTTTCGCACAACTCAGCGATTTCTTCAAAGGGTAAGGCAGAAATGTCACCTTTGCCCATCAAGTTGAGATCATCCATGTATTCCTCTCGGATACCTTTCAAGAATATTGTGCGGATCAGATCAAGAGGCATAGTTCGGTGTTTAGATTTTTGTAAGTTGTAGACAAACCGTTCTAAATATTCCTCTAAGGTTTCATCCTCTTGCTGGCTCATTCTAAAGATATCATCTTTAGAGTCTTTGGATCTGCAATAAGGCTGATATTTCCTTAGAAATATTCTCCTCATGCCATCCCAATCAACTATAGCATGCTCACCAAGCCTCATGAACCATCTTAAGGCTGATGCCTTTAATGTCGCTGGGAATAATCTAAGCCTATGGGCATCATCTGTATAGCCATATGTTCGACATACAATGTCAAACTCGAACAAGAATGAGTCTGGATCCTCCGAAGCCATACCATAGAAGTTTGGTAGCACGGATGGGGGTATGTTTTTCATTTTGATCTCATCATCTTCCTGTGGTTCATGTATAGGAAACTTAAAAGTTGACTCCTCTTCATCTCCTTGACGTGGTACTAATCCAGATCCTTCCTCAGCCATTCTAATAGGTCTCTCTGTGTCAGTGTCACTTGTTTGAAAAAGGAGATTAAAGAAAGATTGTTCGGTCACTGTGCTACTTTCTCCTTGTGTGGAAGGTCTAGGAAAGTGCTTCTTCTGCGATTTATGTGTGAATAAAGTTTGCCTTTCAATGAGGGTAAGTCTCTGTCCTGACTTTTGTTTTTCTTCTAATGCTTGGATAACTTCCTCAGCTGGTGTTGTATTCCCTAGAGAGTCTGCTCCTGATGATGATGGGTTAGTTTTTAGATGGTGGGGTGTTTTTACAAATCTACCTTGACTGTCTCTAAATCTAGGCATAAATGAACATGATTTCTAACTGCGTTTTTGTTTATTTTTGTGTATTGAATTTTTTTTTAAATCCTTTAAGTACGCCTCCCCGGCAACGGCGCCAAAATGTAGTGTTCTATCTAGGGTACTAGACTAGACCATATTTATTATCGACCAGGATGCGTAAGCTTAGAGGCATGCGTCTAAAGTATATAGACATAAAGGATTATTAGCTAAGTGGCTATGATATAGGTCACAAAACTTCTTTACGGAAGATTGGGGTATGTTACCTATCATCCAAACACTCAGGTCACTCTGCTAATATACCTAATTACAATACTGTCATTAAATTCATTTACCAAATTAAACACTGAAATTAAACACTGTGTATCACTGCAAACCAAGATTTCAATCTCCTTACAGAGACATTATACATAAAACCCTTGTTTAGCAAATACCCAGCATTCACTAATATTCCTACAAGATAAAAATATACAGAGATCATAAACAGATTTTGAAATGAAAACGAAGTTCATGACATTGCTTTAAAAGACAACACAGGGATCGAATCCCTTACAGGACGCGCTTCACGATCTCAGTGATGACTGTTCAAGTATTATCACAAACACAAACCATGTGCATTCGATTGAAATCAACAACCAATCTGAACTATTGAAATCAGAAACCAATCTTAACTACTGTGCAAACCATGTAATACCATAAGTGCGAATAAAACGAAAAGGACAGTATACCAGCTTAACGCAGGGCCCGTCCGCGTTCCAGAGGTATACGTGTTCAACCGGTTATCAAATCAATGCAAAAAGATAAGGGTCGTGACTGTAACTGGATTCTTCATATTAAGTTCAAAAGACTGTTTCAAATGATATAACGATTAACCATCCGTTCATTACACCGGACTGTATTTACATATGTCTTTTTACAACACATTTCAAAAACGAATGTACATACATGATATGGCTGTTGCCGCTTTTACTATGTCAAGATTTTTGAAATGTTTCCATCTAAACTGATTTAAAAAAAAAGAACAAAAACTAAATCAATTTTAGAATGCTCTGCTGTTGCTGCCTTTGTCGCCAGTATGCCATGCTTTGACCTGTGTTGACCGCGCATGTAGGAGGGTCGATTCTGCTGTAGGATAGGTATTCGTCCATGCTTGGACATTCTACTTTTCATCCATACCTTTCGCTCTAGCCTAGCTGTTGTGCCACATGTCAAACAATTAGCCAATTACAGGATGTTGGAACTTCCTGTAACCATTTTACCAAAAACTTCTAATTCTTTAACATAAAACTCCTCAATCAATTTCAATGCATTTTAACAACTATAGGACTATTAACTAATCAATTTTCAAGGAATCTAAGAGATATATGATGAAAAGAAGGACTTGCGGAGTTGGTGGAGGAGGAGAAGGGGGTGGAGGCGGAAGAGGTGGTGATGGAGGAGTAGGTGGAGGTGGAGGTCTAGGTGGAAGGGGAGGAGGACGAGGATGAGGAGGAGAGATGGAGGTGACAGAGGAGGTGGAGACAGAGGTGATGAAGGAGGTGGAGGAGGAGGGGGAAAAGGTGGAGGTGCAGGAGGAGCTGCCGATGGAGGAGGGGGTGGCGGTGGCAGTGGAGGAGGAGGAGGGGGTGGCAGTGGAGGAGGAGGAGGAGGTGGCACTAGCACTGGAGGTGGAGGCATAAGCAGAGGAGGTGGTCATGGTGGTGGAAGAGTTGTTGGTGGAGGTGGAATAGGGGGAAGGAGGGGGGGAGGAGGAGGTGGAGGAGGAGGTGGAGGTGGAGGTGGAGATGGTGGATGAGGAGGACAAGGTGGAGGAGATGGGGGAGGAAGAGGTGGCAAAGGAGGAGGAGAGGGAGGAAGCAGTGGTGGAGAAGGAGGAGGTGGCAGAGGAGAAGGTGGTGGAGGTGGATGCTAAGGAGGTTGTGGAGGAGGAGGTAGAGGTGGAGGAGGAGGAGTTGGTGGTGGAGGAGGAGGAGGGGCAGGGGGTGCAAGCAATGGTGGAGGTGGAGGAGGAGGAGGGCAAGGGGGTGGAGGTGGAGGTGGAGCGGGTAGAGGTAGAGGTGGAGGAGGAGGTGGAAGAGGAGGTGGCGGTGGAGGAGGAGGAGGTGGTGGTGAAGGAGGAGAGGGAGGGGGTGTAGGCAATAGCGGAGGGGGTGGAGGTGCAAGTGCAGGTGGAGGGTAGGAGGAGGAGGTGGAGGTGGAGGGGGAGGGCATGGAGGTGGAGGTGGAAGAGGAGGAAGAAGGGGAGGAGGAGGAGGTGGCAGTGATGGTGGAGGAAGAGGAGGCGGAGGAGGAGGAGGGGGAGGAAACAAAGGTGGATGGGGAGGAGGTAGAGGATGAGGGGGAAGAGGTGGAGGTGGAGGTGGAGATGGAGGAAGAGGTGGTAGAGGAGGAGGTGGTGGTGGAGGAGGAAGGGGAGAAGGTGTAGGGGATGGCAGAGGAGGTGGAGGAGGAGGCAGAGGAGGGGGCAGTGGTGGAGTTGGAGGAGGAGGTGGAAGATGAGGTGGCGGTGGAGGTGGAAGAGGAAGAAGAGGGGGAGGAGGAGGAGGAGGAGGAGGTGGCGGAGATGGGGGAGGAAGAGGAGGTGGAGGAGGAGGAGGTGAAGGTGGCAAAGGTGAACGTGGGGGAGGTAGAGGCTGAGGAGGTGGTGGAAGTAGAAGTAGAGGTGGAGAAGGAGGAGGTGGTGGTGGAGGAGGACGGGGAGGAGGTGCAGGCGATGGCGAAGGAGGTGGAGGTGGAGGTGGAGGAGGAGGGGGAAGGGGATGAGGTGGAGGAGGAGGTGGGATAGGTGGAGGTGGAGGTTAGGTGGAAGAGGAGTAGGAGGAGGAAGAGGAGGAGGAGGAGAGGTGGAGGTGGCGAAGGGGGTGGAGGTCGACAAGGTGGAGGTGATGAAGGAGGTGGAGGAGGAGGGGGCAAAATAGAAGGTGGAAGAGGAGGTGGCAGTGGAGGAGGAGGTGGCAGTGGATGTGTAGGTGGAGGAGGTGGTTGTGGTGGGGGAGGTGGAGGTGGAGAGGAGGTGGAGGAGTAGGGGAGGAAGTAGGGGTGGAGGAGGAGGAAGTGGAGGTGGAAGAGACAAACGTGGGGAAGGTGGAGGTTAAGGAGGTGGTGGAGGAGGAGTAGGTGGTGTTGGAGGAGGAGGGGTAGCTGGTGTAGGCGATGGCGGAGGAGGTGGAGCTAGAGCTAGAGGTGGAGGAGGAAGGGGAGGGCAAGGAGGTGGCAAAGGTGTGCATGAGGTGGAGGTGGAGGAAGAGGAGGAGGTGGAGGTAGAGGCAGAGGTGGAGATGGTGGAGGCGATGGTGGGGAAAGTGGAGTTAAAGGAGGTGGAGGAGGTGGAGTAAGAGGAGTTGGTGGAGGTGGAGGTGGAAGTGGTAGAGTCGGAGGTGAAGGTGAAGGTGGGGGAGGTGGAGGTGGAGGAGCTGGTGGTGTAGGTGGAGTTGGAGGAGGGATGGAGTGTAGGAGGAGGAGGAGGAGGAGGAGGAGTGGGTGGGGGAATGGCAGTAGGGGGAGGAAAAGGTGTAGATGGAGGTGTAGGAGGAGAAGGAGGTCATGGTGATGGAAGAGGAGGTGGTGGAGATATAGGAGGATGGGGAGGGGAAGGAGGAGGAGGAGGAGGTGGAGGTTCGAAGGTGGTGGAGGAGGTGGAGGGGGAGGTAGAGAAGGAAGAGGAGGAGGTGGAGGTGTCGGAGATGGAGGTGGGGAAGGTGGAGGTGAAGGAGGTGGTGTTGGAGGTGGAGGACTAGGAGGAGGTGGAGGATGGGGGGGTGATCGCCTACTACCCTCCCTCCTCCACTCCCACTCCCGTATCTCTCTCCTCTCCCTCTTTAATTCTCCCTACTCCCCCTATTTCTCTTCCCCCCCACCTTATCTCTCTCCTCCACTTCCTCTTCATGTCCCCGTCTGTCTTCCTCTAGTTTGCTTCCTCTCCCTCTCCCTCTTGATCCATCTCCCACTATCTTTATCTCTTTGTCTATATTTCTCCCTAGAGCCCTCCCTACTTCTCCCTCTCCTTCACCCTCTTCCTCACCCTCTCACTCATTCTTTTCCACCCCCTTCTCTCTCTCTCTCTCTCTCTTTGACAACTTCATTTTATCACTACACATATCACTATCTCTAAAACCAATTCCATTTCTTTGTCTCTTCCTCACTCCTTATGACACCCTCTACTCGATGTCTTTCCCATCTACCTCTACCTCTCTCCCTCTCTTTAGAACTCTCTATCTCTTAATATCCCCTCTCTTCCTCTCTCACTCTCACTTTACCCCTCAATGATGTTCTTTATATTCCCCCCCCCTCTCTTTTCTCTTTCCATGTCTCCTTTTCTACCTCTTGAAATTTTTCTCTATCTCTCTCTATGTATCTCTTTGACACTTGATCTATCATGTTATATTATTCCCCTCCTCTTTCTCCCTATCTACCATCTTTCTCTCTCTCACCCTTTTCACTCTCCCTCTCCCTCTCACCTAACCTATGGCTCCCTCTCCTCCCTCTCTCTCTCTTTCACTACCTCTCTCCATATTCTCCTCTTTCTCTATCTATACCTTCTCCCTCTCCCTCTAGCCATTCTCTCTCTCTCCCCCTTATGCTTCCCTATCCTCTCTTTCAATCTCTCACTCTACCTTTTCCCTTCAATCTCTCACACTCTCTTTCTATCTATCTATCAATGAAACATTATCTCTCTCTCTCTTACACTCTCTCTCCCTCTCTCCTCTCCCACTCCTACTCTCTCTCCCTCTTTCCCTCTCCCATTCCTATTGTCCCTCTCCCTCTCTCCATCACCCCTCTTTTCACTCCTACCCTACCTATCTCCCACCCTCTCCTCCCTCTCCTCTTTGTCTGTCTCTCCACCATATCCCTCCCTCCTAATTTCCCTCTCTCTCAATCATTTCAATTGTCTATCATGCTCCCTCTCTATCATTCTCTCTATCCCTCTATATCACTCTATCCCCATTATCTATCCTCATTATCCCCATTATCTATCCCCATTGTCCAGATGCCAACAAGTTAGGCATCATCTCTCGCTCAGCTGTTTGATTCGCTCTCTCCACCCATGGAAACCTCAATCATTATTTATTTCTTTGTCTCCACAACGGCTATGCCTTTTTCAATTTACTATTTCCCAAAACACATCATGGCCATTTTATGCACGTGCCATCCCATACCGTCCGCCACGTTTTTCGGTTTAAAATGCTTTCTCTGTGGTCTCCACACTCTTGACATAGCAGATACCCATTTTCAAATTCGGAGTGGTGTTGTTGGGCAATGTAGAATTGACTTCAGATTTGTTAAAGTCCATGAACTATATTATAAATTTGGCATTTTATATATGCGGCCAAATTTATTGATCTAAATGCAAATTAGAAATATTCTAATTACAAATATAGTAAAACTCATTAACCATCAATTTAACATTAAAACATTAAAATTGGTTAACCATCCTTTTGATATTGATAACTTAATTATCCTTTTGAGATTAATAATTTTGCAAGCTAGTTATTAAAAATTAATCTAACAGAGTGAAGAACACAATACATTTTTAGGCTTATATTAAATATATTAATCACCTGTGTGAATAATATACATATTCAATATTATATATATAACTAACAATGCTGAAATTTTTGACTTTTTAATTCAAAAAGAGTAAAATCCACATCAATTAAATAATTTATCTCAAATTTGTTTTTTTATTATCATTATTTATTTTATTTTTATTTCTTTTAATTTGAAAATTTATATTATTAAGATATACATATAAATTATATTTAAGATTTTACATATTTTGACAAGGAATAGTCATTGTAGTAATTGTTTCTTGCCTATTATTTAGTTATTTCTAATTGATTATAATATTTTTGTTGTGAGAAAATTATTGTCATTTATTACAGCGAATGTATGTATAATCAAAATATAAAGATTTTTATATGTTAATCAATAGCTTTATCTAATATAATTTTTCATGCTTACTTCAACTAATACATTCTCAATGCTTTAAATGGAAAAATATTGCTCATTATCTCAATGCTTCATTAGCTTCATAACTTTGATTCTAACTATAATATCACTAATTTAGCTTACAATCATTTTGTGACCATAACAACGATCACGTAAAAGAAACTAGGGAAGTAAAGGTGAAGATACTCCCACAAGGCATAGCAAAGGGCCTTTGTAACACATAGAGAACCCGTGTATTTAGACTGAAGGTAACTCCATTGATATTTGAGAATCTTGGAAATATGTAATTGAATAGCAATAGGAGCATTGAAGAAGAATATATGCAACTTACCATGAATTATACTTGTGCCCAAAGCTACCATAAGGTATTCTAGTACCTATTTGGAGGCATGAGCTTCTCCTACTATTTGTGCAAACATAAGAAGAGTTTCATCTACAAATTGTTGATAAAATGCAATTCGATCATCCCCGTGAAGTTCCATACCCCTAGTTTTGTTTGAGGGTACCATAGCCTTAATAGCTCAGCTCATTCCTTTTTCCCATTAGAAAAAAGTAGGATAATGGGTCCCCTTGTCTAATTCCAGAAGTTGGACTAAATGTTGAGGAGGGTGGTCCATTTATGAGAATCAAGAAGAAGGCCTTGGAAATAAGAGGGATAATCTAATTTATCTATTTGTCAGAAAACCCAAAGGTTAAAAGGATGTGACGGATGTATTGCTAGTTGAGTGTACCAAAATAATTGAGCATGTCAAGCTTAATGACCATACCCAAATATTGAAATCTTTATAGATCGAATCAATTCATGGACAAAAATGATGCTAGAAAGGATTTTTCCACCTTCACCATAACTACATTTCTCCTAGAAGATGAGATTTTACATTCTTTGTCATGTCTTCCTTAGGAATACGTGTGAAGTAGGCGGCATTGTGTTTGTGAATATTGGGGATGTTATGCAAAATCCCAAACTAGTTCCAAAACATGTTACTTAATGACGGCCTAATATGATTGAAAGACGTCTAAGCTGAAGCCATTTGGTATAGGAGTTTTGCTTTGAACATTTAAATGGCTACTAGTTCCATGTCTTGAATTGATATCTCCATGAGAAAGGTTTTGTTGTGGTTCTAGGTAATCAAACTGGGAATGTTCTATGTAATTCTTTCAATAGAATCCCTTAAAAACCTTTTTGTTTTAGTGAGAAAAATATTAGTAGTAATTTGTCAATTCCTTTTCAATGTTAGCATCTCACTATAACTTCAAACCCTAATTGTGTTTTAGGGTTGAAATTATGTTATGATGTTGATGTTAAAACATGATAAATGGAATAATTGTATGTTCTTCTCTCCTTCATTTAGCCATCAATATTTTACTTATTGCTTCTAGAAGACTTCCTCCTATTTGTTACACTCCCCAAATTTATTTCATGTGTGTTTTCCCCACTGATAAGTTTCCTTTTTCTACCTTTCAGGATGATATTATACTAAACATGCTCCATTTACTCGATCAAATCCTTCTAGGATTTAAAAATGTCTTTGAATTCCTCTTTATTACATTGTCAAAGATAAATTGAGATAATTTAATTCTTAACGGAAGTGATATATTGCAATAAAAATGCCCATTGGAGCTTCTTCCACTATTTAGCCAAATTTTGCTAAATATATGGATTATTTAGCTAAACCATTAAAATCTAAATGGATAATTCTTTTGGATTGATGTCCAATCTAATTTCAAACTTATTAGCTAGTCATTCAAGCCCATGCGTGCGAGAATTGAGGTTTCAAAGCCAATTTTTATGACCATTAAGTATTTTGAAAAAAGGAATTTATCTAGTCT
The DNA here is from genome assembly GCA_031772625.1 of Pinus tabuliformis. Classification (NCBI taxonomy): domain Eukaryota; kingdom Viridiplantae; phylum Streptophyta; class Pinopsida; order Pinales; family Pinaceae; genus Pinus; species Pinus tabuliformis. The sequence goes on from CM062806.1 coordinate 859,594,191, forward strand.
AGAAGCTATGCAACGAAGGTCCCCTCTCATATTATTCTAGATGTGAGTTCCATTGGATGTTTCCAATTCAACTAAAGTTATGCTTTGATTAGTCACTTTGAAAACCTATAAATGTGTGTTCGGTCATGTTATACCTATGATCTAAATGGAAAGTGGTATCTACCCATGGTATTTACCTATGTTATCCACCCAGGATATGCACCCACGATATTTAACCATGCTATTCTAACTCAAGAGGGCACCAAGAATACTATAAGTAACAAGCCTTGCCCTATAAAATGACAAATGGGTCCTCCATAGGATAAAGGATTTCTCCATTTAACAAATAATTATATGATCCTAATATATTGTTATGTATTCAATGTGTTTATTTTATGTTCAAGGTTTTTATAAAAATAATTTCAAGGAATATATGTATTCTTTCTATCTCTCCTACTCTCTCTTACAATTTATGGTTCCTAGATCACATACCTTGAGATCTTGATAAGTGGTATCAGAGCCAAGTTGATTTAACAATAACAAGTCCACACAATCGCTTTGAGATTCTAGTTATTATTCAGGTGGTAGATTGGATTTCCCCTTGGAGAGGGTTAATCCTTCTATTTTTTCACATTAGTCACCATTCGAATTTGGTGAAACCATCAACAAGGTCCAAAGGGTTCATGACTAGTGAATCCCTCGTGAAATCATCAACGTGGAGAAAATAATCAAACCTTATGGCTTTGATAGCCATTAAAAGGTTTGTAGGCAACTCCAAGGTGGAGTAATGAAATGACAACATGCTTTAGACTAGAGATGTTGTGGAGGAACTCTCTATCGGAACTAATTTTATTCTTTATTTAACCTTCAAGAATGGAAAGATTGGGTTGCATAATTCTTTTTGTAAACATGGAGCACTGGTCTAGATTCAAGATCCATGGAAGCATGTCCTCATGGCCAAGTTGTAGGGAAACATCATACTAGGTGATGATGCTCCCAAGAAGCAACAATACATTCTCAGAGCCATCAGTGATCCTAATTATGTAATTCCCTTGGTTGAATCCACCCTGAATGATTGTGTCATCCTTTAATAATTGAGATATTCTAGTCATTCATAACATAAGGATGAATACATCACATATGCTTGGGAGGAGAAGATGCATAAATCATACGAAGGTTTCTTCTTTATGCTCATCATTCCCCACACCATAGACTATAAGGTTGAACATTACAATGATGTGGAGGATATGATGGATAGGGCCTACACTTGGTCCATTGCCTCTCAGGCCTTTGGATTACCCATGGTTCTCCTCAACATTCAAATTGAGGCTTTTCTTACCTGGGTACCTGGCAGGATAACAACCATTGTGCTGAATGAAAGGTGCATCTCTACCCTCTCAAACATAGAAAATGTAAGGCTTTACAACTTTGAAGATTATAATGCTATCAAAACGAGTGATGAAATAGTCTGCATGAATGTCATAGGAAATGGTGTGAATGACATCATTGGATTTCATCTCATAACAAAGATGATTTTAGTTGCTATTAGCATGTTTTAAGAAGTTCAAAAGTTCTCATATAAATGCACATGAACAAAAGAAAAAATAATGGCCAAGGTGCTTGGAAAATTTGGGCTCCATAATAAGGACGATGAAATCTATGGATGCCTTGTGTTAGGATTCAAAAACATGATGTGAGACTTTGGTTTTATTGTAGCAGTTCCAACAACCCCCAAAATCTTAAATCTCTCAAAATTTTGGAGCCCCTTGACTAAGCTTCTATCTACCATCTACACCTTAATTAGATTTTGCGTCTTGGCAGTAGCACAAGTTCCCTTAGGCCCCTTAAAAGAGTATAAGTTTGCATGAATCCAGAGTTTAACTCTACTCAAAGTCGCAAGTAAAAAAAAATAGTATTTACTTAAGGTGAAAATATTGACTTGAAACTGCTTATTTTCCAAATTACACTATGATCAATTAAAGTTGCCAGGTTGCAAAATAGTTACGTATCTAGCCTCCAACTTTGCGACACCACCTACATTGCGACTACACACCCTCGTGCCTCATTGTCGTCAAGTGGAACTTTTGATAGGGATTTGGCCCATGACTATGCGAACCCTTCTACCTTTAGACTCTGCAAGCTCTAGCCTTGAGGTCACATGGTCCCCAGGCCACATGACACATGAATACTATCTCCGTGACATGTACTGAAATGTAAACTAGTGACCTCTCCAACCTCACATGTGCAAAAAATTCTTATATAAACTACTTGCCCCATAGCTCATTTGTTCAGTTGGTTAGAATGTTGAATGACAGAGAGACATGGAAATTGATAAAGCACCCAACTCATCTCCAAGTAGGTGTCTCTTCCCCTTCCTTTAAATTCATTTTTATTTCCGTTTATCTTTCTCTCACCTCCAACCCACTGTATTCACTTCTGGTATGTTTTATTTGCTCCTTTGAGCCATTTTCAAACTCATTTCACCCCAAAAACCCTCCAACAATGTTATATTTTCATTTAGCACCCCATCTCCTCGACATTAAGCCTAACCTAAAGTTCATCTCCCATTCCCTCAGGCACTTCTGATTTCCAGGGTCTAGTGAGATCAAATTTCTCATTTCAAACCATGGATTTTCTGCGCAAATGTCAAGAGAACCCAGTAGTGTCCCAAAAAATCACAATAGGACAAATCCTACAACATAGTAACCTCCAATTCCCAAGTCAATGGTTTAATTGTCTAAGCCTTTGCAACCTCCTATGTTGTGTGACCCAATAACCTTTTTCTAAGCTAAACCTCGGCCTAGATCTGCTCATCTTATTCTTTACGTTTTGAAGCTCAATTTACAGTCTCTCTTTTGATTAATATTATTTATGTCATCACTCTAATATTAGGATTGATCATTTTAAATTCTAGGTGATGTTTATCTTGATGTTGTTATTGATTGTATATCAATATCATCTTTCTCTGGAGAAATGGTGCCTCTAGTGATCAAGTTCTCCTACAAAAGTGTCAAGACTAGTGCCCAAGAAGTTCCAGAAGGACCACCACTACCAATTTACTAGGACACGACATCTCAAATCAATAATACCACTAAAATCTCTTGGTTTCATATATATTTAGAGTTATATAAGAAAAATGTTCCATGGGACTAGGTGGATTTCAAGGTATATGTCAATATCAAGAGGTCCCAGATTCACAAAGTGGCCACAAATATGTCTATCTTCTGATGTACAGAGACCATTGACTGGATATTGTAGAACACCAATACAGGGCGATGGGTAATGAGGAGCCACACAGGCTAAGCCTTTGCTTCCATTTATTCTACAGATATTGTTTCCTCCTATAAGTTACGAAAGAAGGAGGATACCTTTAATACCAGGTGGATGTCATATTTCCTAGTGGAAACTAAGGACATCCTAAAATCATGGTGGAAAGAATCATCTATGTTTTGGGATAAGGCTAATCAATTTTATAGAATAGAGGGCCTGAGAAAGGTCTACTAATTCATGCCAGTGATGATGAACTGATTATATGGCAGATTTTGGTACCTTTCTTGGGATTTGGATTCATATTATGTACATTGTTGCAACTATGGCCACTATTTTTAACTCGACAAGCATTCTGGCTTCATCTATGAAGACCAACATACGAGTAGCAATGAATCCGAAGAGGGAACTACCATCAGAATTCTATACGGCATTATATCTTTTAAACCTAGTGTGTGCAAGGTGCCATTTTGATGAACGAAGCTACAAGTAGACCCACGAGGTATCAAACATCATGCATTTGCATTACAAAATCTTTTGGGACCCAAACTATAAAGGTATGAATGAATCCATCTCTGAATCATTCATCACTCCTTTGCACCAGTTACTCTTTGGAGAAGAGGCCCTACGTATGCCAAAGAGGTATAGAGAAATAGTCATCAGAGTGGTAGACTATTTTCCTATCTAGGAGAGAACCTTTATCAAATTATTTGGCTCATATAATCCTCCTTATGTTGTCCACATATTTGTGGCAGATAAGTTTCTACTACAATAAGTTTGATACCAGATGACCATAGGTTTCTCTAAGACACTACAAAAAGGTAAGAAAAATCCTTTGCCCACCTTCCCTTTGACTATTTGGGCCTATACCATTGATACTTTTAAGGAAGTAGAAATAGAAGCTAAGGAGATGATGTGATTCTACATTTTATATCTGAGTCACGAGAGGTATGAACCTAAGGGGATTGTGGTAGCACACTGTAAGAAAGCAGGCTTCAACTAGTCATACATGCAAAGAAAACATTTCCATGAAGACAAGCTCGAGAACTAGTATAATAATGACAAGGAAATAGGGCCAAGCAAGTAATAGGAAAATGAGGACGAGCAGGACAAGTAGTCATAAGAAAGCATATCCTACAATCTAGTACAACCCTTATAGAAAGGAGGAAAGATCAGTAAAAGACAAGTAGAAAATAAGAAAAACATAAGGGAAATGAAGCAGAAGACCCTTTGGAGGAGCAAGAGGAAGATGAAGATAATGAAACCATCAAAGGAATAAACACAACCCTTGCTAGGAAGAAGCAAGAGTTGAGGAGGAAAAGGGATGAAGATATGAAGTAGTCACAGAGGATACGAGACCAACAGCTTGAGGATCTCTAGCAGTGACAACAGGAAGAGGAAAAGAAGAGGAAGAGAGAAAAAGAAGAATGATTAATGAAGGAAGAGGAAGAATGAAGGGCATAAGAGGGTAGAATAGAGAAATAAATAAGAGGAAGAAGAAATCAGGAAAATACAAGAAGAGGGGGAGTGGGAGAGAAATCAAAGGCAAGAAGCAGAGATCAAAAGAAAAGAATAAGATGAAGAGAGAGAGAAGATAAGAATCAAAGAATATCAAAAGAGGAAAGTCAAGGAAGATAAATGGAGGCAAAAGGAAGATGATATGAAGAAACAACAAGAATATCTCAGCAAGAAAATGAGCTCAATTCCCAACCTCCATCGTTAGATGTGTCTCCATCCACCCCAATTACTAGTGGACACCTTCCCCTCCTCTGCACGTGGAGGGAGAGAGGAGGAGGGAGAGACAAGAGGAGGCAAAGGAGGAGGAGGGGGGTCTACCACCTCCTCCACTACCACCACCACCTCCTCCTCCTCCTCTTCCACCACGACTTCCTCCTCTTCCTCCGCCGAAAACTTAAAAACAAAATTAAAATTGGATATGATTTCATTCTCTTTATTTAGAATACTTGTTGAGTAATTCTTTCCTCCTCTTCCTTAGAAAACTAAAAAAAAATAAATTAAAATTGTATATCATTTCATTCTCTTTATTTATAATACTTCTTGATTCATTATTTACGGTGATAATTGAGATCAATATATACATGATAATGTAACAAATAATATTTAAAAAAAATTGCCATATAAATTAGTAATTATAAGAACAACAATTTAATTAATAAAAAATTGTAAATGTTATATAAATAATATGTAAGGCTATTGAGAATTAGCACAAAAATCAATATTTATTCTGAATCTCTAGTACTATTTAAAATCAATAAATTAATTATTTAAATTATTTAATAAATAAAATAAACAACAATCTAGAAACCCTAAATATAAATACAAGTAGCATTCAAACACAAAACACAACGAAACTTCAGAAAACCTCAGCTCGCAATAAGCGTTACCATGAAACACCACTATGCATGTTCTACAGTAATAATAATATTACAAACTTGCATATCTGGTTTCAAATGGAATGACAAATATGTTCCTCATCATTAGACCAAATGAGGTTACCGTGGATGAAACACAAGATTACAAAAACAAAAGTATTTCGTTAATCCCTTCCCTCATAATGTATAGGTGTATTTCAATACCTTCATGTGTTTTAACTAATTGATTACGAATATAGAAAATAGAGGCAATTCAGTTCTATTTCAACTAATTGTAGTCAGTCAGCTTTTACTCTTATCTTTGTTTATTACTCAGAAGCAAATTTAATTGGTTGGGCTAAGGACTAATTGTAGTTGAGTCCGAGGACCGACGAATATTGATGATTAAGTGCTGAGACTTTCCAATGTGTGAACAAAAGTATAATAGAACTCTAAAAGTAGTATTAATAAGTGTGTCTTATAAATGCAGAAAAATAATTATAAACAAGTTCTCACTATTTCAAATTATTCTTAGCAAAAATGATGTACAACATTTACACAACTAGGTGGAGCCATCAGGTTTGGAACCATAATCCCACCGTGGGGAAAAAAATAGGACATTCGCTTGAAAGTTAAGATCAAAGAAATATCTATTCGTGGACAAATCCAAACTTAGTAGCATACATAACTAATTAATGTAATACAGGAAAATCCTGTGAGAATTTTGTTGAGCACTAGGCATAAAATCCATTCAAAAAGACATTTCAAAAAATTTTCTTTCCTTTGGAGGTTGTTGAGCCAAGTGTGTTGTTGGGCCACAATTGTCCTAGTGCATCTTCTGGCTCGTCCTCAATGATAAGAACACCATAAGAATGCAACAATTGCTATGCTTGTGCCTTATTAGCTCCTCCACTCACTCAACATTTTAGTTTCATATAATCAATCGTGATTGAAGGGGAAGGTACTAGGGGAAGTAGGTGAGATTGAAAGGAAGTCTATGCCATCTTGGGAGCTAGTTCGGGAATAGGATAGTGTGATAGGAGAGAAGGAGATGCCGAAGGAGTGGATAAGGTCTCGTAGAGATTAGTGGAGACTACTAATTCATTAGAATTAACATCCTTCCTTATGGAAGCTTATTTGGCTTGTTTTTGCTTCCATAACTGTCCCGTTAGTAAACTTTTGAGGCCCAATGCCTATCACCTAGGCGCCTTAATTCATCATCTTCCATGGAGGATACATTCTGTTGTATACTTTCATGAATATTGGGATGAAGAGGTTAGAGATTTTGTCAAATTCTACATCATGGGATGACACTCACTACCACATCCATCACCTCCATTAGTTACACATCTACTCTCCTAAACCATAGTAGCAAGTGGGAGAATGAGGATGAGGAATTTAGAATCACTGAGGGAATGGTAGATTTTCTTTAGGAAGGAAATAAGAGTATGAAAAGGTGAGTGACGAAGTATGAGAAAGTTGGGTGACAAAAGAGCCAAGAAATATTTAGACAAAAAAAATGTTTTCCATCGCGAGGTAGGTTAATGAGGCATTAGTGTTAAGTACAAGGAGATCACATAGAGGACATGGAGCAGTGGATCAGCCATCATGAAATTTGATGGACTAGCTGACTGAGTGGGCATATTAAATGTGGATGAGAGCCACTGTCTAGTGAATGCATGGTGATGGTAAATGCATTCAGGAAAACCATCAATTTCCACGCAAATTAGGGGGGAATTTTATATCAAATTAGCATTTATAAAGAGAAAAAAAATTGAATGTAAAATATTTTCTCCTTTGTTTAAAATTATTTTCCACTAAATAATATGATGCACATGTTAAAATTATTTAATACGTAATAAAATTTCATACCAAACGTTTAGAAAATATTGATGGAAAGAAGAAGAAATATATTGTAAAAAAAATAAATAAAGTGAAGGATATTTCTCATTTAATTAATTTGTGCTTTCTAATTCAATGACATCATGGAGATGTATAATTCCTTCAATATTTTATATGACTTAGAATTTAAAATACATTAAAAAAGGGAAGATTGACAACTATGTATTTAATACATAAAAGAATTGAAAAAATTATAACTAATGATTCAAAACTTTTAACGGTGTCTATCTCAAAATGAAGGAGATGTGTAATTTTTTTCCTTATTTATCTTGGAGTTGAAATATGGAAGGAATGTGTGTGTCTGTGTGTCTATGTTGTAGTAGTATACATAAATATTTCAATTTCAATTATCTATATATTATTTGTAAATGAAAAAGTAAATTATGATTAAAACATTTTAGTGGTTCGTAACTCAAAATGAAAGAGATATCTAGTTCTTTTTTCATTTAGTTGGTGGTTCACACATGAAAGATATATATATATATATATTATATATATATATATATATAATATATTATATATATATATATATAACTATTATTTATTATATAATTATAAAACTAAGATACATGAAGGTTAAATTTTACCTTGATCAACATGGGAGATAATGGGGAGAGAGGCCATAGACAAGTGGCATAGGATAACCAAAAGCTTCTAGAGACATGTGAATGATATTATTTCCTAAGCGATAGTTTTTTTACAGAAGCCAATTTTTCTAATTATGGGAGTTTGGGAAGGTGGTAGGGGAATGTTGAATATGCATAGAACCCAACCTATGTATGCTCATTCAAGTGGTTCTTAGAGTGAAAGGATAATGTAAGCTAGAGCGGCTTGTGCTTTGGTCGCTATGGTGTGCTAACTTACACAGTTTGGCACCTCGGTGAGCGGAAAGGTGGTGAGCTATCATATGGATCATGAGAAGTGGTGAGGGCAAGAGCACTACTAAATTTTCTTGCTGTGCAGCAGTTAAAATGGGATGGTTTTATTATCTTCCTTGTCTAGTAATAAATATGGTTGTACCTCTAGGCCTAGGAGTTCCTTTGTAAATGGAAGTTTGGATGAGGTGGTCATCTATTCTTTTTGGGTTTCCTCATGTTTATGATCTCAAGAATATGTCATGGTCCCTATCTTCTTTAGTGGTATTTGTTGCATGCCTCTATCTCTAGATTTCCTTGGGGTTGAAATTGGTAGTTTGAGGTCTCAGGCTCACTACCTCTATCCTTGGTTTCCTGGGGTACACTATTCAAGAGGAAATTGTAATCATGGGGTTCTTGTTTAGTAATATTGGTGGAAGAATATGTAATTTTTGACAATTTTTATCTTGTTGATTTTTGAAGTGGGACTCCATTACCAAGCTACGACAATTGGGTGGTTGAATTAAATTGGTCTTTGTGGTATGGATTATATAGTGGAATTCTTAGACGAATGGGCCATGTCAAGTGAGTTGGGTGACCTCACGAAGTCTTGGTTGACCATGACGAGTGGGTGGGAGAAGTTGAAGGTGATGGGGGCATGAGGTTATTTGTGAGGGTGAATTGGTTGATGAACATGTTTCCTCACCCAGCCATGTGGAAGCACCACCATATTTAGAATTTTTTTATAGGCGTTGTAGACTATTACACATTGTTGGAGGAGCTAGGGAAATATAGACATGATGATAGAATGAGGTGATAACATTCATGATTAACAGAAAACATAATAAACGGGAAATTATCAACAAGATGCCTTCACTTATTATGAGCCAAAGATGGACTAATAAGTTAGTAGATCATATTGAGGGTCATATTGACCACCTAGAGATGAATGTTTACGGGGCCCTAGACCCCCTCACAATCCATGATGGAAGTTCTTTTCATATTTATTCTGTGTGTTTTTTATGCTTTTTGCATTTAATTTATGGACACACTGTAAATTTTGGCACTTTGGTATCATCTTTTGTATCTTTCTCTAGTTAATAAATTGGTAGGAATGAGGTCGGGGGGAAGAAGACCCAAAAAAGTTGTTGTGTTATTTTAATGAACTAAAAGAAGTACTTGATAAAAAAAATATGAAGGGTAAAATTTCCAGTTTGGGTTATAATCATATCTTTAAAAAGGTGGTTGGTTTCATGTGTTTCACATGTCATCTCATCATAGATTTCCATTCAAAATGTTATGTTTCTCCTTGTTGGACTTACATTTCGGATGTTCTAATAAAATTATAAATAGTTGGAACCTTTAGTGATTACATAACGACTAAGTGAATTTGAATGTCATTTAGGACACTCTATACTACTTTATTTTTGTCACATTCTATAATATTTATTTAATTTTTTTTACCCTCTATTTTTGCTTTCTTACTATTAGAATTGTTTTTAAGGTTATGAAAATTAGCTTATTTTTTTCATATTGGATGGATTTGATGTTGCAAAACTGATTCCTGGGCCCTCACTTGATCACTGAAGTGTTCCCAAATTTGGAATGAGTGCATCCTAACCCCAAACCATTTACCCTTGGAGGTGAGGTTGAATCTATGGCACAGAAAGAGAAAATAAAAGGGAACCTATATGATGAACAAAATTTAGTATTTTGATGTACATCAGAGTCTCAAAAAATCGTTGCAAGTCTCAACAATTATACATAGATACATGTGCCAATTTTTTTTACAGATGTTCCCTGTATTCTTTAATTATAAAGAAGTCAGTCGGCCGCAGCAAGATCTTTAGTTGTTTAAAATAAACCTTTAAACGACCAAGAAGCTGCAGAAGTAGTTAAAATCTTAGAGCTTTAAGCTTAAATCTATTTGTTGACTCAAAACCTAAGGACTTGTAAAGATGTAAAAAGGGATAATTGCATCAGAGCATAGCTGTAAATTTAACCATGGACAATTTTTTGTTGACGAGTACGGTGTGATGATTTGATTTCATGACTTTGATCCTGCAGATAGCATCACGGAGAGCATCCACGGAGCGCAGAGTAATTACCACGGAGAGTAGAGTAATTATAAAGAACGGAAGTCAGTCGGCGCCGGAAGGGTCCTTTCTTTCATTTGATTTCATGACTTTGATCTTGCAGATAGCGGAAAGGTCCCTCCAGGCTCGCAACTACATTCGCCGCGCCGAGATATGCACAAGTGTGGTCACAGTACTAGCAGGCAAAATCGCGAACACATGCGCCAAATATGTAGCAAGTTCGAAACATAGAAATTGTATGTAGGAGATAAGTGTCCGGTCCAAAC